>JBAMAV010000445.1:600000-1150636 GCA_037043315.1 Amiota communis
CTTCTAGCTATCATTAAATGTCCAACTATGCACTTGTAGATTTAAGACATTCATTGAAAATTGAACCGCTTGTAGATTAAATATTTACATTTACAATCTTCTAATATATATCTAGTTTTCTTGGGGTTCTCAACTTCTAATAGGCTTCAACATTATATGGGTAAATTTCATGCAACCCTTGGTCTGTTCAATTTCATCAATGTTCAACTTCTCTTCAACTGCTATCCCTCAACTTCTTCAATTGTATATTTCTATCTTTAATTTGATATCCAATTTCTTGTGGTTTCAATTTTCCTTGCCTGCCCAACTTCTTGTGTATTTCCAGCTTTCATTTGATATCCAATTTCTTGTGGTTTCACACTGCTTTCATTGGGTGATTAACATAAGTTAATTAAAACTACTTCCTCATCACAACTCTCCAAGAAATTGGAGAAAATCTCTGTCAGGCATTGTTTGATGACCCTTAGCTATCTTTAGTTACATGAACAACACCACCCACTCTCACTTATGATAATATGGATATGTAGAAAATGATAACCAAAATACAATAACAACAAACATTGACAAGGAAATTGACTAAAGAAAACACAACCCAATAAAACAACACAACACCACACAACACAACACAAAATAAGTCAAGTGTAAAATTTTAAATTTGATATGAATTTGGCCAGCAACAGAAGCACAAACAACAAACAAATAAACAATTATGTGCAAACTGAATTGGAAAATTTTCTTAAGCCGATTTTCGTTTGAAAATGAATGGACATGAAGGCAGGACACACAATAACAACAACAAAAACAACAAGCAAGGAAAGTTTTAACATAACAAATGAATAAATTCACACAAACCAGAAATTCACTCATAGGTAAATGCAGACAGACATAAATACAAAATAAATGATAATTTTTTGTTATTCTTGTTGAGAAGTGAGAATATTTTAAGGACGAACCCACCACCATTGGATCGCATCACATCACTCATGACTTTGCTATAACATTAAATGATAACTTGATTTTGACTCCTGCCACTGGCTACAATGAAGCTGACAAAACAAATGACAACAAACGCTTTAACTGTTTACAAAAATAAAAATGAACACGCATGTCCTTTTATTCTTATTCCATTATGTTCAAATGAAATCCTATCAAGCTTCCTACTCGCTATCTGTTGTGTGTATTGTCTGTGTCCATTGAGCGTAGAGGAATATCTGCGTGTTGCGTTGCTTTGGGTTGTGTTATCGAATGCAAGTCGAATGACTTGGTTGGATCAAAGCGCTTGTGACACCAGTGTGACAACACTCACCATCATCACCATCAGAATCATCACAATCACAATGATCATCATTATTATGGGTACTAAAAGTGTGAGGTGAGTGACAACAGCAGCTCAATTCTCATGCGAAACAAAAATCTGAGGACTCATATGCATAACACTATGAATGGAGAATGAGTTAGTTAGTGAGTGAGTGTGGTGTATCTGTGTATGAGGGATTCAGAAACAGAGGGATTGGGGTGGGGGTATGAGGTTATGATGAATGTCTATGGTTGTTCCAAAACTCAAACTCATTCGTGGTAAATTGAATTTTCTCGTTGTGGAGAATTTATTTGCATATTAAAATAAATATATAATGTGCGAGTAACTCATACATATACACACAATCATACAGACCCATACACCCATACACTGAAACATATACTTACTCATAGATACTCATACTAACTCATAGATACTCTACTCGTACTGCAATTAACCAAGTGCCTTTACTCTCATGCTCTCATCTATGCATGTATGTAAGTATATTAGTGGGTATCTGTGTGTTTGTTCTTGTTTGCTTGATTATTATAGTTGCTGTTGTTCTTGTTGTTGTTGTTGTTGTTGTTGTTGTTGTTATAGTTACTCGACTCTCTCCGTTTTTTGCTTTTAGTAGTTGCCTTTAAATAATTTATGAAAAATTTGCGTTTTACATTTGTTTTAATCTTTGCTTAAGTACTTTGCAATTAGTCGCCCAAATCCTATTTTGTATACCATAGTAGTAGCCCCTTCCCTTGTCAGCATATACTATGTGTACTCTTTCCATGTATATTATTCTCTGTATACTCGTAGATTTCCATGTGTGTTTTTGTTAATTTCAGCAAATGTAAGTTGCTTAATTATGCAACAGAAGAAGTAGTAGTACTGCCCAAACACAGTTTTGCATGAGGAGCGCATTAAATGCTTTTATGTGAAATTCTAAATTCAAATAAAATATTTCAACATATGATTTTCTTGGGTATTTTTGATATTACTTACAGTATGTTTATATTAAAGTTTTATTTTGTTGAACTTTGTAAGGGAAACCTATTTTCAAATATGAGTATTCTTGATCTTTTAATCAAATTTACAAGTTCTGGGAGACTGAATTTGATTTTTTGATTGAATTGCATCAGTAACCAGCTTTAACAGGATATCCAAATTGTTCAGGGAGGAAGCTGTTTAGGTCATTTCTTTATCAGTGGATTGAAAATTTCTGATTCCCCACCTGGGCAATATGTGTTTTGTAGTGCGATACTCTGTAATGTTATTGTACATAAAACTTAAAAGTTCTTTTTATGTTGCATTATTATTATTAATCTATATATGTATATATATATAATCATAAGCCTTTTTGTTTCTCTGCACGCTAATCTCAGAAACGGCTTAACCTATTTATATGCGGCTTTGATTGGTGTATTTCAGCAAGCTTCGAAATCAAAATTGACCGACTAATTCAAAAGATATTCATATTTTTAATTCTGTTGCCTACTTTTTGGCTGATTTTGGAATTTTTTCCTCATTTGCAGCGCAACAACATTAAACAGCTGATGATTAGGAAAAAAGTTAACAAAATACACACAATTACAAATATATTTAGTATACCCCATGCGTACGAAGTCGTGGGCACAGCTAGTATTATAATATTAGGAAATTTATCAAATAGAGTACTTAATGATATTAGATTACTAGCTACTAAGTCCTACGACTCTAAGCTACATGTTACTCGTACGTCACGGTTTGTTAGATTTGCCTCGTATATTATGCTTGTGTGCTTTTTAAATCCATTAGTCTAGCATTTTATTGATGAATTTACATTGGTACTTTAGTTTCTCAACAAGCATTAACAAGATTGGTAGCAAGTCAGCTCGACCATCCTATGAACAACCATATCACTAGGCACTGTCAACACTGAACTTCCGTTATCATCCTTATAAAATTCAGTTGTCCACCTCACTCGTTTGTATACTTGGATGTTAATTTCTTTCCTTGTTTCAGCTATCATTGGTTGTGCAACTACTTGTAAATTTTAAAGCTCAAATTGGAAGTCATACTGCCTGTAAATTAAATATTGCATTTACATTGTTATTGTAAATTTCCAGTTGGGTGGAGAACATTAATTTTTAGAAATTATTGGATGCCCTATTTTTTGTATGTAAACTTTTAGCTATCATTGGATGTCCAATTTCTTTTAGGCTTTTATTCGGTGTCCAAATCCTTGTGAATTTCCAGCTTTAATTCGTTGTCCAACTTGTTGTAACTTTCCAGTTGATTGTTCAACATCAAATTTTAGCTATCATTGGATGTCCAAGTCTTTATAGATTTATGTATACTTTTTGTTAGATGTTTAACTACTTCTAGGTTTAAATTTTTGATTGGCTGTCCAATTTTTTTATTTACTGATTTCATTTCATTTTCAACTTCTTGCTGGCTTCTAGCTATCATCGAATGTTCAATTACTTGTAGATTTAAAACTTTCCTTGGAGGTCTAACTTGGGTGTTAATTTCTTTCCTTGTTTTATTATCAATATTTTAAAGAATCTTACAGATGAATAATTTAAAATTTTAAAAATTAAAATTCTAATTGTATAAAAGAATGAATAAGTTTAATCATTTACAAATCTTTAAAAGTAACAAAAGAGTATTATATGAGATACGTACGACACTGTGATCTACATACATTCCTACCTGTACTTAGATCTCCTTATCAAGCTTAATTCACATTTCCTCTGGGTATTTCGTTTGTTATATAAATTTCCTTTCCTTATTGAACCGATATAATTATCACCACTTGCTTACTGCTGCTAAAAAGTATGAAACCATTCAACTGTGCGCCAAGAAGACAGTCAGTCCTATCGGATGGGTCGAAGATGGAATGCAGTGTAGCAGCAGGGGTGCACTCACCACAAATAAGCTTAGACCACTCTTTCAGGCTACCCGACGAGGCCACAGTCTTTCAGGCTGAGGTCCTTGCCATGAGGGAAGCTTGTCGGCTGGCCAGAAATAACGTACCGGAAGGTCGTAAGATAGCTATCTTCGTTGATAGTCAGGCGGCACTCAAAGCACTGCAATCCACCACTGTGAAGTCAAAGCTCGTTAAGGAATGCAGGTCGACGATGAGCGAGCTAAGTCGTCAAGCTGATATTATTCTCTTATGGGTTCCCGGCCATAGGAACTTAGAGGAGAATGAGAAGGCTGACGAATTGGCTCGTTCTGGTGTTTCTCTTGATGTATCGTTGGCTGAACAGGTCTCGATTCCCCTAGCGGTAGTCAAGAGGAGTAACTTCCTGTTTTTCCGCCAGCTGGCTAACAGACGGTTGAAAGATCTAGAATCTTGCAAAGCGGCACGTGCTACCTGGCCTTGTTACAACGAAAATAAGTCTTTTAGACTCATTAACAGAAAACGCTCGGATACCGCAAGGCTAACAGCGGTTTTTACCGGACACTGTGTGTAGGGATGCACGCGGAGAGACTGGGTATACCGTTTAAAGGCCATTGTAGGAGCTGCGGAAACGAAGAGGAAGAAGAGTCACTCACCCACTTTCTATGTCAATGCCCAGCCTTGGCAAAGACTAGAAATAAGTTTCTGGGCAAATACTTCATCGACAATCGCTCGGACTGTTCAGTCACATGCCCGGGTGATTTACTCAAATACATAAATTCGACAGGCTGGATTTTGTAATACTGATTGCGTTCGGCGAGGAAGTGGTTTTAAAACGGCACTCTAGTGCTAATTGTGCCACGGAAACCAACCAACCATGTTATATGATATTGTATGATATATGTGTTTATGATGATGGATAATAAGTTGGTCAACATGCTGATTTTATTTTATACTCCTTGTAGCATGAAATTTGTCACTACTATTTAAAATACTATTTAAACAAAATTCATTAAATTTGCATTTAAAGATAAATATATCTTCTCCATTTTAAGATTGTTTTAGAATAGAAATAGCTTTGCTTTCACCTCTTAATGCCTAAAGTACTGATGATGAGGAAATTCCTTTAGTCAATTTTCTTGTTGGTTTTCAACATTGAAAATCCATAAAACTAAATGAAGTAAACTAAGTCGCAATTTTATCTCCCACTCACAATTAGACATACTTACGATTTAGTTACGCTCGGTTGGTTGCATCTCAAAAGGCGAAATAATTACGCGTATAAAGAAGGAAACTCATATACACAATCTCGTTATACTCGTAGATACTTAGATACTTGCTTCTCTCGGAGCTTTGTATTTATCAAGCGAAACCAGAGTATAGCAACTCATTCAAACGCGAAATTGTCACGAAAATTTAGAAGGAGAACGAAGTTGTTGTTGGTATTGTACTCATTGGTGACAGACGTCATTCGACGTTCACTCACTCGCTCGCTTGCTAAGCAATCCAAATTCAATTAAACAAACACAATAAGTTTTGATAAATCCAACTGATAACTAGAAAACTAAATATTCGCATAAAATTTTCGAGTAAGACCATGAGGCTGAAGGAGGAATGGGAAGATCAGAGTGTGTGTGGTAACAAATCAACCACCCTCCCACCTAAAACCATCAGCATCCATGACCAAGAGCAGGAAGTGTGTGTATTTTTATAGTGAACAAAAGTCAATGGTGCAGATTAAATGTTGCTCACACCAACCCACAAGCAACCAACACCCAAACAACCAAGAAGTGACATTGTTCAAGGCAGCAGAGTGAGAAAAGGAATCGTTCTAATACCCTAAGCTTCAAGGCAGTGGCGGATGAAAGGGGTGGCGAATGGAGTGGACCATCAACTCTTATTCAAATCACAAACTAAAGTAAAATATGCTGATGAGCCTTAGGACCTATCTTGACGAGATGGTTTCGAAGCATTGAATCAACAAACCTTAAAGAGCACCTCTCTTAAAAAAATAGTGTTTTCTTTCGTCTTCAGTTCAGTTTAAGATCATACATTTCTGAGGCAACCGAGGGCCTTAGTCCACCACTGTTCATGTCAGATACTTTTCCTTTATATGCATTGCGTCTTGCAGGATATGCGCGTATGCGTAATCTGCAACAATTCAGGCGCAAAAAACAAAAAAAAAATAAAAAAAAGGTTCGCATGAAATTTTAAGAAGAAAATAAAGTAAGAGAAACGAAACCATGACAGAAAAAGTATGCAGAGAAAGTTATAGAGAATGACAGGAGCAGAGCATCAAAACAACTTAATTGTCTTGTTTGGAAACAAAAAAAAAAGAAAAAAATCTTTATGATTTGAGGGGTTGCCAGTCAGTTAAAAAGGCAGACGACAGACGATTGAGTGCGTGGCAGCAATAGGCGAGAACATCACATAAACAGGCTTAGTTAAAATTGGTAAAGAAAAAAAAAAACATAATGGAAACAAAAAAAATTGGAAAGCAATTGTCTTGGATTTGAGCTTAGACAGATTTTGGAATAATATTGTTTTCGAAATTTTCTTTTTAGCGGCTTAAGTAGGAAGTGTCGTTAATTTATCGTTTCAGTGATTTGCTTGAGTAGCGTTAAGTACGCTGGCGTTCCTTAATTTTAATGGGGGAGATGGGTGGAAGGACAACAGGAATTTTCTAAAATTGGCTGAGAATTTCCATTTTTAGAAACTTTTTGTAATTTTTTAAATTATAAGGTGGAAAGCGGCGGCTACTAAACCCAAGTGTAGTTAAAGTGCCTTCTGATAATGATGATTAGGTTAGACAACTGGTGAGCTAGCTGAATACAAAATTACCTTATCAGAAAAATATCATACATGTGCTCATAAAAATAGTAATGCATCATATCCTAATTAGTAGAACAGATTGGATAGTAAAGTTCACATAAGCAAGTAAGAAAAATTTTAAAAAATTAATTGTATTTTAATTGTTAGGCTAAAAAAATCAGGGCAAAATCTTAAAGGAAATTTAAATTTTTGTTGAATGCACTGTCCCAATGTTATCTTACTTATAGTAAAAAACCCAATAAATATGGTGGCAAGCGCAAGACAACATTATTAGACGACAGACGGATTGTGCGAAATAGCAAGAGCAACCCCTTGGCGTTATCAAAAATGATTAAAAATTACCAAAATTTGTCGGTCTGTGGTGTGACCATTCATCGTCGTCTTATAGAAAATATTTTGAAAGCGATAAGTCCTAGAGAGGTACCCTTTTGACAAAGAAGCTTGTCGATGCAGATTGAAGTTTGCAAGACATAATATGAACCAAGCAAGCATAGATTACCACCCCAAATACAATACACTACCAAGGTTAATCATGGAGGACTGAACATTATACTAGTATGGACTTTGTTTATATATACTGGCGTAGGTCCTATCCATATGAACAGTGACATTATGGGCAAAGCAGTGCACTTCAATATATTGAAGGATGCAAATGCAAATGTTGGAAAATTTCAATAAAATGGACGTTTCAACAGGACAATGCTTCGAAACACTCAATTAAACTAGCTAAGGAATCGTTTGCATTTGATCGACGTAATGGTATGGCCAGCGTTGTCCTTGGACTTTAATCTAATCTTATAAACTCCAATCTAGGTCGATGCAAAGCCGTAATAGGGAATTATAGATTTACTACTTTAGTATTATTTATTTTATTTTAAATTATAAGGAACAGTACAATTTCTTTGAACAACGTAATTTTTGTAAAGGTTGTTTTTTTAGAGGCTGAGAACTTTAAATTGAAATAAAACACTGATTTATGATGTTAATTGCCATGTACTTGGCTTTATTCGAAAGATAAATCCTTGTCATTTTTATTTGAATATGATTTCCGGAATATGGCCACCTCAGCTAGCTCGGAGGAAGTCCGATTGGGAAGTCCAATTTTCGATTTTTTTTTTCGCAGCAATAGAGGCCTTAGTTTAGTGATAACGTGACGAATATTAATCGTCTGTGGCTTATCGGCGTATACTTCTCATAGCCCCACAAGAAATAGTCCAGCGGTGTTAAATCGCATGATCTTGGAGGCCAATTCATGGGTCCATAACGCGAAAGTATTCGTTCACCAAACATTTCTTTCAATAAATCAATTGTGGCACGCGCTGTGTGGCATGTTGCATAGTTTTGTTGAACCACAGCTTCTCCACATTAAGGGCACTCAATTGTGGTACAAAAAAGTTAGTGATGTTTGCCATTAACTGTATTGTTCTGGTCGGCAACATTGTTTCAACAATGGCATTAGGATTCCCTTCACTCCAAATGGGGCATTTTTGCTTATTACCGTTTCCATTCAAGCAAAAATGAGCTTCAATATTTTTTGTGAAACTCGGGACTAGGAGCCACTGCGTTTTGAGCCCATTCACCAAATGTACGGCATGCCATATGCGGGAAATCATACTCAGGTAAAAATGGCTAGGAATTATATTTCGAATAAAGCCAAATACATGGCAATAAACACCATTAATCAGTGTTTTATTTCAATTTAAAGTTCTCACCTCTAAAAAAAAAGCACCCTTTATTTTCTTTCGATAAAACTATTGTATGAAAACAAATAAAAGCTTACAACAAATTAAACTAAGTATGAATATTCTCGAAAATTGATAAAAATTAGGTACTATTTTCATAACTTTATGTGAGAACATTGTATATATCACTTGACTTAACAGTTAGAAATTACGACCCAACTGCATTACTATTTTTATGAACACAGTTGTATGCACATTCACATATAAGCGCTTACATATGTATATAGACGATTTTAAAACATTTTTGTTACTGCATCAAATCTGAAATAATCGTTTAAATATTGAAAATGTAAATCTATCGACACAACATACTTACATATCGTACCATTGAAAAATCATCGATATAAAGTTTCGATTAAAAATATCGATATATTTTCTAGGTTGACACTCTTGGTTTTAATTTGCATGTCATCTCTTTGTATTAAAGTATACATATGCATATGCAAATTTTTCCTTCTACTAAATATAATAACAACATACACATTCAAATTTTATGCTCTCTAAAAAATTTGAGTTTGATGACATTGAATTATGCTCCCTCTCTCTATGACTATTGGCACTCATCAATATTAACTAAAAATCAATGCTACTAAATTTGCAATTCATAGAGTACGAGAGACAGAGAGAGAGATCACTTGATCAGTTTGGTTTCGGTATTCATTGTGTAAAGTTGGTCGGTTCGCGTCGGTTAGCCGTGTGTGTTGTGTGTAGTGTTTAATTCATAGTTTTTTATGATAATTATTGTAATTTATATTAAAAAAGTGTTAAAAGTGTGTTTTTGCATATTTTAAAGTGATAAAATTCAAAATAAATTCATTAAATAAAGTTTTCCTATTGTTTAAATTTCCAATTAATTTCAATCAGTGCTTGCGTCATTTTCGTTTTTCCTTTATCCGATACCGTTAGTTTTTTGATTGAGTGTGTGAGTGAGTTTTGCCTCGAGTGAGTCTACTGCTCTCAGTGCATTAGTATGCTGAGGCCACAAAAAGAACAGCATTAAAACCTAAGGTAAGTGATAAATAAGCATTCTTCTTATTCCAATGGTACTCGTACAATGTTTGTTATATTAACAGGAAGGGTGGGTGCGTAATACATAAATATTGCACATATTTGGTTTTTAACTTCTTCTTTATGTTATTATTCTCGTCGATGTTGTTTTTATTCGTATTGTGTGTTTTCTATGCAAATGAAATTGGCTGTAAGTTGACATCTTCGTTTGAATGTTGTTGTATCAAAATGAGAAGAGAAAATATATCACAAGCACCTGACCAAATGCTTGCATTCGTTTTATTCTTTTTTTTTTCATACATGCACGTTCATGCTTCTTTATTAGCTGCCAATTTACAGTAAGTATTTACATTTTTACATTTTTAGATGATTTACAATATTTCCAGTTTACTTAATTAATTAGTAATTGTTTATTGTGACGTCTTTTTAGTCGGTGTATTGGGGTGGAGTGGACAAGTTTCCTAGCCAATCTGTTAATGTATTTTCTCAGTCTATTACTGTACCGACTTAAATGAAAGTTAATCTGCCTATCAACGTAGGCTATATCTACGGTCATGATGAATACAGCTGTTGCGATCATACCATGGACAGCCAGTGATTGTGCCTAGTGCGTAGTCCTGTAATCTTTGCACTTTCAGTCGATGGGACCTGGCTGCCTCCAGATCGGTGCGATAACTTGGCACCTCTTATTCTGTAGAGACAGGCAGTTTCTGCTACTACAGGTCGCTACTGTGACTTAAATGTGTCTTTGAAAAGTGAGGCGCCTATCCAATATTAGTCCCAGGTATTTGGGCTCAAATTTTTGCTCCAGGTTCACTCCATTGAAGACGACCGGTGGGGAAGTCGTATTCTAAGAGTGAATGCTGTCAGTTTGTCTAAGTAATTCTGCAGTACCTGGGCGCTCGTGGCACTGCATATCTGCGGAAAATAGAGAATATAAGAAGGATCCAAGCTAACTTCCCCGAGGCACGCCTACCCCCACAGTGTGTGGCTTTGATCTTCTGCAGTAGCCCCCGATGTTTTTATTCTTTATTAAGAATTTTTGTTTTTTATTGTTGCTGTTTTACAATAGTTTATTTCATCATCTGTAGTCTTTTTGCTTCTAAGTTTAAGTTAATTTCAAAAAATTGAGATCCAACTGATTAGTTGATGAAAGAACTTAAATGGCAACCTGTTACTGGATTATGGTCAAAGGCATTAATTCGCCCGTTCTCCCATTAATTTTAACAACCGTTGTAAGGGTTTCCTCTCGTTACAATAGGCCCAATGCAAGCTGCAGTGACGCCCTTACCTAATCTAGATTTCCCTCTCCTGTTTCTTTCATGGAAGAAATAAATTCGAAGCTTTGTTCATGGTCTTCACTGGGGTCGATTATATTCACGCCTTCAGGCCAAGCGATAACTCAATGAAGACTCGCTCTCCACAACTAATTAAATGTTCTGGTCATTACCAAGATGAGGCCTACTACTACTTCGCTTCAAATAAAGTTTCAAAAACTTCTATACTTCTAAATTCGCAACCATTATCCTTTGGCTCTCTGTATAAAAACTGGTTTGTGGTATTGCAATTTCAGAATTTTTATTTGACCATTTTGGATCATGTTTGGCAGATATCGTTTTACGACGCAGATCTCCAAGTGAAATACTGTCCACACTATCGCTACTATAAAATATTTGTTGGTCACCTGGAACATATTGCGACAAAGTGTTTACTCCTTCATCCTTATTACAATCTGGATCTGTACGCTATGTCAAAAGAGCTTTAATTTGATGACGTCTCCACAAGGTAAAAAACACTGGCTACATTTTTAAAGCTTGATTATTGTTATTCTCTATTTTCACAGGGTCTTCTATAATTAAAATCATGTTTATCTATTCAATGCATTTGAATCTTGAAGTAGTATCTTTTGAACAGCAAACTTATAAGGTTTATTTGCATTGCCTAAATTAATTTTTAATTTTTTTTATCACTGAGTAGTTTCCGAAGTATGTACTCGTAATACATATACGTACTTCTTTCGATACGAAATACAAACAAATTTCATTGCATTTTATATTGTAATAGAAAATCTGAGCAAACAACTGCCAACTGTCAAATTCGAGTACTTGCCATCATACATACTAGTATTGTACATACTTACATCAAAGCATAAATATTCATTTGTTGATTTTTCACAAAATATTTGCAAAACTCTGTTGACATTGATGACAATTAAAATTTAATTTTCTACTTAAAACAACAATGACAACAAACAAATTAACCTAAACCAAATGGTTCTCAAATGCTTCGCCATGTCATAGATACTTGTACGAGTATATGGCATAAATGTATGCGCGTGTGTGTGCGAACTTTGTTTTGTAATGCATACATATGCGCCTTATAAATTATGGTCGAAAAGTTGACATAAAAAAGGTCCCAAGAGGGCTTTTGAGCAGCTTCTATTTGAACTTCTACTGGTGAGGCAGAGAATCTTTTATGACAGATTTCCTCTCTCCCAGTTCCGCATAATCAGCGTAGCATTCAGTGTATACGCTACGCTATCATATTGAATTTGTATTTGATGAAGAGTATCAACTCCCTGAGACAGTCAGAATCACACAGATACTTACGTACAAAACCGAATCCATTTCGTAATTTCTAGCACTAAAGTGTCACCAGGGACAAGTGGAATGGGAAAGTATACAGGGTACATACATGACTTTGAGTGAGGGTGGTAGATAGCCCAAAACTATGCAATACAAAGCTCTTTAAATGCTCTTTCGTCTCTTATGGTGTTTATAACTCCTTATGAGCGGCGAGCAACTTCTGAATAACATTTTGATGATTGTCAAAGTGACTTTAATGCCATTTTTCAACTTGACACTCTTTGCTCTGGCAGGGGTAACCAGCATCATCAAGGTGGAGGTCGCTTATGCGCACGTGCTAACGTTTGAGTAAATGCATTTTAAAAGGTAGGAAGGAATCTGTATGCGTTTGCCTCTATGGTATACAACAAACTAACTGGGAAAACAAAAAAGGGGTTGGCTGGCACACTGATCTGATCGCAATGAATGGTGACATCTGTGGATTAAATTGCAATTTGTGCTCATGTAATATTGAAGCGATTCACATACGCTTAACGTATATAAATGGAAGAATGAATGAATGGGACGGATGACATTGTATAGCGTTGATGAGTCGTAAGTGAGTCCTTCGAAATAACTCACATGTTTACTGGTATATTTAAAGCTATTAATATTTGAAAAAATTACGAACGTAATAAAATTGTAAAATGTTATTTTCTTTTGTCACAAAATTACTTTTGATGTTTTTATGGTCGATTAGTAATTTTAACATACCATTGTTTGAAAAAAAAAGAAGCTCACAAGGCTCATGAGGATAGAATTTAAAATAGATAAGGACAATAGAAATATGTTAAAGTTGGTAGACAATAATAAAAATAATAAAAAATACGGCGACAATGCAATCAAAATTTGCGGTTTGAAAAGATATCCAGTTGAAGTCGTTATTTCTAGCCACTGCATTAGAACATCTTGGACATTAATGGTCTGTGAATAACAATATAACAAGAGTCAACCCTTAGACAATTTGTAGTATCCTTAGAACAAATGGACACTTAGAAAACTCTTAAATTTTCTAATCCAAGGGTTCAAGAAAAAAATAATGGTCGAAATATAGGTATGTTAGGGTGGCAGCATTTGAGCAAAGAACCTTAACCCATAGTTTGAGATGTATACCAATATAAAATACACACATTCCTGGGAACTGCGTGGAAACCCATCCGAATCATTTAATAAACTATCAATGCTATTGATTCGGATCGGTCAAAAATCGTAAAGTAGCAAAGTTTCTTTCTTGCGCACATGAAGTACAAAATGTCTTATTTTCCTTCAATAGACTTTCAATTTCAGCAGAAATAATTGAATGCGAGGGTATATTAACCTATGGAGCAATGGTGCGTCATAAACCGATACCGTTGTTGTATATTACCCCGTTTATGCGACAGCCGATTTGGGTTTCCACTGAGATCGGCTTGACTTAAATCAATTTTGTTTAGGTGTTTATGCTTATGACGTCATTGCGTTGTTAAGGGTGGCTGTATTTGTAATCACATCAGTTCAGTTTGTCGTTTCATTTCATTCTATTCTTTTTGTTGTACAACACACAAACTGTTTGTTTGCATATTGTTGTTGTAGACTTCTTGTTGTACAACACACAACCTGTCTGTTTGTATATTGCATCTGCATGACGCACTTTTGATAAGTGTAACCTGTAAAAACGCTAAGCTTTTATGCTACATTTCAGTGAGTTTTACGAAAATAATGGCGGTTTGAAAAGTGCGCTTCATGAAGTTGCTTCGTGTGTTCAATGCGCACTGAAAAAGTGTTTAGTCATGCGTTCTGAGTCAAGCAGATCTCAGTGAAAACTGATGTCGCATAAACGAGGTAAATGAGTATATAAGTTAAAACTTAACAAATTCTCAGCAATCGAAATGAATTTGATACAAAATAGCATAGTACCTAGCAGCTAAAAACTGAAAACCCTGATCAAGTGATGCCGAATTTCGCTGCAATAATCTTCCAAGAAGCTTGTTGCAACGGTTCTTAGATCACTAGCTCAGCATAGCCGCTAACGATGTCGCTGCCGCTATCCAACAAGTTTTTTTTGGGATAGATTTGATTTAGGTTTTTCAATTGCAAATTTGACATCGGGCAATAAAGTCCAAAAGACTTAATTATTTGTTTAAATAGAAAAAATAATTAACTTTTACACAGGCTAAGGATTCTTTTCGATTAAGCAAGCACCAGATTGCACTTTTGTTCCCTAAACTGCTCGTTTAGATTCTATTTGCCATTCGTACATACCAGAAGCGGATTAAGGCCTCTAGGGGCTACTAGGCAGTAGAAGTCTCAGAACTTCTTACAAGATTGTAACTAACTAATGTAGATTTGATTTGTATCTCACTTAAAGCCAATCCGCTAACCTCATTGACACTTCTCGTATTTTGGCGGAAAAATATCTTTTTATAGGCACGTGCCTAGTTTGCCTAAGGGATAATTCACTACTGGCACATATGTTTTAATGGACAGATTGATAGGGAGTGTGAGCCATGGCGACATATTGTGATGTAATCGTTTCAGTAGTTCCTCTACCTTCTAGCTTATTAGCTTGGTAATTGCCACAGATGCCTATTAGTCTAGATATCCACCGAATGTGTATTGCTGCCTGCTCTGATAATATATTCAGAGCATTCCATTATCAACAAGTTTCAACAAGATCGGTCTAAAGACAGCACCTTCTATGAGCAACGTATGCCTTTCTATTGCTAAGCACTATCATCACCATCCAATTGAATAATGATTAAAATGAGAGATTTGAAATGAAATCGAATTGAAGTCGTTGACTCTTCAGGTGTGGTTTTCTTTAACTTGTTGATGGAATAGGCAATGATTTGACTTGATAATGATAAAACCAGGATTAATCGAATTGATGTCAATATTCCTTACATTTCTGACATGAGCCAAGTGAAGTGTTTTCTCTTATACTTATGAACTCCATCTTTTGATGTTTTCATTTCAATCAAATCAATGTTGATAGTTTTATGATAGTATTTATTAAATACGAGTACAAAAGGCAAAGTGAGAAGGCACAAATTTACTACAAATTCGTGAACAAAAGCTAAACTGTAACAGATTTATGCAAACACCTTCAATGGCAGAGACCGCAGTACACACTCGCTTTTACGCACGCACGCAGGCACACACGAACATACAAAATACAATAAGAATGCATACCGCCTGGTGCGTCCCTTAAGTATTGTCAGGAAGAGAACTAACATTTGCCAACCACCAAAGAGCCAACGAACCAAACGAAGCATCGAATGAATGATGCTGTCCAACCGCCGCAGTATAAACAACTCAATTTGAATGCAGTTAACCGCGTAATTGAGGCACGTGGCACCCAGTAAGCGGCGCGTGCGCTATTTTGTGGCAAAACTAACTCATACACCTTCTCCTTCAACTCATTCCATGTCGCCTCATCCAAATGTGATTTCAAATCAACAACAAGCGTCAGCAGAAAAGCAAATTGCAAATCAATTGGCATGCAACTGGTTACACAAGGATAACATAGTACAACACACAACATTAACAACAACAACAACAACAACAGGAGCCAAATAGAACAATATTCAGTCAGGACTACGTAATGTGTTTATTCCATTAATTCAAACTTCATGGTCCGAAATTAGTGAGTAAATGTTTTCTCACCAAATAAATCGTTGCACACGTTCCATCATTTCATCTATTAAAGGTAAAGTTGCATGTCCTTTGATGTTCTGTTTCATTTCGTGCCTCATTTCGTTCCGCTTGCGGAAAATTAACTGCAAATTATGGAAAAATAACTCACACAGTCAAATAATGTTGAATAAATGTTGAAGGCACAGCACATTCAGCTAGTATCTTTCTATTTTTTTTTTGTCCTATTTTTTGATGGCAATTTGTAATGGATTTCAGAATGGATTTTCTATAGTTAAGACTTGACAGGTGGCTGGCAGGCATATCGTGGGAAATGATTTATTGTTTTGTGGTAACAACTTTCAGAATTGCTAAAAAAGCATAACTATACGACTACGATAGAAACTGATTACAATTTGCACTTTGAAATACAATACATAGTAGTTGTATATTAAAACTTAGTAAAGGACTTTGGGGGTCAATAGGTTTAAATAGTGTGAGAGTTTAACTATTAGAGAGATAAGATGATGTGTTGGGATAGGATTAGATAAGTTGGGATGAACTAGAACTTTAACAGAATTTTATGGAATGATAAACAGGAAATAAGTGAAATAAAAAGAAATTGGATGATTTTTGAGGGTAAAGATTTAATGGGTTGGATAGTATTGATTAATATAGTGGAGATGGGAATCGATAGTGTGGAAGAGAATCGGTTAAACTTGTATTGAATTGAGTATTATTTAATAGGTTTGCAGAACTTGAGTTAAATATTTGTATTATAATAAGGAGAAGATAGACTGAAAGCTAATCTTGGAGAAGTTTATATTAAGACACATTGGCATTGCATAGAATTGCTTAGGATAAACAAATCCGTAATATGGAATTAAGTTAACATAAATTGATAGTGTGGAAGAGTGTAAATTGATTAAGATAGAATAATGTTACAGATGAGTAGGATTCCGTTGAATGGAATGAATAGATTTGATGATAAGAATATAAACCGAGGAAATTAATACAATAACATACAGAATGGATCCAAAAAAAGGTTTCTATAAAATAGTTTTGATTCGAAAAAGAATGAACTAATTTTAGTTAGTGCAATTGAGAAGTATAGAATAAAATAGAGATTAAAATTGATAGGGTAGGAGCGAAAATAACAGGAATTGGGTAATATTTGATTGTATAAAAATAGTCAATAATGGTTCTCATCTTAGAGTACCTTAGATTAGATTCGATGAAATATAATAGAATAAATCTATTTATTTATCTATATATATAAAATAGGACGAGAAAAAATGTTTAACGCCTTATCACTCCAAAAACGTTTGACCAATCAGCATGAAAGTTGGCATGCATATGTATTTCTTCATGAAGAATGTTTATATGCTAACCACTTTGTTGCAACTTGCAAGTTTTTATCTAATTTCATACTTTTTTTAAATAAGAAGTGCATTATTTTGACTCTACTGTAAGTACTTCAGACTTCAGCGGGAATCAAACCCGTGACTCTAGGATGTCAACTCGTCGCACTGTCCTCCGAGCTAGCGTTGCCCGTCCTAGGATCTCAACAGCAGCCCCACCCACCGGGTCCGACTGTAGCTTAGAACCATCCAGGTGACCACATAAGTACAACAAAATAGGTCTAGCCGTTTAGGAGAAGCAGAATCACAAAAATCCGTACACTCGAATTTTATATATAAAGAAAAGATATACATATGTAAAAGGGCAATACTCGTATGTATAGAAAACAGTACATAGGATTGGTATACCAAGATAGACTGAGTAAGGAAGAAAGTTTATATGAAATTTGATTTAAAAAACAAATTAAATTTAAGAAAGGCCAGTTAGATAGTGTGGAATTATATAAGTACATATGTATGAATAACTATTGATAGTGTGGAAAAGAGTGATAAAAAAGAGGTGGATGCATTTGAGTGTATTGGGGGTCTAAGTATTTTCAAGTTCCTATTGTATTCTCTGAAATTAGCTATAACTGCTATACAGACTAATTGGATTTGAATACAAAAATTGGGGTCCTTAGGATCCTGGCGAACAAAAAAAAAATACAATACAGTAGTAATTCGATAAACTGACGACTCTCTGATCCGAAAATCCAATAATCTGAAGTGTTATTTCAAAGTCTTGCCTATTCTGTATGCGTGAAATTATGCGTGAAATTATACGTGAAAAAGCCAAAAAGATGATTAAAGAATTCGGTGGTGGAAAACTATTAATTAATATTGCAGCTAAAAGAAATACAATCTACATAGAACTTATGCGACTCGCAATAGGACCTTGGGTGCTAGCCCCCGTATCACAACCTGGCTCTATGCAGCGGTGGTGGAGCCCAATCTTCTGTATGGAGCCATTTTCTGGTGGCCTGCCTGCCACAAGGCAGTTAACCAAAAACCTCTTGACAAAGTCAGGAGAACGGCATCCCTTATGATAACAGGGGCCCTTCGGACCACTTCCACTAAAGTGCTGTTTGCTGAAGAGTATGCCAAATGTTCTGCCATTAGACTTAGCACCATAACTCGCTGGACTAGTCACACGCAGGGCCATGCAAGCATTTCGAAACGCGGTCCATCTGTCCCTGCGACAGTTGACTATGTATGTCCCTCACCCTACTTTAACCGGAAGTTCTCCACTCACATCCCCAGTAGGGAGTAATGGCTGGACGGTACAGTTCTAAAACCTAACTCCATTGACATCTACACAGATGGCTACAAATTCGGTTGCGGCATCTTCTCGAACAACCCAAACTTAAAGCTCAGCTTTCGTTCATCTGACCACTGTAGCGTCTTTCAAGCAGAGGTTATGGCCATACTAATGGCCTCCCGTTCGCTTCTAGATAACTACACTTCGAGGTCACATATTAGTATCTACACCATAACCAAGCGGCAATAAAGTTTCCTTGGGTGTATACATTACATCCAAGCTTGTCGCGGACTGCCGCTCTTTCCTTGATGTTCTTGCCTGTCACGTACCCATACAATTTTGCTGGGTGCCCGGACATAGAGACATCGTGGGCAATTGTGAAGCTGACGAACTAGCCAAAGAAGGGACGTTACGTGAGGATGTAACGTCTCCGGCTGGAATTCCGTTAGCAACAGTGAAGCTCACGGTTAGAAAAATCTACCAAGTAAAAGCCAATGCCCTCTGGGTAGAAGAAGGCACTTGCAGCATAGCTAGGCAAACCTGCTCTGCTATATCTCAATAAGCAAGATCATAAACGTACTAACGGGACTATGCGACTCACAATTTTATAATGTTGATGAGTGATGGGTATAACTTAAGAGTCTTAATTTGTTAAATGATAAATAAAGAATTGTTTCAGAAAGAAAATTGTTCAAAGCATGGGTTAATTTTCTCTGCTGCACAAATAAGCCTTGAGATCATAAATTGCGTATCAAACATTTGATTTTTCTATTGAATTTTCTGTTTTCCATTTATCCGAATATGGCGCCTCCCATCATTACATCGGTTTATCGAAATAATACTTTCATTTCAAAATAAATGAACGCAAAATTTCAATGAAGTAGAATAATATTTAATAGGAAAAGACAATTTGAACAGCATCGTAAAGCAGAATAATTGGAATAAAATATAATATTTATGATTTATTTCGATTTCAAATGAAGTCAGTATAGAGTGTTCAGTAGTATGGGAAATGATAGACGCAGGATTTAATGAATTATTAAATATATAGGCGAATCGTAGAATAAATAGGATTGAATAACTTTAATGAAAAGAAAATATACTGAATGCTACATAGGGGTTATACGAGTATTATAAGACAAGAATTAAGTTTGAATTGAAAGGCAAAATCATTTAAGCATATCAGACAGATTATGAACCCTTTATTTTAATGATCAACTGAAATGAATCCCAATTAATTTATTTAAGTATTACCTATATACACAAAAAGTTAGACTAGGTAAAATAAGATTACAAGAAGGACATTTTCATACAAATACAACAGTACTACGAAGAAAAGAAGATTAAAATGTGAAATAAAAGTAAAACAAGTTTCATTCTTCATTGTCAGTTTTATTTCCGCCTTTGAGAGTGTTTAACTTAACCCTAAGAATAGGGTGATGTTTTATATAACAATCTCTTAATGAGTGTAAAACTCATTATCAAATACCTTTTGAGGAATTATACAAAATATACTCTTGTTATTTGTTGTCTACTTGGATTTTTCATTTGTTGCGCCAGATTTTTCTCAATCACAACAAATGACTACCACGACGACGACGACAAATACTCAAGGGACTTATTCTATAGTAGTACGAGTATATTCTTGCATTTCCCAATCTTGTACTACAATAATAAGTAAGTAGTTCCACATTTATTTGCGTACAAATTGTGTCTTGAGTTTTTACCAAACCAAATCTAAACATAGGACATAGTTAACTTACTACTTATACCAACTATACTATTTTGCCACCCAGTTTTACTAATGACTTTGGTTGGGGTAGTTGACAGACAGGATAAACGAAGTATGTATATAGTTAGGTAGGACTTTTGTAAATTGCTTTGGTTTTGGTTTTGCCACAACAAATGTTAATGAGTAAATTTGTTTTAATACAAAATAGTAGCAACAAAAATTACTACTATAAGAAGGCACAATAGAGAATCCAAAGGTATAAAATTTAAAACAAAATGGCTGAGCATCAGAACTTACTGCGGTTCAAAGGAAAGAAAGGTTTACAACAGATGGCAAGGGGGAGACATGGTGAAACAACAAAGAAATATCTTTGAAGGTAACCAAATAAATGAACCTGGTAATGAAAATAATTAGTATAAGTTGGCTTAGTACAGTCAAGCGAATCTTGTGAGTTATTATGTCCTTGCTTTTGCCTTGGTGGCTGTTCATTTGTATTTAGTTGTAGTACTTTTACTAAATCCTGCTTGCTTTGTCCTTCTAGCATCGATGCTCATTAAAGTTTTACGCTTATGCGGAGCAGAATTTCATTGAAGGACACAAAATAAAAGAGCAACCATGATGAAGAATGATGAGGACACCACACCTGACTACTGGGTGGGTTAATTCACTTCTTCTTTATTCACCTTGCAATCCCTCATTCATTTATGACGCACAAAATTCATCCATGTGGTCGTTATGACAATTTCTATTGTCTGCCATAAGCTCATAAAATGATGATACTCGTGCACACCACACCACATGCATATACACACACACATGCAGAAAAACATTCATACACAGATACATAAACATGTGTGTTAATACAAATCTAATATGAATTCGATTCGATTTTTGCGCTCATTTCGCAAAATTGCTATATAATTGCCAGAAACGCGTTGCGTACATTTGTTGTTCGCTTGAAAACAGCAGAAGCAGCGTGAAAAAGTCTCATCTCATTGTTGTTGGTTTGAATGCTTCTGATTCAGGGTTACACAACATACATATATCCATAAATACACACAAACATTGAATAGTTTGTAGTTTGTTACGCTTGATAGCGTGATGCCATCATTATCATTATCAACCTCGTCTCATCGTCACAAACAGTATCACCATCACCATGAGCATCATTGTCCTGTAGATTGCATTGTCGCAGCGGCTAATGCCATTGTTCTGCCAATCAGGTTGCTCATGCTGATTCTACTGCTGCTGCTGCTGCTGCATGGCAACGATGATGATGTTGTTACCAATGCTAAATACTATGTATGTGTCGGTTGTCAGGCGCATTGTTTGACTACCCAGAAACATGGTTTATTGGTAGAGTATTGTTATTTGCCTCAACTCAGGGCTGGTTGCGGGTGACGTTTGTGTTTTTATTTTTGAAATGAATTGACAAAAATATCTATATACATATATATAAAATAGTAAGCCCTTTTGTGTCTATGCACGCTAATCTCAGAAACGGCTTAACCTAATGAAATGCGGTTTTGACTGATGTATTTTAGCAAGCTTTGTGTAACATTTAGCGTTTATTTTATCGAAATCGACCGACTAAGACATTTTTTGTGATTTAGTATTAAAATTTGGTACTAATATGGCAATAAAATAGAGATAATACTGGAGAATTTAATATACTTTCATAGGATAACTTAAAATACTAGAAGAGAGATTAGTAAAATCAGAATATATAAAATGAACTAACTGACTTTTGTTTCACTTTGTAATGATGTTTGTTATACTAGGATAAATGATTGAACTATATATCTTCTTATGTGTCTCCATCAAGTTGAAAATTTATTCAGAAACGTCATATACTGGTGGAGTAAGACCCTACATCAAGATAAAAGTTGGCTTTACAAACAGAAAATAGATTTACACCGAACAAAATTAGATAAGTTAGACAAATAAGTTGGAATAGCACATGGCATGGTTGTTAGATGAGAAAATTGTGTTTACTGGTGCAGAGTTGCCATATGCAAAAAAATATAGTGCGATTTGTCCATCAGAAGAAGTTAGGTTTGAAATTTATGCAACATCTTCAAAAAATGGAAGAAATGCACAAAAAATTGTCATATAAACAGCTCCAAAAATTATAATTTCGCCATGAATAAATTATTCAGATAAAATGTATTTTTACTTTCTCCTCTCAGTTTGAGTATATAATCTTCCCAAGAAGTTTTCATTAGGCCATGTATTATATTAAGGTTACAGCTTTGCTACAATGCTGTGGAAAGCAAATGCAACAAATATTTCATGTAAGTAAACTTGTATCAAATATTGCAAGTGATTGGAAGCTATGATATGGCGCGCGAGAAATATTGTGATACTGTAAAACTGAATATAAATATGTAATATCCAAATTTCTGGTTGGAAATTTTAAAAAATCGTTGGCCAAATAGTGATGAGCAGTTGTGAGAAAACGGTGATTTTTTCACTGTGACTCACTGTGATTCACTCTGATTGGCAATGAAGTTGCTTTGTTAAACTAAACAGATCAAATCACATTTAAGAGAACTGAATCTAAAGGCCGGAACAGAATGGTGCAGCTGAAAATGAGTCTGAAGCTGAAGCCTGAAAAACCTTTAGATAATATCTCCTTCTACTTAATAACTAAACAGTGACATCACAAGTTTTAGGTTGTTGTAAATGGCACAATTTATAATTATAATCCTTTTAAACAATGAATTTAGGCACAATATCAGACAAGCCGAGTTTTAAACTCAAAGAATCTCAATTGCAATGTATGAGTCTGAAGCTGAGTCTGTCACTTTTTTCAGGCTTCAGCTGCACCATTCTGTTTCAGCCTTAAACTGTGACCCAAGCACAATCACTGTGATTTTAAAGGAGCAGTCACAGTTTTCACTGTGATTTTGAAATCACTGTTTAGCTCACCACTATTGCGAAATAATACATACAATACAATATTAATAGATCCATCAACTGCAGACTTATAAAAAAGATAACTTAACCAAAAGTGGTTCCGTTAAAAATTCTTGCGGACGTCGGAAAAAAACTTCGATACCAATAGAATAATTTGCAGGATCTTCAAAAGAATCAGTTTGCAACTTCTTCTGTGGACTGTTTAATTGAATGTTAATGAGACTCTCTCAGTTCAAAGACGTGCTCTCGAAAATGATATAAGAAATTAAATTAGAAAATAGTTTTGATTAGCGATGAAACAAAATTTAACTTGATTACCTTTGGTGGAATGTGTACTGTCCGGCGTAGTTAGGAAAGTGAAATAACTGTATAATGACTTTTGCACTTGCAGGAGGTGGAATAAGGGTATGGACCTACTTTTCTGATGCAGGAGTGGATCCTTTTTACAAAACAAATGATACACGGATCGATTTAATTCCCTTTTCCAGATTTTTTAAAATCAGGAATGCTACTATATACCGAATAGTATATGCCACTTTTTGGGTGTTTCAAGAAGATAACGAACTGAAACACACATAAAACGTTCTAAAAGACCACCTTAGAAACAATGGAATTATTTAAAATTTTTAATTGGCCTTTCCATTCTACAGACTTGAATTCGATTGAAAATCTCTTTGGAAAACTTCAACGCTTTCTTAACAAGGAGGACCTCTTTGAAGCCATTAATTTTGAATTGATTAAAATCCCCGAAAGCTTAACTGATAATTTGATAAAATCACAGGTTGTGACTTGATTCAATTGCTCCAAAACAAATTTTTGCTTTTGTTATGCACTCTTAATACTTGAGTATACTACGAGTATTTTGTTTTGTAAATAATGAAATTGTGCTTAATTTATAACTAATCGACTAGCATATGTATCCCTTCTTCATGTTAGATATTTAATATTTTTTTGCTATTAAAAAAATCCAAGTTACTTTATATGGACAATTTTTTTTTTGCTTTTGTTTTATAGAGCACTGTACATTTATGTCCATAGTGAAGGTTATAAATTATAAGGACAAACCACACACCGTTTATTTATTTATAAGATTTAGATATAAAATTACAAGAGTATTAACTACCGGGGCCTACAGGCTAATTTACACTTGGCTAGTTGGCGAGCTAAAAGCCAGCGAGTTGGCTAATTACAAGCGAACACGCCCAGTGTAAACATGTTGGCGTTGTGCAAGTAGAGTGTTAACAAGCCAATGAGAAAAGCTGACAGCCGTTCAACTACACCCTGCCTGTTAGTACTGTCACACACTCTTTCATTATATTCAAAGTGAATCACTATTGAGGCAGTTATCAGTATTTCAGTTGCTTACAAAATGACTTGACAACTGAGCAAGTAGAGTGTTTTATGTGTAATTCGCTTGTTTGTACACTCGCTCGCTTTTAGCTCGCCAACTAGCCTAGTATAAATATGCCTTACGACTCATGCAGCGTTTAATTAATTTACCTAAAGCTGAATTTGGACATTCAAAATCATTCATGTTAAAATAAGAATTGCATGCAGGAGAAACTCAAATGAATAGAAGACAATAATTTTTTGGATCCTATACTACTCGTATTCAATGACAACATCCAAAAGCAAGTACTCATTATGACTTTTCAATCGACCTAATATTTCTTTTATCAAAGTTAGTTGGTGCATTAATATTATATGAACCGTCCAATATATTGTACCAGTGCAAATGTATGCCTTCGTGACGCTCCTGTTCTCATTTATGACAATCATTAATACCAACTATCCTTGATTCACATGCATTTTAGTGTCCTTCATCGGCGTAAATAATTAATAATAATAATAATACACATAATAATTTCCTTTGTTCTATTTGTTCCCCGAAGCCGATATACAATACTAATAATTGCTTAATAAATTTGTATTTAATGTATTTAATGGTAGCATGGCAAATTTTTAAACAAATTTTATGACTATGGAGAATATGCGTTAACTTTACTGGTACGAGTATCCCTTTTGTGTTTATTATTTTAAAGTTACGAAAATCAGTTAGTAAAAAGGGGAAACATTGAGAGAAAAAAACATCCATACCCACAAATGTAAATTTTCTAGTTGAATATATACTATGTTATACTATTTACACTATTCGTAGACGATGATTTTATTGTGCGCCACTTTTAGAATAAAGACCTGTGGTAGCAACAATAGTAAACCAATGATGAACAACAAACTGCTGAGGCAATTTCCACTTGAGAAAACGCAATTCAATTTTAAACTAACAACTTAATCCTTTATTCAATTTGAAACCCATTAAAAGGACATTGCTTATCCTTTTAAGTGAATGCAAACAGATTTTAATGTAAATAAGAAAACGAGATCGATTTTCGATTCGATTCGATTCAAATCGTTTCGTTTCGTATCTTCTTTGCATACCAACAACCAACAACCTACAATCATCAACCCAAGAACCAAGTAAATTCCAATTGAATTCGATTCGTTACATTTTATTCTGTGCGATTTGAAATCATCAAAAGGACGACACAGGCAACCCCAGCAGAAGAAGAAGAAAGAGAAGAACAAACGAACGAAGAAAAAGAAATCACCAAGAAAATTAAGTTCATTGGAAAAACAAGTCAGCTAGGATAAAGGAAGGTGGAAGGAGGCAACTGAATCGGATTGAGTCGGTCTGTCTACATTGATTTGATTTGATTTGGTCTCGTATCGTATCGTCTCGTCTCGTTTTGATATACATTTTAAGATTGAGCAATTGACATTTGTAACCGCACTTAAGTGAGTTAGCCGGAAGAACAAGGACAATTGAGCCGAACTGAGAGTGTCCTGAAAACTACAAAATAAACAACAAAATCAACACTAACAAGAACAAGAACAACAAATAAAAGAGCGAACGAACAAAGTATTAAAAGTATAGGAAATCAAGTCGAAATCAATTCAATGAATGTTCAAAGTATTTGAATATTTCATTTTGTTGTGGCTCAGATACTGTGTTGTGTTATGGCTCAAGTCAAGTAGATACTTAGATACACGTAGATACATTTGATATTTGCATGGGGACAAAGTGAGTTGAGTTGAGCTGAACTGAGTGGGAGGAGGTTAAGCACTCAAATGTGTTGGTATTAAAATTCATCTAAGTATATTGAGTCGATACGAATTGAAAATGAAAAAGTATACTTGACTACTTAAATTTCCCCAACTGACAGCAGCCTCCTACTCCAACTACCTTCTTTCGAATTTTGTATTTTTTTTTTTGTGTGTGTTAATACCAACGAGTTTACTTTTTTAAATGTGTTTTTTTTTCAACAGAGTTTCTGGTTCATACACCTCCACTGCCACTTACCACTTACCACACTTGCTGGCCCAAGTCTCTTGTCCTAAGTAGAGTTTGGGAAATTCAGCATGTGGTATTGTCACTGCTGCTTCTATTTGCCACGTATAATTTACCCTTAGAACTTAAAAAATAAGTAATACATCCTCCGAACTTAGTAAAAATAAGTTTTATTCTTGAGATACTCGTACTTTTTCTTTGTCATTGTATTGTTTTTTTTTTTAAATTTTTTATACATTTCACACTTATCTGCTTAAATGCAATTGTTTCTGCCCGGAAATTCTACTTACAACACCAAAGGCACATTGTATTACAATAAATTGTATGCAGAATAAGTAGTACGAGTATATGGAAATATTAACACACAAAGAAGTTACAAGGATTTTGATTTTTGGTTTAATGTAAAAGAAAAAAGCACCGCGTAAATATTGTTTTGTCTACAATGAATTGAGTTCAATTTCATTATGTAAGCAAATTTAGATACATTCTAATGGATGAAAATAATATAGTAGACAAAATTGAGGAAAGGATGGAAATAAATTATCAATTCATCAATTGAGATTCGTTGAATTTAAGACTCGGCTTGTCTGATATTCTTAGGCACTTCATTCATTGTTTAAAATGTATAGAATTATAAATTGTGCCATTTACTACAACCTAAAACCTGTGATGCCTCTGTTTAGTTTTTAAGTAGAAGGAGGTATGCATTATCTAAAGGTCCTTTGAGAAACCTGCGTCTCTAGAAACCAATATTTTTTGTATGATTGTTTAATATTCTGTTAATTGGTAAGTTTGATCACTGTAGCATTTGTAATTGGAAGATACCCAGATTTTTCATAATGACACTTGAGTTTATAGAGAATCTTTTGAAATGTAATCTTAGAAAAGCCATGAATTTAAAGGGTAAAGATATTAGGTATAGTTTCATTGCAATTCTGTATACTTGTATCTTGACTTGCATGTTGTTTTTATGAACTTAGGGACTTAAGCTTTGCCTTAAAAGAGACAGTTTAAGATATTAGGTATTTGAGTAAAAATATTCAAAAAATGTATAATTCATGAACTTTTCTTCTTTAATCAATATAGGATAATGACAACAAATTTCTCTTTATTCATTCTTTACTTAATAAATTGAGAAAAGTATACAAATAAATCATCTATTCTATAATCTATAATTGATCTTTCAGGTGATTCTTAATCACTTCCTTGAAATACTAAGGGTTTTTGAATAATGAGAGGAGTTATAGATTTTACAATATCAGTACTCTCATATATGATGATCTCCAACGATTGTTAGAAGCTATGAAATCATATAAATTTAGCTTTATTTATTTACTAGCTTATCCGGAAGCACGCTCTCGCTTAAAAAAAGAAAATTAAATTGTTTATGTTACAATTTTGAGAGCGAACAAAATTTCTCGAGGGAATCCAGTCTTTGTAGATAATGGACTTTGGCAATGCTCCTTTGCGTACACACAGATACCTACACCTTAACTTATATCTGCTTTGCAAAAGCAATCCAAGCACGAACAACGAAGCATACAGTCTCTCTTGGGTCGATCTCAGTGACGAATATATACAAAAAGAAGATAATGAAGAGCGCAATTCTTTTGTGCGTAATCAGAGTGGAAAAATACAACAATAACAAAAACAACACAAAATTCAAGAAGAAGCTTGTCTGTGTCAATTTAATTTAATTAAATTTAAAAATCATAATCCTACAAAAATATATTAAAATGTTTAATAACTCTAAAAAGGAAGTATCCTATGACATTCAGTAACCACGTAGCATTCTACTGATGAAAGAATTTTTAAAATTGGATAAGTCGTTTTGAAGATTACCCGTAACATCTAAACAAACATTATCTCTTGACTATATTAGTATAGATTATTCATTGTTACCATTTATGAACGAGTGTTTATTATAATAATTATCTAAATTTACCCTTGGAGATTTTTTATGAGCACTAAAACTATGAGTTCACGAAGAAATGTTAAGTATTGGGACAAAAATCTTCAATAATTGTTCCAGTCTATGAACTTTTCTTCATTAATGAACATGGGCTAATGAGATCTCCTAGATTGATTCATCATCGGTTGGTTAAATTATTAATCCTAAAAAGCAATTGAGATTCTCTGGACTTAAGTTTCAGCTTCATAGGTTTATTGTACGTTCTTTTAAGGAAGACCTAGATATGAGGTTAATGTGTAAGACTTATATTATATTATTAATAATGTCGGGATCAGCCCTGCTAAGCCAGCCCTGGCAGTTGATGTGCAAGAGAGAAGAAGCGATTAATTTCTATTTCCTCTTTTACTTACCATTTCTCATTTTTTGTACATCGGTCTGTAACCAACATCATAAAGCAACAACCATAAAAAATAAAAACTGAATGTATAAAAATTTAATTTGTCTAAAAAAAAATAATCAATATTATTGAATTGCAATTGTTTGGTGGCTCTAGGCAAGAGCTATGTTGTGCACAAACTGAGCGGTGTGCAGAGTTCGGCATGTGTAGGTATCACAGGAGCCATGCACACGTGTCCCACGGCAGCACTGAACGTACTGCTACATCTTCTTCCAATTGACTTTCACATGAAAAACATTGTCTGTAACAGCGCGGCATGGCTAAAAGAAACCGGCTGCTGGGCAGAACGACCATAGTAAAATACTAGGAGTGATTAAAAATTATATGTTCAAACGGTCAACAGACTATATAGTGGCTCATAATAGCTTTGCGAACGATTTCAAGGTAAAATTTCCGACCAGGGAAGAAAACAGTTTTCAGAGTGATTATGACATTTCAATCTTTACGGATGGGTCAAAGATAGAATGTGGTGTAGGTGCAGGGGTGTACTCACCAGAAGTAATCCTCGACCACTCTTTCCGGTTACCGGACGAGGCCACCGTCTTTTGGGAGAGGTCCTAGCCATTAGAGAGGCATGTTGGCTGGCAAGAAATAACGTACCAGAAGGTCGTAAGATAGCTATCTTCGTTGATAGTCAGGCGGCACTCAAAGCACTGCAATCCACCACTGTGAAGTCCAAGCTCGTTAAGGAATGCATGTCGACGATAAGCGAGCTCAGTCGTCAAGCTGATATCACTCTCCTATGGGTTCCCGGCCATAGGAACATTAAGAGAAAAGAGAAGGCTGACGAACTGGCTCGTTTTGGTGCTTCCCTTGATATATCGTAAGTGGGACAGATCCCAATACCCCTGGCGGTCGTCAAGAGGAGCAACTTCCTGTATTTCCGTCAGCTGGCAAATAGGCGGTGTAAAGATCTTGAATCTTGCAGAGTGGCACGTGCTACCTGGCCTAGTTACAACGAAAAAAGGTCACTTAGACTCATCAACAGAAGTTTTTGGGTAAAAACCTCATCAACAACCTCTCGGACTGTTCAGTCACATGTCCGGGTGATTTATTAAAATACCTAAATTCGACAGGTTGGATTTAGTAATACTGATTGCATTCGGCGAGGAAGTGGTTTTAAAACGGCACTCTAGTGCTAATTGTGGCTCGTAGTGGTGTATACGGGTTAACCATGGAAACCAACCAACCAACCATTGAATTATGTACAAGTCGCTACTGCTCGTAAAATATCTAGGTTATAATTTTAAACAAAAACTCTGAACTTAAACGTTTATCCCATCTAAGACTTTCCTCTCAACTCATAGCTTAAGAGTTTCTAGGAAGTATCTAAAATAACCAATGAGTTGAGAGAAAACTCTTAGATTGAACAAACGTCCTTTCCTTTTCAATCAACGCAAATCAATGAATGTCACAAATTTCTTTTTTATTTAATTGGTCATGAGTGCCAATTGTTTAATTTATTATTTGAAAGAAATCTTCCAATTATCTTCTAATTATATTTTCTCATTCATTAAGTATTGCTAAGTATAACACTCTATATATATATATATATATATATATTTATCTATTTATTTATCTACTTACCCTTTCTTTTCATCACATTGGTTCTTCCTTTTTTCAATTGAAAAGTAAATCAAGTTAATTTCGTAAAAACAAATTAAACTCTTCAAATTCTTTCACTTCACCATAAATAACTTAAAAATGTGAAAAGAATAAGATGTCAAAAAAAAAAAGAAAAGAAAATTACACTTCAAAAAGGCAATTGCATACTTTTAGCGGCTTATGTCCTTTATCCTTGTCGCTTGCGCCTTTTGCTTGTCCTATTGTCACAGCTGGCACGGCAGCGGCAGGCAAGGGACAGTTCCTTTGTCCTTTGAGTAAGAAAATTCATTGCATTATCAATAAGTAGGCAATAAGTAGACAGATACTTCTCTACTTTGACTTGGTCGCTTCGACCACTCGCCTTAAACTGTTGAAAGATAAGTTTAAGTGGTACAGATAATGATCATGATGATGACGAAGATGTGGATGGTGATGGAGTTGGGCATGTAAAGAAAATAAAAAGACAAATAGACTGCAGCTATAAATAGTATAGAGTAATAAATTTGTTACTGACCGCTGTAAATGTCGCTTGAAGCAGTTCATCTTATGCTTTCAACCAGGGCTGCCATGGCGCTTCATTAAAACAGAATATCAACACATTTGGCCAGTGTTTTAATCCCTTAAGGCTCTTTAAACTTTACACACGGTTTTAGACACCAAAGCGAAACATGAAAAAAATGATAAAAAAGAATATATGACAAAAAAAAAGAATGAAAATGGGAGAAAAAGATAAATAAATAAAAAAAAAAAAACAGAAAGACACTATAAAAAATCCTTTTAAAAAAAGGTTTAAAACAAGACAAAACCCACAGGGCTAAGAGACAGAAATCGTTGCTGATGTTGTTGTCCACCCACTTGAGTTTTAATTGAGTGTGTGCGTGTAAAAAGGATACAAATTCCTTACATGAAAGGGTTAAGAAGTGTGGTGAAAAGTGGTTTAGGCAACTGTAGCAAGAGGGTCATTCAATAATCAAACTTATTCAGGCAGCAAGAAAAAATACTTCTTTGCATCATGAGCAGTAGAGCGTCTTGACAAAGACTAATTTCGGGAACCTTAACTCCAAGGAAATATTTTTCTTGCTGGTAAAACATAAACAACAACATAAATCTGAGCATAAAGCAATACACTTCCTGGTGAGCCCTTACCCATGGGCATAGAGATGGAATGGAGAAAATTTATTGATCTTGGCTTTTTTTAGAATTTCGGTTTGTGTTTAGGACAACCTTTGGTTAGTGTTCGGTGGCCTATTTTACTCAAAACCTCGGGCTTTTATACATAATTTATATCAAGTGTATTATCATTGGTGGGGATAGTCATTTATTTACATAATAATGTGGTCTACATCATTTTGTAGCTTGATTTTTTGAATGGCCCTCGTGAAATGAGCAGAGAGGGAGAGATAAAAGTATTAAAATATTGTAGATTTTGTGTGTTAAAAGTTTTTGGCAACAATTTGTTAGGCAAGCTTGAAGAAATCCTTACATATCCTTTAATCAGGGCTGGATTAAACTATTTAGAGGCCCCTATGCAATGTAAGTCTCGGCAAGTCTCTTTTAGAAAAATAAGCGCTTTGTAACCGTAGCACCTTCTTTGATTTATTTTCTCTCAGAGCTTGTAATCGTAGGCTTTGAGAGATTTCTACTTTCCCCATATGGCTAATCAGGTCCTGCCTTTTCTATACAATTATACTCTCCCCACCCATAAGTAGAGAAAGTACATTTTTGGACAATTACAGTATTGCAACAGCGGTCATTTAAAGGACATTTAAAACGAACAACTGCAACTGGACAACAAAATACAATCATAGTAAAAGTTTTTCTCTCTCCTTTGACAAAGAGAATCTGACAATAAGGAAAACTTTTGAACATCATTGGAGTGTGATCTCATAAGTTTTGAATGTGGGGGCAAAAACTTCTTTCATCGAAGTATGAGTAATTGAATCATTTATGCTGCTAATTGGAAATGACGAGACATGTTTATTGTTGTTCTTGTTATTGTTGTACATACTGTACTTAATGCTTAAAATGCTAATTAGCAGCTTAGGCGCATTTTTCAATTAGCCAAAAGGAAAAAGTTTTCCTTTATTTTTCCATTTTTTGAACGTCCGGAAGGAAGGAAAAACATTAAAAATCGGAGGATGCAATTAAAATAATTAAACTTAATGAGAATGAAAAAGGAAGAATTAAATCAGAATAAATAAAAGAAGAGAAGAGAAAAGAAGAGTGGTGTGGTGTGGTATGGTGGATGAATGGGAATTTTAGTGAGTGTTCAGCTATTGGATACCAATTGAAGTAATTGGAGAAACCATTAAAAATTTTACTTTCAAACAGAACAAAGAGATAGAATAACCACAACTAATAAGATACAATACGAAAAGAAAAAGAAAGATACTTACTTAAATTACATCAAATAACACAACACCAAGTCAAGGTGTAAAAATAATGAAAGATGAAAACAGCCGCTGAATTGGGTAGGATGTCAAAGATAATTTGTTACGCTTGTATGAAAGTCAATGTCGTTCGGTACACAAATTAGCATAACGAATCGCTCATCTCGCTTATGGAATACCGTTTGTGGCTGAGAATACACACCACCATCAACATCATCATCATCCCCACAATTTATTTGTAGGCATGTGGGTGTAACTAATTATGAGAAATTAGTGTTGGTTGAATGGTTGACTAAGGGGAAGGGAAATGAAGGGAAAGAAAGGAAAAGGAAGCGCCACTCAGGGTCAGATTAGGCAACTGCCTAAAGTGAGTCAAAGTCAATTGTTGTGAAAGGAGTTTAAAAAAATTGCTAGCAATATGATACATAATCGAAAGTACAATATTCCACGAGGACCATAGACGAACTAGGTCCATTGAAGAACTTGGGAAGAAGAGAAAATATTGATTCTATCTTACTAGATCGTGTCAATTTTGTCAGTAAATCTATACCAAAGGAACAATGGAACTTACAGGATATCGTCTCATACCTGGAAGTGAAAACCAGAGATCTAGCAGGCAGGAAGTGGGCAAATGAGTCTGGCTGTACTGTCGCTAGGACAATCTAGCCATGCTATCAATTAAAGAGAACCTCCAAGCTCCTACACTTCAACAAGAAAATGTTTCAGACGTTGAGGGGAGCTATGATGGGGCATGTCACCATCAGGTTGATGGGCCAGAGGATGATCATGACTTCAGTCGCAGCTGTAAAACTGTGGAGAAACCGGAGAGCATCCAACACCTACTCTATAATTGACTTGCTCTTCTTAGTTGACGAACCCGGTTTCTTGGGAAACCGTTCGTCGGAGACTTAGGTAGTTTGGTAAAATTGTCCTTTGAGGGACCTGGCTCTGTTCGTAGATTCCTCAGGTTGGTTTTAGAGAAAGAAGGTAGTCTCTGAGACCAACCTTGGACAGTACTGAATTACCCCTAATCCCTCAAAATCACCATACCCTTTCACGTTTTATAAGGCATTACAATGAGCCGTAAGGCTTCTGAGTGAACTCGCGAACAATCGCGAGCGGCTTGCATAACATAACCTAACCCAACAATTGAATTTCAGATTATATGTTTATCTGAAATCGCTTCTAGAGATACAAAGAGACACCTTTGACGGCTAAGGCAAATGATATAACTAATGCCTTGGATCTGTATAGTAAAAAATGTGAGATAGATACAAGAGACAGTGACACAGTGATTCTTAACTGTGATTGAGTCACAGTCATTTGAAGGGAGAGACACAGTTTACTTGATTGATTGTGACTCACTTTGATTCAGTTGCTGTGACTCTCCCTTCAAATGACTGTGACTCAAGATTCAGAATCAGTTTAGAATCACTGTGTCACTGTTTAGTTCATCTCTAATAGATACTATGTGTGTTAAAACTCCCCTTTATAATAAAAGTCATTGGCTTAGCGGAACTATGTGGCTTACATTTTAGTCTCAGATAGAAATTTCTCTCATTTTACTTAAAAGGAAACACCAGGATTTCAAAAATATTGGAGCGTTCAACGGTTTGGTCTTGATCTACCTTCATATGATCTATGAAAGAGCGACAAGGCCTCGAAATTTCCATTGCCTAGACACCTCTAGATGGCTTAATGAGGACCTGGCATCCCCTGCAAAAATATCATTTAGTTTTATGATAAAATGTTTAATGGAAAATCAATCAAATCAAAACTCATTCAAAAGCTTAGAATATTTTTCCAGAGGGCCAAGAAAACGGATTTTTTGATCAACTACAATAAATACAAAATCCAACTCAAAGTCAATTTCAAGTTCATGACAAACACGATTGATTTATTAACTCAACACACAAATGGGATAATTTACAATAAATGTGGTCGTCATCTCAATGGCAATGGCTTAAAGGGTTTTCTTTATTATTATCTTGTTTTTGTGTGTGGAGGGTAATAATAATGTCATCATCTTGTTGACAGCTCGTCAGCTAATTACACGCCACAATAAGTTTAATAACTTTTCAGACCAAAACAGACAAGACAAGAGATACGAGATACAATAATGATGCCGAGTCATTGACAATGATTCTGAGTCACGACAACAAACATTGTTTTTGTCTTTCGTTCGTGTAATTATTGTTGTTGTTGTTCGCGCTATTATCAACACTTCAGCACGATAAACATTTTAATTAACAGCATAACCAGCCAAAAAGATACACAATGTGACATAAACAGAGTGAGGGAGAGAGGGAGGAGAAAGCACGGGCGAAGCTTCAACAGATATTCAATTGAACTGAAAGTTGAAGGATGAAGGCAATAATCAACGCCTACAATAAAGTCCTCACCCCGCCTAAAGTTTACTTCCATTTGAGATGATGATGATGATGCTACTTAACTTCTCATTTCACACATACCCATATATTTTGAAATAAAAGTACACCAACTTCACTTAAGGAAGTATGTATCTATAGCTAAGACAAGACAAACAACCCTCACTTATGGAATCAATAACAATTGTGGATGCTGTTGCTGCTTCTACTCCTCCTGCTGTCCTTTCATAAAGTAAGAATTTATGTTTTATAATTTCTTGCAGCCTCAAGCGGTTTCTTCTTAGTTTAAAGAATTAACACCAAAACAAGAGTATTGAATCATCATATACTTTTAGACCATACCATACATAAATTAGATGATTTTATATGGAAAAACTTTATTCCTTCCGATATAGTATGGTATTTGGAAAAAACATATTCTCGTGTTGAGTTGAATGAGTAAATTTTTGTGATCTAAAACAATGCGAAAACTCATTAATTTAAACGAGTTTTGACGCGAACTAAAGTCACAATTTATATGCGACGCCACCAAAGGATCAAAATAGTGAATAGTAAAAAAAAAAATCATGAAAAAATCTAAAAAAATGTTCCAAGGTTTTGGTTAGAAAAAAAATGGTTTTGGTGTTTGGTAGGTAGGTTTTTCGAAATAGTGCAAAACTTGAGTGCACTGTAAAAAAAATATTTCATGAATGCTCGCTCTTTGGATAGGATCAGAGGAGAAATATGCAAATGATGTTCCAAAGAACCATATGCAATAAATCTGGGTGAATGTTTTTCAAAAATCTAGAATATAATTAGGCTTTATTACATTGTTAGAAGAAATACGGGTATGTGGCAGAAATCTTTTTTTCCTATATTACAACCCAAATGCTCCGTTTGGTGTGCCAGCAATTTATTTTTTTAAACAAATTTGAAATCTCCCTTATTTTTTGGTTAAATGTAGCAGGTTTCCTTTTTTTTTAAAGAAATTCATAAGTGAATAGAACTAAATTCTATTCCGGCTGAGGATCAAGTAAATTCACACACATGTACTGTTCGTACAGAGTTTGGCTTGTTACTATTCATCTAAGTAACCAGAAAGAAGGCTATCATTGGCTATGCCAAAGATGTAATACTCTTCATGCTCTTCCGGGTTGCATCCAACGTTCCTTTCTTAGAATCACTATATTCTGTTTTTTCTAATTAGAACATTAATTTAAATAGGGGATTGTATGGGAGGTAACCCTAGGATCATAAAATTTACATGGTTAATGAATATGAATCAGAAACTTATAGTGTCCAAATTTCAATTTAATACGTCGAACAACAAAATACTTTTTCTAATAAGAACTTTAATTGAAAGGGGGTTTGTATGGGAGGTACCGCTCTTGGTAATCCTAGAATCATGAAATTTACATGGTTGATGGACATAGATAAGTTCGATACGTCAAAAAACAAAAACTTTTTCTAATACGAACTTTAATTTAAAGGGGGGTTTGTATGGGAGGTACTCCCGTGAAGAGTACAAAAATGTTCTCTTAGAATTTGTCTACCTTTGGTTCTTCTTTTGAAAACCCTAATTAGTAGGAGATTGTCATTTTATGATGCATTTATGAAGGTCATAAATGTAAGTTCTATTTAGACTACCTTTTTTATATGTGTTCTTAATCTTAATTATATATTTCTTAATCTTATGATATGTCGCGCCGTCGCCTTACACCAGCGCCATCATGGCAGCAACCATGCTCATTTCTGAACATTCTGCCATCGGAAAGACATCGTACCGCCGTCGCGACACCAGCGCCATCGCCAACGCAGCAGCACCCATGTTCGTTCCTGAACAATAAGCTTAAAACTCAAATTAAGTGGGTTCTTTCTTGGTTCGACACTAGAAAATATTTACAATAGGTCTAAGCTGCGGACTGTCCATTATTCAAACTATACAGATCTAAAAACTTGCAATCAAATCCACTAAAACTTATGGCTAAACCTTCCCCACAATACTTATCGCAAATATTAGCTTATTTAAAAGCAATAAACCAATTCATCATTTTTTGAAGCATATGGAAAAATGTACCTAAATACTATTTAGTCAAATTTAACCATATGTAAATATTATTGTACAATACATATATTATATTTATTTGTATTTATCCAATGAGCATAATGCCTCAGAAGAATCTATTTCCTTAATAATAGTGTATATGCTTAAGTGCATTTTTGAATAGCTCTGCAGTTTTGTTAATGAATAAACAAAAATTTTATACAATAGAATTTGTAAGTTTAAACCAGAATTCAGTTCATCTCTAAAGCTCTATTATCATAATTTTTTTATAATTGAGTGTGAGCAGAAGTCATTTCGGTTTTTTTCATTCAAATTCAAAATTGATATATTATGTGTAGAACAAATATTAAACGATTATGAATTGGTCATTTTTGTCCATCTTTCAGAAAGTTTCACTATTCCATTCTCGTAGAACTTCCTTATGTGAAAAACACTGGGTCAAGTGGTTTTTGACAGCCTTATCAGAATCGACTGTTTCACCATTCAAAGAGTTTTGAAGACAGCGAAACAAATCTGATGGTGCAAGGTCGAGATGTACGGTGGATGTGCCATCATTTCACAATTCAGCTTAAATAATTTTTGCTAACTAACCAAAGATGTATGTGGTTACGCGTTGTCATGGAGAATGGAAATCGAATTGTCAAATTCGGATAGCTGATGACAGTACACATCCGAATTGATGGTTTCTACAACGCAAAGTGAATGGTACTTGTTTAATTCCACCAAACGGAAAAATTCACTTCCATCTGGTGAATATCGGCCTTTGATCAGATCTTGTTTGTGTAACCAAGTTTTTTAAGGTAACTTTCCACTGTCGTAGTACATGATACGTGCTTTTTGCAATTTTTCGTGTTAAATAACGTGTGTTTTTATCAATCGTTTCCTTGATTTGGTCGTCATCAGCCTCCAATGGCCGGCTAATGCGTGCTGCATTTCCGCAACGGAATTTTGCACATCAACGCTGACATTGGCGTTCACTTATTGCATCTTTCCCGTGCTTAGATGGGAGCTGGCTATTTCATTGCCAAGTATTTTAGCATGACCAGGAACCCACGGGATTTTAACATGTCAATAGTTGACTTGCTGTCTGTGCAAATAATGACAATGCATGAAATATTATCAGCAAATCGTACTGCTTCAAGGACCGCATAGGCTTCTGCAGTAGAGATGGAGCAGAAATTTATAATTAATTCAGATGATAATCATTAGTTTATTATTTCTTCATCTCTGAGAGGATTTGGACACTTGGTGATAATGATTATGCAAAACAAACTCATTGATTGAGAGACTTATAGGAAATATTGTGATAGTGACTGAAATCAAGTGATGATGACAACTCTTTAATTGATGCTTACCTGAACAATGATAGCACGACTGACTCATACTCCTGTCCGCCGTATCTGTTAAGCAAGCCTTCTTAGAATCGCCCTTGGCTCCTTGACGAGACACTGTCGTTTGCTTAATTCTCGGTTGGCTAAGTTTAACCCTCTATTGCGCAAAAACTTTGACAATGATACCCACGATGGTAATTTTGTGCAATCCCAATCACTTTCCCACTTTTCAAGCGTTTCATCATCCAATTTACCTCGAATCAAATGAAATACAACAGCCTCTAAAATCACAGCTTCATTACCTGTCCACACAATGTCCACTAAGCATCTCAACCTATCAGATTCACCTTGCCTTAATCTCTTTATTCCAAACAACTCTCGAATATGAGCCTATACTATGATTGCTTTATTTTCAAATCGATCCTTTAATAACTGCAGCGCTTTCTTATAGATTACTGCTGCCAATTCCAAGCACACGATCGTACTCAAAGCCTTTGTGCCTAAACAAGATTTCAAATGAATGAGCTTTGTCAGCTTATACACCTCAGAATACAGGATCAGAATCAACTAATGTCACAAACGTATTAAACCAGCTAGTCCATTCCGTTAACTTCCCTGAGAATTCTGGCAACTTTATCTTAGGTAATCGAGGTGCATGTTGACAATTGGAATTGTTTGGTATAGTACCTACTATTCATAGGTGACTCAGTATTCGGTGTCTGCCTTTTTATATTCGACAGACTATTTAACACTTTAACCGTTGCTTCACAATATATATATTTAAAAATTTGATTTTTTTCAAACTCACTAGCATCCTCACTAATTTGCTCAATCTAAGTTTGAATTGCACACAGTTGAGAAAGACTTGACTCAATCAACCTTAATATAACCTCTAATTCAGCTGCAGTCATAGAAGCATAATTCTTCAGGACATAGGATTTGTTACGAGTCAAGAACTCAGTAACCCTTCACGAGAGGCGGCAAGCTCTTCTTCTTTATTAAGTTTTTGCGGAGCCTTAGTTTTTGTATACTTTTAAAGAAGATTATTTACTTTTAAATATGTAGGTACAAACTATTCAGGTAATGTGAAAGTTAATATGTTAGATAGACAACAAATGATTCTCAAGCAAGAGTAACATAGGTTTAAAAGTAAATAAGATTCTGGTAATTCAGCCTAAAACCTACAAGACTATGCAAGTTAATGCCAGTTATGGAAACCAAATAACCTCAACGAAGTTGAAAATATAAACCACTTAATAGGAAAGAATTCGTTATAGGTATTTTGAAACTTATGTTAAATGAAGAAGAAGCCTTTGATATATTAAACGGATATGGTTATGCTGAATGGATAAATTTGACTTTGTTTATCACTGGTGCTTTATGTTTGGTGTTTTTCAATTCTGAAAGGGGAATAAAACTACCTTGTAATTCCATAATGTTAAGTCAAAATTGAGATGGTCCAAAAGTCCTAGACTAAACGAAGTCTTATTGAGTTTGATAATTTTTCTCTATTTTTCTTCATCTATATTTTTCAAAGTGTATTTTGCTAGCCATAAACTAAGAGACAAACTCTATGAAAAATCTAAAAAAAAAAAAAATCGAAAAGCCAACTTAGACACTTGGCCATAACATGAGCGAGCCCCAGTACGCTAAGCCATTTGCCAAAAGCAATTACAAATTTTTTTTTGTTTTTTCCGTTATTGTACTTTTTTACAAAAACAATAACATTAACAACAACCACAAGAAGACAAGTGTAAATGAAGTACATAAATTTGAGGCATTTTTCTCATATATACAATATTTTTATTGCCACCTCAAAGCAGGACTATGATTTTGTGGCATGTTGCAAATTAAGAAAACTGCTAATTCATAGTTACATAAAATGATATAACTTGGGAAAAGTGTAAAAGACTAATTAACAGATACATTTATTGTCCTTCCAGGATAAAATATATGCAGTAGTATAGTATATTCTCGTATTATTTGTATTTCTTCTTAAGCACATAAATGGATTGTGACCACAACAAGTTAAAATCGAAAAAAAGACCTAAATAAACAAAAGGATTTTAGCTACTACTCCTACCATATACAATACTATGTATGTTGATGATGATGATGACGACAAATCAAAGCAATCAATAACTAGAAACACTTGAATGGACAATGCCAACAAACAGAATAAGGATCTATTCGAAACCAAGTTATATGTTCGTATATGAACGAATTGCAGGACATTTTTATTTATTTTTCTTTATCCTTATCCTCTGTCGTTTGAGAGTTTGAAAAGTGCTCGATGCAATTTTTCAATTTAAATTGACAACTCATAGGCATTGATTACAATGACGACGACCGATGTACTCAAGTGATGAAGTAAAGGGTTTGAGTTACACTCAAGTTGTAGATAAATCATAAAAAATAAAGAAAAATGTATACCAAAAACCCTATAACAATCAAAATACTCCTGTGTGTGTTTGTGTAAACAAATTTTGTGATGGTTTTTGGAATTAATTTAATTTTTCGTTTTGGGTGTTGTAAACCCTTTCGCTATGACTTTTGACATTCATTTTTTTTTTCTATTGTTGCGAAAAAGTGAATTTTTACATTTCGTTGCACTTAATTTATGCACACTACATCAACAATAACAATAACTTAAACAACTTTGTCAGAAGCCGGGCATTAGTGACGGCAATTAAAATATTTTGGTTTGAAATTTTTGAAAAATTTGAATTCTGCCACATCATTTAATTTTGTCATTACTTAGTGACAAGGACATCATGTATGGTATATGGTATGATGTACTTGCTTGAATTGAGTGTGGAAATTTTTAAATTATTGCACTTTAGATTTATCATTCACTCTCTCTTTGTCCCTGTTACAGTTACCACCATACTCTTTCATAAAGAGTTCATAGTAGAAAGGATGGAAGGAAGGAAGGAAGGAAGGTCCTGGGTCCTGTCATTCAAGTTGAAAATTTAAATAATCTTTTGTTGTTGTACTATTATTTGCCTTTGCCTTGCAGTGAAATGATAAATTATTAAATTAGCGAGCTCTGTGATTTTTGGGGAGGGTGGCAGTGCTATCAATCCGCACCAGGATCAAAAGTACAACGAACCCTTGTTTTGTCTCCTGTTCTATTGTTGCACTCATTCGTTCGTTCATTCATTCGGTGTGTTTCTTTTCATTTCTTATAGTAGCTCTTTAGAGTATATTTCATATAGTCCTTTAGCTGTTCAGTTCTTTGTTATTTATTTTGTTGCTTTGTTGCACTTTATATGGCTGCAAATAGAATTGTCATGGGACATTTTGGTCCTCGGCATTTTGAATCAAATTACGAGGCTGGTTTTGCTAATTTGCCTTTTTTGTGCACCTTCTTTATATTGTATATTGCAGTTTGCTATGCTCCCTCCCTTTGACTATTCAATGATTGTAATGATAAACAATTGTTCTTACACTATAAGAAATCATTTTCACTGGGTTGGTAAAATTACATGTTTTATAAGATGTTTTCTACGCCAGTCTTAGCATTACAAAATCTCTTCGTCAAAAACATTTTTACATTATGAAATTGGTCACTAGAATTTTGCTGCGTTTGCGATAGATTTTTAAAAATTTAGTCTTCAACAGCACAGTTGGAAAGATTTTATTCATTTGTGCACAACGACATAAGAAATCGGAGAAACTGGTGGATATTTATTTCACCTTCCGATGAAATTTCAGATGATTCATGACTGAAAGGAAACTCTGAAAACAATTATATTCTATAGTAGACCAAAGCAATGTATGCAATCTAAGGCTAGGCTTGGACTTTACTTCATGGAAATTTAATAATTTTAAAAGACTATAATTATCATAACTTCTTACAAAGATTGACATTTCACCGATAATTACTTGGGACAAGGAAAACATTGTTCGATTCAAGTCAAACTTTTAAGACTTATTTATTGTATAATATCTACTAAGAACAGATTGGGATTTAGCTTGGACCAAATTTTATAATCTTAAGAGACCTTATAACAATCATTAGTTCTTTCAAACCTGTGAAATGAGCTAAAAACCGTACATTAGTCATGAATTCTTATTTTTTTTTGGAGTGGGACAATCATTGCTTAATCTTTACCATAACATTAACAGAAAAATATCCATATATTTATATCTATATCTATATATCTATATATTTATAAAATCGTAATCCTTTTTGTGTCTATGCACGCTAATCTCAGAAACGGCTTAACCTATTTGAAATCGGTTTTGACTGGTGTATTGTATCAAGCTTCGTGTAACATTTAGTGTTTATTTTATCGAAATCGACTTACTAAATCAGAAGATATTCATATTTTTAATTCTGTTGCCTACTTTTTGGCTGATTTTCGTACGAAGTCGTGGGCACAGCTAGTTTACAATATATAATTCGAGTGTACAAAATTTTGTGACTATTTTTCTCCTAAATGACTGGACCGATTTTGATGAAATTTGTTTTGTTGTACTTATGCGATCACCTAGATGGGTGTAAGCTACATTTAGACCCGATAGCTGGCGCTGTTATTTAGATACAGGCAGTTTCTTTTCCCTAGCGCAAAATGTACTAAGCCAATAAATATAAATAACATAAATAAATTTAAATATACTATTTTTAAGTATTGAGTTTCAGGTCGTGTGCGTAGCAAAACACGCCGGGTACGCTAGTATACAATAAATTTTTACATGATGGCTTAAAACATTTTAAAAAGGAAAGAGTGGGTAATGGAAAGTTAAAGGAAGAGTTACATTAAATTCGGTTTATTAGCCTGCGTCTCTGAATGGAAGGTCTAGCCGGTGATATCGCTTTAGTGTTATTTTAGTTGCATTGTTGTCGAGTATGTTTACTGCCAGGTTGTTTGGATGATCATTTAGTGTGTTAATGTACCGCTGACTTAATCGATTGATTCATGGATATTTTAGTTCTTCATGAGTTTTTCCGATTAGTAGATAACAGAGGAGTGCCAGTTGCTATTCTCAAGACTTTCTTTTGGAACCTCTGAATGGTTTTAATGTTTGAGTCACTAGCCATGGCCCACAATTGAATACAGTATGCCCAAATCGGTTTTAGTATGGCCTTGTATAGTAGCAGTTTATTCATAAGTTTGAGTGGCGTCCAATGATCCAGTACACATGCCGAAGTTTCGCAATCTAAAGATAGTTCTGTTTTGCCATGATATGAGTTCCCCATGTGATACGTCTATCAAGGGTAATTCCAAGATATTTAACTAAATCATGAATGCTTACAAAGATCCACAATTAACTTTATTCCTATTATTAAATTAATATGTTGTCCTTAGATTAGATTAGATTAGATTAGATTAGGGAAAGGGTGATAACCTGTGGACCTCATCACTGCGGCCGCGAGTGGGCCTTTTGAGACAAAATGCCCTGTTGTTGTTGTCCTTGTTTTCAGAGTAAAGTTTTATTATTTGTTGCATTAACGCAATTTTGTACTAGTAAAAAGAAGTTTCTAATAGAATCTTAGAAAGGAAGAGTTCTATGTACTATGATTTTACTCCATGCTACTGATAAATTTAATATTAAAATTTCTCACAGTGTACTTTTATTATATTATTTTGTATAATATTCCGACACAACTAATTTACAATGTGTTTTGCTTTCCATTATCCAAGTATACCTTCGAGCCTTAAATCGACCGCTCAAACAAAAAAAAGAACTATTTTTAGTGACCGACCAACAGACCTCTCAGAGTTCATTTTCAATAAGGAAGTGAATACATGTGTTGTCGCCTTAAGGGTTTGTCGCCAGTTTGCTGTCGTACGACAATACATTTTATAACCTAAGTTCATCATCATCATCAACAGCATCAGCATCAGTTAACATAGTACTACCTAAAGAACAAAAAAAGGGTCCACATGCAGTCAGGTTCTCTTCCATATGGAATGAATGAAGGTAACAAACAGTCTGCTCTATTCAAAACATGTAAAACGTAAGCAGTGACACCCTCGGGGTAACGTTTGTCGGTTAAACAATTTACAAAAAAACATACACATTTATTGTAAATTACGTTGTTTGTTTGAATGTCGACTTCAGTTTGATTCTCATTTTAATTGATGTCAATATGCAGTGATTTGCAGTACTAGTAGTTTTTTATGAAAGGATATACAAATTAAGGGAATGAGTGTGTTACACATAGAGAAAGAAATGAAAATGAATAACGGACTAAAGGATAACGATAAGTGGCACTTATAACTCTGCGGGCGGGTTTTGTTGTGGATTGCTTTTTGGTTGTTTAGTAAATATTTGAAGAATTATCTAGATGTTGTTTATACAGTTCTTCTTATGGGTAGACATATGGCATGATTTCTTTTTTATTGGGTGCGGTTTGAATTCATTAAGTTAACTGGATGGCTTATGGTTTTCTAACAGTAAAGAGATAATATGTAGGAAGGTGGGTAGATGATGATAGCTGGTGATGAAAACCTGATCACTTGGCACATATTCAATAAATCACCTGATGTTCATAATTTTTAATTCATTAAGTTCAATAAAGAAATGGTGGACTAAGTTTTCCATATTCCTGAAGCAGCCAAAATGTAGGACCCCTGGTATGCTGAGGAGTTTAATAAACTTTTAATTTTAAACTCAAATGAAATCCGGGCAACACTCCCCTCCCTTAGTCTACCAATGAATAGGATCCATTTGTTCTATACCAACTTTTCGAAGACGTTTTAGTAAAGAAAGTCACTTATTGCCTTCTCTGTGCTCCCTTAGCATCCGTAAAAAATCAATCATAAGAGGCATGATAAAGGAAATGTTCATTAATATCAAATTGGACAGCGCTTTCTGGCTTTTTTAGCTTGTTCTAAGAGCTTCAAATCTTTCAAATAATAAGAGAGCTGAAAGACTTAATATTGAGTCATCAAATTCATCACGTAAAGAGAAACTTGCTTTAAAAATCTCATAAATTTGATAAAGCATAAAAAATACTTACCCAAATTTATCATTCCTCCTTTTTTCAAATTTCTTATCAGCACACTCTAAAGTATTCTTCCTTCCATCCCCCATTTAACCAATAAAAAAAATTATGCAAAATATTTGCGCATATTAAAAACTAATTTCAAAAGTCAACAAACCAATAAGAAAATCAACAACAACCAAATTTTGACAGCCATGTTTATTCAGAAAACAACATGAAGAGTAATAAATGAATTTAGTGAGGGTTGTTAGTACTAAGTGTTCTCTCTCCCCCTTACAGAATACTCCTAACAGGTAAGCTTTTTACGCATAGGCTAAGAAAGCATGGGCGGTCTTTGAAAGACCATAAAGTAAATATGAAGGATAGAAGTCCTAAGGAACTCTTTGCCTGCAGCTCAACAAATTAAGTTAAAGGCTTCCTCCTTCTGTAAAAAGGAAAAACATCAAGTTCTTTTCTTCAAGTTCCTGCCTTCTATAATTTACTTATTGCCATCATTTCTTCCTTCCTGTTGTGAATTGATTCTGAAACCACAAACCACATTCAACGTTATACGCTAATAATGAATGTTATTAAGAAAATATGTTGTTTCATTAGTTAATATTTTTGATGAGATATGATGAGATTTAAGGGTTGAAATGAACACCATGTAACCAGGACCAGTCTATGCGGGTGGGCAATCCATTAAGCACTTGCACCATATTATATATTGCAACCAAAACTCAAATCATCAACTTTAACAAAAAAAAAATAATGATATTTTTCATTATTAAACACAATAATGTGGTTATTATATTTTATGATTGCGGTTTTTCTGCCACCTTCTCGGTTCTCAGTATCCTTTTTCAATGATTTTAGCTACTTGTATTTGTAATATATATTGTAGTAGTTCGCTTTGTATATTTCTTTGGTCCTTTGGGATTAGATCATCGTTGCCGCCATTTGTTAGTTTGTGTTCATTCAGTTTGGTTCGGTTTGCATTGTTTATTTTTGACTTGTTTGGCTTTTGGTCTTTTGGGATTTTCTTCCTTAATTTTAAGTGCGCCTCAAAATTGCCAAGGAGTGGAAAAAAATAAACACAGTTTGGTTAAAAAATTATTGGTACGCACCCGACTTCATCGTGTTCATCGTCCTGCATTCAATGTTTATTGTTGTAGATTTGTTTTGTTTGTTTAACAAATAATATTTGATTTATATATAATTTTTGTTGTGGAATTGTTTCGGTAAAATCAGGGAGGAGTGCATAAGAAAGAATGAAATAAGATAAACTGCGAAAAGGACAAAACAGAAAATGTTTACTTTTTATTGTGTTTTTGAGTAATTTTTTTCGCTTTTGTCTTTGTAATTAAACTTCATTGCTTTCTTTTTTTTTTAGTCTTTTGGGTTGCTAATGTGTAGATGGGGTCATTTACATTATCTTATCATTCTTTCTTAGGTTAGATTAGTACGATAAAGATACTTTAACTTGTAATAGAAAGATTTTGTTACCTTTATCTGTGCTGTCATTTGAGAAATAAAAAAGGATACAATTAGGGTTAGTTAAGGGAAAGGTGACTGTTCAACACGGAACACTAAATTTCGAAACAGAAAGGCCTCAAACCAATATGGGTGGAAGGTTGTCAGAGTTGCCCAGGTGTCACAAATGTCATTACACCAAAAAGGAAATCAATTGGCAGACGGTGCTCTAAATCAAGCACTATCTTAACTGCTTCCGACCACAACGAACACGCCAACGAAACAAGACTTTTTCGATTGCAGTTTACAACCTTCCCCTTCATTTCCCAATTAAATTTATATCCCTGTTCTTCCTAATAAGGCAATCATTGTGATCACCAGAAGACATGCTAAGACCAACCGTAGACCTCAATTAGCCTGGCCTCCAACGAGCTTAGTCTACCACAGAAGGTTAGATTACGATTTATAAAATACTTGAAACAAAAATACAATACAATGAGTATATTCAAAGTGGAATATTTTCATTTTAATGCTTGTAGATTAGGTTAAGTTAGGATATGCAGGCCGCTCTCGATTGTTCGTGAGTTCCCCCAAAAGCCTTAAGATTGTGATGCATGATAAAATATAAATATGAAAGGGTAGGGCGATTGTAAAGGGTAAGGTGTATTCCACTAATGTCCAAGGTTGATTACACTCTTTCCCTAAAACCAACCTGAGGAGTCCACGATCATGTAACTTTGTACAACTCCTATTCATTGGTAAAGAAGTTTTTAACTCCAAATATGATATTGATAGGAGGAAAAAGAAAGTATGTTTACTTCTTATTGTGTTTTGAAGAGATTTTTCGCTGCTTATTCTATTTCTACTATCGCCAGTAAGCTTGCATTCATCACATTTCTTTTCGCTTAGGCTGGCGTAGCGAACAAACATGTTTTTTGTCTGGTGGAAACAACAGTACAATGTTTCTTATGAGAGCTCATATAATACAAATACATGTCATTGCATACGGAGAACACACACCGAATTGAACATATTGCCTTCAAACGCGATTCGTTGTTGATAATCGCATAGTTTCTTATGGCGCAACCTATACCGCGTATGTCAAAAGAAAACAAATAGCAAGAACAAACAAGAAACGTTATCCGTTGCTTATCATGGAATGTTGTTTTTTTGCAGACAAAATTTTAATTCAAAGTTTTCTTTTTCTTCAAGTTCCCTTTTTTCTTTTTTTTTTCTCTGCCGAGACAGTAAGTCTGGGATAGTAAATCTGGACACAAAATCATCAATTTTGAACGCTTACACAATTTCATGAATATTCAATAGTCTTTGATGTTTTATAGTGGTTTCAGACAGAGCAGAACTCGAGTTCTGGCAGAACTCGCACGAGAACTCGAGTTCAAATTACAACAACAACAGGGAAAATTAACGAAATTTGTAATTGTTGTTGAAGCTCACAACTCGCAACTCAGAACTAGGTGAAAAAAATCGGATAACCAGAAATCGCACAATCAGAACTCGCTGTCTGCACACAGTACTAGTTTGATAGTCATGGACATGGACGCGGAAAAATTGTTATGTGGACTTCATTAAAATTTGTTTTGTGTCAACACACACCAAAACGAAACAAGAAGACGGACTGTACTGTTTTATTGTGTTCCGCTTGGTGATTGTTGAAACAGATCACGTTTTCTTGACCTATCAATCAAAAACTTTTTGTTCGCTTCAGTGTTACGTCAGCCATATTTTCTATTACAAAATGCACACTCTGCCAAGCATTCAGTCTATGAGGAAATTTTCTAATTTACAATGGAAATGTATAAAATCAATAAAAATTCCTTTGAAATGTGTCTCACGATGATGACCTTAAAACCGACAGCCACGCTTAAATTCTTTATTAAAAAATCTTGTCTGATTATCTATGTTTTCATTATACGTAGAAGGCTGAAAAGTTTTTCTTCATTTTTTGTTTTTAATATATCTATATGTAATTATATCTGCGATCATTCAAGAGAAATTCAAGAAATTTTGGTAACAATATTTAACATCACAAGATTGGTGTAATTTTTCTTATTTCATTCTTAACAAATGGTATTTTGGGGTCACATATCAAGGAGCACTTGCTATTATACGTTGCGTCATATACCTTTGTAGTATCCCAATGTAGGAGCTACTTGTCGTTTCCCACAACTGCATTGCATATGTCCACACCGGCTTCAGAACATCCTTATAGAGTCGAACTTTGTTTTCAAGGCTAATTTGAGACCGTGGTCCAAATTTCTGCTTTTTTATTTTTAGCTACATTTGTTTCGCTTTAATGTGAGGCTGCCTCCGGTCCAGGTGCACTCTTAGGTACTTGTCACTTTCACTTTGTGGAATAGTGGAACAGTTCAATATTACTGGGGGCCAGCTTCACTGCTTTAAAATGAATGTTGTTGAATGCTGAAAAGTCATTTTTTCTATCAACTTAGTGATCTTCAATTATCATTTCTTTTTATAACCACCACAATTCTTCTTGTGTTCTATTTACAAATCATTTTAGAAGATTAAAACGAGTATCTCAACTAATTTCTACAATAATTTTCTCTTAAGCCACTTTTTAATGAGAAAAGTATGGTGTAATTGTCATTTAAATTATAGAATCTACACAATTTACTTATTGAAGACTTACAAATAGATTAGATTTTTTAATTATAAGCTTGCATATATCACAAAAAACAGAAAAATAATCTTACGACAACTAAATCTCATAGTACACTTCAAAAGAATATTCACACACATAAGTCATGCCGCACGCTTCATATGCACATGAATTATTATATAACCAAAACGAAATTAGATCACTAATCCCGATGTATTAACATCTCTTCTCTCACATAATGCTCACTCACCAAAAAAATAAGAAAGAAAAAACTATCACTAATAAGGCAATTAATCAAACTAATTACCAGTGATTAATCATAAAGTGAGAGACCAAGTTCCCTTACATCGTGACTGTTGACAGTTTGGGACAATTTTTAGTAAAGATTGAAAGGAGGAATGGTAGGCAATGGCAAATGCTACCAGAAGAATGACTTGCACACGCCCAGATGTAATATTTTAAAGTTCTAGAACAAAAAAAAAATTGAATTACAAATTCGAACAAATAAATCAACAACCCCTATAGATCTGCTTTACTAGCATACTCATATACCATATAGTATGGTATAACCAAAAGGAACCAAATGAGTGCCTTTGCTATTGAATTGAATAAGAAATCGCATTGAACTTAGTAAAAAGAAAACAAAATCCATCATCAGCCTAAAAAGTATCTGTGCGTCACAGAAACTGATTCATGCATACCTAAATCTTAAATCCTTTTCTTTTCACGGAAATGTGTCGTCGCTGTGTATCTGCTTAGCATCTCATTGACCCATAAAAAATACACAAGCACACACGCGGAAGGTGACAGCCACAGAAAATACTCACATACTCATATGATAGTCACATATCGTTTGGCAAACACGTGAAAGGCGTTAACTAAGTCAAATCCTTTTTCACACCGCAAACAGTGGCGGCTTCGCTGTTAATCAGTTTAAAATGCTGTCAAATCCTGCAAACACGGTGGGGATGATGATATTGTTCATGATGATGATGATGATGATGATTATGTTATTGTTGCTCTTGGGTCGCGATATTGTAGTCATCAACATCAGTGGAAATTTTAATTTGTAATTTGACACCAAATTGGGTGTAACTTTAGATACGCTTACACTCTGTGTAGGTGTAGGTTTCAATTTTTAGGATTTTGGTATGAGAAAGAAAGCAAGAAATTAAAGTGTTGGTTGGAGTCATGGTTGGTGGTGTTAATCTTGTGGGTGTTTGAAAGTGTGTCAAATTGTTAGTTGATATGGGACGACAATGATGGTGATGATGATGATGATGATAATGATGTTATTATGTCATATTAGTTAAGGAAATTTAAATGAAAACCCTAAGAGTTGAAACTTCAAAGAAGATATGCGCAAGAGACCTTGAAGAAAGTGACAAAAGAAATTGAAAATCTAAATAGAAATTTTGAAGTATCTTAAAATACTCTGTCACAAGCTTATCATGTGATATAGTATAACAATGCACGTTATTTGGAAACAAAATTGAAAAACCTAACTTAGTGTTAGCTCTATTGATATATCTAATTTCATCCAATAGATTTAGAGATCTCTTCACGATGATTCATTCCATGTCAATAGAAAACAATCAATAGAACAATCTTTTCCTTCTGAATATCGCATACAAAGAGAGCACATGTGTGCCTTTTCTACTCATATCCAATTAACATAGGAGGTATCTTTTTTTAAATGATATGTCTATGAGTAGCAATGTTCAGTCAGATGTCATGCAAGGATATGGAGGTCATCTTTGTTTAGTTAGGTAAGTGAAGGTTTATGGCTCGGCAAAACTTCTTTAGCAATTTTAGAAGGAAAAACAGAATCTTCTGGGTTCTAAATTTGACATCTTGCGATTGTTTTAACCCGGTAATCAATTTGTTGCTTCGTGATCTTTTCCAGTTAATTGTTCCACTTGATTATGATGTTTTCATTTCTTCCAAATGTCGTGCATTTTATAATCTATTAAGAAGTTTTTTTACGTACCGCACAAGATGGCGCGAGGTCCTAAGAAACGTTTAGCCGCCCCACAGGCATTGATGTTGGATAAACTTGGAGGCGTTTTCGCCTTACGTCCCTCAACCGGTCCACACAAGTTACACGAGTCGTTGCCACTCCTCATCTTCTTGAGAAATCGTTTTAAGTATGCTTTGAACAGTGTTGAAGTTACCAAGATTGTTATGTAGCACCTTATTAAGGTCGACAGCAAAGTTTGTACCAATCCAACTCACCCAGCTGGTATCATGCATGTTATCTTCATTGAGAAGATCGATTAATACATCCGTTTGGTCTATGATGTTAAGGACGTTTCACTAACCTCCGCATCACAGCTGAGGAAGACACAGTTAGGAGCCAATGGTGTACCTTTCTTGGTTACACACGATGGTCGCACCACTCGCTATTCGAATCCCTTGATACAGACTAACAATACTGTGTACGTTGATATTGCCATTAAGTTCGATTCCGGCAAATTGTGCATGATCACTGGAGGTAGAAATTTGAGTCGTGTTGGTACTGTTTTCAACCGTGAGAGACATCCTGGTTCTTTTTACATTGTTCATATTAGGGACTCGCAAGAACACGTTTTCGCGACCAGATTGACGAATGTTTTCAACTTTGGCAAGGGCAACAAACCCTACATCTCATTGCCAAAGGACAAGGGTGTCAAATTGAGCATTTATGAGGAACGCGACAAGCGTTTGGCTGCCAAGAGCCATTAAAAAATTTAATGCAAAATACAATACAAGGTATGTAACCGACTGGAGAGAAAAAATAATCATTATCGTACATATAATAAAGTCGTAAACAAGCCGTGTCTGTTTGTCTGTGACATTGTGCACGATAATCTCAGAAACGGCTTCATCGATTTGAATGCGTGTATCACTAATATATTGTAGCAAACTCTGAGTAACATTTAGTATTTGTTTCATTCCAATCGGCTCACAAACAAAAAAGTTTTTCAATAATATATGGATAAGGAAAATATGTTTTATTTTTTTTTTTGACTTACGTTTTTTCGTTGTTTATGATATGCTGCTACTTGTTGTTATTATTGCTTTGAATCGTTAAATTTTACAATTGTATGGGAAATCAAAATTTATTCGGTTGATTAGTTGCAAGCTCCTTTTATAACTCCACATATTACTTTATTCCAGTTTAATCTAATATTCACGATATATAAATACTATGATACGTTAAATGATCCTTTAACAAACACACACTTTCTTGCATAAACTTGCCCAGAACATTTCTCTTTCCTCAGACAAGAAGGACTGCATAAAATTCTTTTGTCATCCCATTAATATTTAAATAGATCCACTTCAAAGGCTTCTCCATTTTAATGGCATATAGATTCGATTTCAGTGTGTTTTTCATGCGGTTATAATAATAAATCACCGCCTTGTCAAGCCGTCAAATCTGAAAATCATCACAAAAACAATTTCGCAAACACAAATGACCGAAAAAAAAGAAGGACATGATAACACGTAGACACACGCACGTAGAACATGCCAAACATGAGTTCTCATCATCATCATCATCATCATCATTGTCCTTTATTCTCATACTATTACTACCATTACTACTACTGCTGCTGCTGCTGCTGCTACTCCATTTGGTTGTCATTCGATTTTCCTTGTCGTTTGCCTTCCCCGACTCTGGACTCCTTTGGTAAGTGTGTTATGAACCCAACACATGCCAACGGCTAAAGGTGTGGAAAAATGTGATTTTGTAATTGATACTAAAAAGCCCTTAATTGGCACCTTAACGTTGCTGATTTTCTGACAAATTTCCCCAAAGGACACAGCAGCAACAACAACGACAGCAAGAACAACAATAACAACAACAATAATGAAAGGACAAAGTGCTATAATGTTGACATATCCTATGCCGCCTTTATACTATTGAGGGTGAATGCATTAATTTCGAGTCGAATGTAGTACTACTAAGAGGGGACGGACGTTAGGCGAAGGACTGGCTATTTGGTAAATGATATCGCTATGATTTGGCTTAAAAAACGTTTGAAGCATAATAACTCGATGATGCTATTGTCATTGTTGGATAGAAAGAATCTCTTGAAAAATCAAATCTCTAGCAATTTGAAACCAAAATATATACACTTACATATGTATGTGATATGATACAATATGAAGGCAACAGGCAAAGAAGTTTTGGACTACACAAATTCGATTTGTCCTGTTGTGTGGCAACAGGAAAACAAATGCTACTAATCCATAATTGTCTCATGACAAGACTCTTCTCACCCACATACATTCATATATGGTATGCTACTTTGATCAAGTGGGATTTGAGCCAATAAATCTCATCAAACTAATTCGATATGTTGTTCGTTTGTGCACTCAAGGGGGAATTCATTCGTTCGTTCGTTCGTCCATTTGTTTGTCTCATTCATTTGTTGGTTTGTTTGGTTCACATGTGGACTGAACAGTCCAAGCCCATCACCCTCTTGCGGTTTTGTTGTTATCGCTTCAAACGAGTTTGACCTACCTCCCCATCCTGGACATCCATCCTACTCACCACGGCCCTGTAGTCATTTGTTAACATTTCATTACATTTATTTCACTTCAGTGATGAAATAACATTGAACTGTCTACCACCAACTAGTAGGAGTGGTCAGTCAATCCAGTGTACTGAGTTGACTGAGATTTGTGTTCTCTAACCAATTTTTCCGATTTATAATTGAATTTGAAATTGAAGATGACATTCGGTTTCAATTGTATTGTCAAAGACCGCAGGCGCAGGGCATAGTACTATACTCACTCGTAAATGAAAGGTGGGACAGTATTATAAATGATTAGTTGCCGCTGGTACTACAACACACAATCTACATAAAACATATCTATGTCATGTCTGTCTGTCTGTCAGTCTCTTTTATCTGTTTGTATGCATAACCAAAAATTCAATTATGTGTATAAAATTTTCAATGAAATTTACAATAAATTTCCGAAAAATTTCTGAGGCAAAAAAGCAATTTTCTATTTAATTTACTCAAGTGTTATTTGGTAAGCTCTCCGCATCGCTCTCTCTCTCTCTCTGACTCTCCTAATCTATTTGATGCTCCTGTGTGTTTATGCTTATGTATGTAACCTGTGACCTTAAGGTTACATTTGCAACATTTTACAACAACAATAAATTACAACAAATATTGCATAATGTATGCATTATTTTATTTATTATATGCGCATTTAGTTTTGAAAAATACTCATATTGTACAAGTATTCAAATTTACAGATCATTTAATTTTTGAGGTTTTTGCCAAGTGATTTATTTCAACGCCGCTGCTTAAGGGTTGGTCAATCGGTCGGTTCGGTTCGGTCGGTCGGTTGATTTTCTCTAATCATAAATAGAATGTGTAATAGAATCCTCCCCATATCACATTACATGGCTAGTTAAACTTTAAACATTAGTTTTAATTGTCATTTGGAGACATAAGAACTTTGATTGCATGGATACACTTGAAAAGTGAGTAATTAACATTAATTGATATGGGTTGTTATTAGTCTTAGTCATAGTTTCAATTGTAGTTTAGAATTTCGATAAAATCTAATAACGAATCATCAGATATTATCAGGTCAGAGTTATAACTTGAAGAAGAGAAATTAAGTTTGCTTTATTTTCCTTGCCTGACTAAACCAATAAGAGATCATAGCACAGCGCCCGAGAATATTAATACATGATTGGCATGGTTTGTTAATTTTTTTAAGAAACAAAAGTTGCTGGTGCTATTAGACAGGCATCTAAACATTTACAGCAAAAGAGCTGAATTGTTTCCTACATGTACAATATTCTAATATTCTTAGTAAAAAGTTGATTGAGCTTTAGGCAGGTTTGAATAGCAATTTCCCAGCAAGTAGTGCTGAACCATCTTTGATTAGCTTATAATGTATCCCCATTTGCGAGCTAACAACTGCTCACTAATAATGAACCTTCTTCCAAGGCTGATGTTTAATCATCCATCTTAAAATTATGGGATCTGATTTCAATACATACAATAGGGGGGTGCAGGGGGGTTGGTGACAGCAATTAATATCATAAATTTTTATCCAAATGTACACTCATTTTGTGAAAAACGCTGGTCTTACAGATCCCAATAACTATAGGGGTAAATTCCTTGTAATCCAAAAAGGAAGTTTAAAATTTATCCTTTCAAGCAAAAATACAACCAACAATAAATTTGTGCAGGAAAGTGACACCAAGAGTCATCCTACGACTAGATAGTTTTGAGATGTGGATTAACTTAAGGCGGCTTTGGTAGCTTGGAAAGTTGATGTTAGGATCCCAGTGTAACCCAGGCAATGCAAAAAGCAACAATTGGTTTTGAACAGATTCAATATTATCACTATACTTTTTACAGAAGATCCGTATTCAAGAATTGGTCTTACCAAAAAGATAAATAATAATTTAGTAGTGTAAGAATCATTGAACTCTTTAGACCAACGAATCTAAAGAAGAAGAGATATGCATGCCGAAATGCAGCTTAGGATCCATCAAAATCCTAAGATCATTGCATTCTTCAACCAGTTGTGAATGTTATGCAGTCCAAAATCAACGACATTATAAAATGCAGAGGTCACATACTTAAAATGTTGAATGTCATAGAAACGCACCTGAAGTTATATTCAATGAAATATTTAAAGAGTGTTTGGAATTAGCACATGAAGCTTTCTTCGATGTTTGTGTGCTCAGAGTAATGGTGACCAATTTTTCTGCCTTATCTAGACTGGCTGCCATCTGCACTCAAGGCAAAGATTTACATAGGAAAATAATGCAGCATTTAATTTAACTGCTTTACATCCAGCACATGTCCATCGCCTTGGCTTGAAATATTTCAAATCTCAAATTTGTAATGCAATTAGTTTTTATGAACTTGGAGGTATCGAAAATGAGCTAGATACTCGGTATAAAGAGTGGAGTAACAAAGAGCCAACAGATTCAATTTCTGCTTACGAAAATCTAAAAATTCATTCATTTCTTGCGCCACAATGCATTGCGGCATCGGTAGAGAGATCCTTCAGTACCCTAAATGGTGAATTAAATATAAAAACATGGTAATTTTTGGTGAAAAATTTATCAAAAACCCACCTAGAATGGTTTTGAAACTTTACACTAAGATCTAATAATTTCATTGAAATGTGAATAAGTAGAGTATCTACAACTTTCATTCCACTATGAAATATAAAAGTTAAAAACTTGAACAAAAAAAAAAAAAAAGTGGCCCACCTTCATACGCCCTTGGATAGTTGGTAATTTTTCCGAGTGTTCTTAAAATAAATTATTGTGTGATACAATTGAATTTTGCCCAATTCTGAAATAATTGTTGCTTGCGAAGAACTCTAACTAATCTTTACTTAGTGGATAGGAAGTAAATACGGTTAATAATTCAAATGAATGAAATCATATTTAATATAAGGACATCATGGTTTACTGATATTTTGATATAGGTCTTCATAATCGAGGTTTAATTGATTCCATAAAAGATTTAAACTCATTAACTATTGTTGTATGCTATCTTTTTCACACCTTCCAATTCATTTCCGATTTCTGCTGCAATTTTTCTTGATGATTGCAATGAATTTGCTTGGCAAGTTTTATTTTAAAAATATTTTTCACAAAATCACAAGATCGATTCATCAATTTTTGCCAAAAAACGCAGAGATTTTCTATCTTTTCGTTGCTGCAAAACCATTCTGCGCTGTTTAGGCGAGGTGTAAATGGACAACTCATCTAGAAATATTCAGAATTTCACTCGTAACACATTTCCCGAATGCATTGTTTTCATAGTCAAAAATTTCTGGGAAAGCTGCACAAAAAAAAGCATTTTTGTTTTTATTTATAAATTATTTAATATTTTAAATATAATTGCATTTTCTTCCAATATTGTCTTTTGAAACCCTAAGCCAAAATATGGGAAAAAAACAACTAACCAGATGTGCGAGTGAGAAGGCAAGACATGACAAACATGAAGAGACTTTGGTCATGCATTAAGCGGTAAAACGAGCGGCATTCCATTACGATAAAAAAAATCGATTATGGTGCTATATGGCGCATCTTTTCCTTTCCATCCAAGAAAGATACCCTAAAGATGTTCATTTCAATCTAGAGAACGAAGCGAACAAAGCGGCATGTCTACCATCCACAACATTGACCAGCTTCTTCTCTAATGATCGAAAGATCAAAATGCAGATGTGTTTGCGAAGCAATTGTTGGATACAGGTAATGGAAAATCTCGACCGGATTTATCATATTGCCCACTAATCGGTCAGTTAACCGATTAGAAGGAAATGCTCATTCAGCATGTATTTCCGAAAGTAGCGCAAAACTTCAGAAACCATAGTTGGCTGAGCAAACGAGCCATTGGCAGCGAAAAACAAAGACATACGTGATCATTCAAAATTACATGCCGGGACAGTTGTTTTGCTTCAAATCGATTGACACAGCTATGAACGTCACCGTCATTTTTGAATTCGTTAGACTTGCCTGGACTACCACCACATAATTTGCAATTGATAGTAGGCTCAATCATCGTCATGTTGCATAATTGTTGATTCCCCGCAACCCGATGATTCAAATCGACATGCAATGTGAGTTGAGAAAAATAAACAAAATGAAAAACATAGTCTAACAGAAAGCCTTGAATTGAAACAAATTTTACAGTATCCAATAAAATTTTGGAAGGTCAGGAATAAATAGTCATTTCATATTGAACTCCATGAATTAAAGAATTATTTTAATAAAGAATCCGATGAATCATAATCAATTCCAAGAATTGCAATAAAAGATACAAGCAGAAATTATAATTATAACCTAATATAAAAATTAAATACAAATAAGTATGTATATACTTATAACCATAAAAGTTTACTAATTCTTATCAATCCAAAATTCTTACTTAATTCCAGAAGAAAAAGAAAAAGAGTGTTACGAACATCGACTCTTTTGATTAATTTAAAAATACAATAATATGCAATAATTGATAATAAAAATATATAAAAATAACTCAAAATATATAAAAAGGAATTTAGAACTTATGAAACTTTAAACAAATAGAGATACTCAAAACCAAAATAAATTAAACATGTAAAAACAACAGTACCGATGGAATACGAATGAATTAACACAAAATAAATAGTGGAGAAGAAACATTCACACTTTAATCCTATTGAGATTTATTATAAAAACTTCAAACAAAAACAGAAAAAATAAATAATAATTGTCCAAAATTTAAACTTCTAACCATAAATAAATTTTTAAAGGAAAATCAAACAAAACCAGAAAAATTAAATAAAATAAATAGCAAGAAAATTTGCATACATTTACTGAAATTCAATAAATGTCGAACAGTTTTAAGCTAACACTATATCAGAATTTGATTACAAGCGAGTCGCTAATATTGTCACAAAAGAATCAAAAGAAATATGAATTATGATAAACCAAAAAAGATAAGACAAATAATAATAATAAATGGGTAAAAAATAAAAATTCACTAATAAATAAATAATAAATAAATTCCAAAATAATCACCATAGAAATTTAATAAAAGCACTTGGAGATCGAAGTTTTTTTAAAATTTTAATATATTTTTTAAAGTTGAACTTCTCAATTTTGGGTGAATGAAAAAAAAATGATAACGATCTGTATCTCATGAACCGTAACAGGTAGACAGTTAAAATTTCCAATGAGAGTGTATTTGTATTTGCCGCTATAACAACACATAATAAAATTTGTGGAAAATCCACCGGAAAAGTCGGAAATTTTCATTCTACTGATATCTTAATTATTGAGTAAATAAAATAAAATTATGAAAATTTTAATTGCATATTTTTATGCTTTGAAATCAATGCAATTTCAATTTCCCTCGATTTCTGTGACACATCTGTAAATGAAAAAACTACAACATTTTTAAACCCTGTTTGAAACGTAGAAATAAAATATTTAAAACTATTCGATCTCCAAGTGCTTTTGTTGAATCTTTTAGACGATAATTTTGAGTTGATTTGTTGACGAAAGTTAACAGTTATTATATTATCATTATTTATTATTTCATTGTGATATGCACATTTATTTTAGTTTTAAATTTTTATGTTTATTTATAATTATTTTATTATTTTTCTTTATTCAAATTTGCTTTTACATCTTGTCTACGTATGTAACTTTGTATAATTAATCGTGTAATGCAGTATTATTATTTGGATCCTCCCTTCATCCATATTTTGGTCAGACATTTTCGAAGTGTGTCGAATTTTGTGAATTTTTGTCGAACGAAACAAATTTAAATTGATTGAATATTATTTTTTTTATCGGTTCATATTTGATAATAAAACTTTAAATTTGCTTCGATCTTTTTATGTAATAAATTCTTTCTAATCGTATTCTTTCGAATTCTTTTTGATTATTTTAATTTTTCATCAATATTATCATAATATGCTCTCTCAGAAATCTAAAGAAATGGTCTCGCAATTTCTCTTAATATAAAAGAAAATTGTCTAGTGACTTTTTCACTTTTGTTTTAATGAAATTTTAAATTAATTCTATTATTATTATTTCTTCTTCTTTTTTTTAAATTTTTCTTTGTTACACATATTTTTTATCCTTTTCTGATTTCGTAAATAAAACATTATCAGTTATTCATTTTTTGTAATTATAAATTATAAGATATACAATGTAATTCTTCTTCAATTTCTTCCTCTTCCTTTTATCTTTATTTCTATGAGTAGAACTGCGCGATTTGAACAGAATCTAACCATTTTTTTCCTCAATCACCGACAGCTCTTGTTTGTTTTGAAGCATCCCGAGAATTGGGTTCCGAACTCCTTTTGTAGTTCTAACACATTGATGACCCTTTCTTTTTGAGTTTAGATTTGTTTAGAGAACACACCCGCGCAGCACTTCATCAGTCAGTTTGCAAACAATTGAATGGCTCGATGGATTTCTTTCTCGTCTGATAATGCATACAGCATGATTTCTACTTCAGTATCATTCATTTTCCTACAAGAAATAGGGCGCACAACAATTCCAAACATAGACACGTGTTATTCGTTCCGCGTTTATTCTACGAGTGTTACGTGTAACAATATTGCAGTAAGCAAACAAGAACAGCACAGTTCGATAAGCAAATAATAATAATAATTGGCGCTACAACCGTGTGTCGGTTTTGGCCGAGTCGAAAAGAGTGCGCCAACTAGTTCTGTCCTTTGCACGCTGGCGCCAGTTGGAGATTCCCAAGGTCGACAGGTCCTGTGTAGCTTGGTCTCTCCAATGGAGATGTGGACGTCCCCTTCGTCGTTTTCCCCCCTGAGGTACCGCCTCGAAGGTCTGCCTTGCCGGAGCTTCTTCATTCATACGCGAAACGTGGCCAAGCCAGCGCACCTTCACTATGTCCATGTCCTTGTATAGCTCATACAGCTCGCTGTTCCATCGAATACGGTACTCACGGTCTACGCAGAGAGGTAAGCAAATAGCCCGCGTATTTCCCGTTTTCATACCAATATCGGCAGGTATGATGATAGGAAAAGAGACAGTTATAGATTTAAATTTATTGGTATTAAACCGTTTCCAAATGTGCCGTTCAGCCTTACAGAAACTCAAGCTCTACTTTACTTTGACCCGAAGACCTTAAGAATAAGAAATTTTATATATAATAGGTCTTATGCAAACATATTTTTCCAATAACCTAATGCAGCTGTTGAGATTTAAAAATAAATAAGAGTCATAAAATAAGCATAGCTAGAAAAAAAAAACATCTTTTCTACTAAGATGGGTCAAATTTGATCTGAAAACCTCATGAAGGCTAATCCATGTTTAAAAAATAATAAAAATTAACATAAGAAGTTCTGAGATTCAAAAATACGAAGAATTGCTTGCTGCTATTTGTGCATTTCTGCTCGCTTGGTATTTCATTCGAGTTTTAATACAGACTTCTGGTTGAATGGGTTTCCTGAAAAAAACAAAAAAAAAAGAATTTTTCCTTTTTTCTTGCAATCAATATTTTTTTGAAATTGAATAAAATAAATCAAATTAAATCACAATATCCAAAAATAGTGGAAATTTCTTGCATTTAATGGATAAAAAATAAACCTGCGACTTAAGAGCTATAAAAAATTGATATGACCTGTGAGATTTTTTAGAAAACAGGAATTTTTTTTTTTTTGTTTAAACTTTATTTGAGTAATTTTTGTATCTCTTAATACCAGTATTAAATTTTAGGCTAACAAAACATACTATATGAGTATTTACCCTTCCCACAAGTGAAAGAAGGGGTTAATATAACACTACGGGCCTCTAACTTAACGGTTGGGCTGGACGATCTTTGTGACGGAGATGAGATGAGTTACTTGAGTTAAGGAGAGCTCTGGCTTGTGGATTAATATGCTGCAAAAGTTTATTATCATAGGTTTGTTTTCGCTTTGAGCATTCATCTTTTACCAGCGGTACATTAAGATCTTGGTGGATGTCTACATTTCTGATGTACCACGGAGCGCCTGTTATTGTCCTAAGGATTTTGGATTGAGCACTTTGTATAACACCAAAATTACTTGCACTTGCAGTGCCCCATAATTCTGAACCGTATGTCCAATTTGGTTTAATGATGGAGTTATACAGAAGAACCTTGTATTCAAATCGCTAACCAGATCTTGCGTTCATTAGCCAGTGGAGACTTAGTGCTGTAAGCTTCATCTGAATTTTTTTTTTTAGTTCAATGTGCTTTCGCCAAGTGAGACGCCTATCTAGGTAAACACCAAGATAGGTTACCTCCTTGGTTTGAGGAATTGTAGCTCCATTTAATGTTACAGGAACGCAAGTCTTATGGTTTATTCATTAACTTTTATCATCCAGTTAGAAGAGTGGCTACTCTTGAATTATTTAAAGATGATTATCTAGGTCTGATGTAGTTTTAACTGGGCGGCGATTTCGACTGATTATAGCTGTGTCATCAGCGAAAGTTGAAGTGACAATTCAGGGATTTGTTGGTATACTTATCTGCAGTATATATTATATATAGAATAGGCCCCTAAACACTTCCTTGTGGAACACCCGCTTTAATTTTTTATTCGTTTGTTAAACAATTGTTTTGTCTCACTACGAAAACTCGATTCTCGATATAAGACTCCAGAATTTTGTGAGAGTTTTGGGGAAGTAAAGCTTTTATTTTGTGAAGTAAGCCTTCATGCCATACTCGATCGAAAGCTTGAGCTACATCAAGAAATAATGCTCGTAACTCCAATGCAGTTCTTATTTCGGTAGAAATTCTGTTGACTTGTTCTATTGTTCCGTGCTTTGACCGAAACGCGAACTGATGAATTGGCATTATGTTATTTGTTTGAAGATGATGATTAAGTTTAATAAAACAAGAAGTGAGTTTGATAATTTTTTATAATAAAAAAAATGAATATTAAAATAATTTCAATATACTCCTATTTACTAGAAAAGTTAAGAGCATATAAACTCTTAATATGAAAAGGGGAAATCAATTCTTAAATATCTTTTTTACGATACTTTTATCCTTACAGAAGGGAGATATTCTTCTGGTGAACAATAAACCTTAAATTAAGAAACTATAAAGCTAAACGAAATAAAAACAACTTCTGCCATTCGAAATTTACTTGATTCTGATCCGGTTGTCCTATTTAGGAAACTTTAAGCACCAAATTAACATATGTGCAATAAAGCAAATTTGATTTCAATCGCAATGCAGAGTACTAAACTCACTCAGCCATATCAGCTATTTAACCCGCTTTTAGCAATAAAATTATACTCCCCTCCCCCTTTTTATAGTAAAATCTAAGCAGACAAAGTGCTAGTGTAACACAACACCAACAAACACCAATGAACAACGATTTGTATAATGTTTTTCCTTTTGTAGTTGTACGAAATTAATGGTTGGAAGTCGGAAGGAAGTGTTTAAGGATAAATAACTGGACGCTTGGGAGAAGGAGGCAGCTGGGAGAGTGGCGGAAGAGATAGTGAGATAAATAGTATGTGAAATAAGTAACACCAAACCAAAGACTAGGAAAGGGTATTGTAAATTATGTAGATCTTTCAAGTAGACCAAACTTGTATGCTCATACGTTAGAACCCAACCAAATCCCAACTAAAGTGTTCACCATTATCCTTACTCTTATTCTTCTTCTCCTTGCGTTTGGTTCGGTTCTTGTATTGTCACATAAAATTTAAGAATTATTTGTATGTATTTCAAGTATGTCCTTCAATTCGAAGGATGTGGATTGTAAGTAGGGTGACAGCATAAGCAAGCAAGTGTTTGGCGCATGGTTGGTTTCTTTCCTTCGTTCAATCGTTGTAAGCTTCTGCGAAGGGTAGCCGTAGCCGGAGCCAGAGTTGTGCTTAAGAAGGCGTGTAATTGAAACATTCAAAAGACAATTTCCAAGTCTTAGCACAGACACACTTAATGGACGTAAAAGACATCGACAAAGTTAAGTCACAAATAAGGAGAAAAAATGAAAAATACTATGGATGCCAATGACAACGACAACTACAAATACAACGAATCATCGAGACACAATGAATGCATGGTGAGTCCTTAAAGTATGCGACAAACTGTGTTCATGAAAATTTGCACCAATATACTAGAGCAGCGATCTCTGTGGAGTATGACATGTTGCCACAATTATAAAATTAAATGTAAGTAAGTGTGTTCCCTATAGATTCAGAAACTGCTGGTCCGATTTTGATGAAATTTTCGAGAAAACTAAAGCATAGTCTAGAGGGTGTTCCTGTGAAGTTTGATGATGATCATTTGATTTTTGGTCAATAAAATCTTCACTCTTAAAGTACAGTATTTTACTAAAAGTTGTAATACAAAATGTTAGGATCCTCATGTTCCCACGGCGCTCTCAGGTCGTGGACCCTTCCAGATGGGGCCCTTGGCATGCCACCCTATTGTTACGCCTCTGTCCTGGAATTCCAAAAAGAAATTTTTAATCGAGTGTATAGGAATGACTCGCAGAAAATGCTAAGTGATGATGACTTTTAAATGTTCCAAAGAGATCCGTTTCGACGATAACTTAAATACGAAGATCTTTCAGTAAATTCGCTTTCAGAACTGTTTTAGGATATTGAAGCATCGATGAGAATCGATTGGGGATTACTAAGAGTATTGAACGCAAGTCAGATACTTTTGGGGCACGCCTTATATCGTATATGATGATGAAGACGATGACGATGACTACACGTTTGAAGCACGTTGACCAATCAAGCATGACAATATCTGGCACAAATGGATGAAGCCCAAAAACAAAAAAACAGAAAAATTGGAAATGGAAATATATTTTCCATTTTTTTCTCTTTTCTTTTCTTTTTTATTTTTTTTTTTATATTTTGTCAATAACTCGTGGTTCTTCCATTGGCAAGGCGGCCATCTCTGAATGATTCCAATTCGATTGAATGTCACAATTGTTAATTAAACAAAAGGCAAAGATTGATTACGCTTTGATTGAAAAACAATTGAGGCAAATGCTTGGCAGCATTAGCATGATATTGGCTACAGATGATGATGCTATTACTACTGCTGCTACTGATGATGATTATAAAGATGATGATGTCGATGGTATTGGCCCCGATGGGCTGCTATCAAGAGCTACCGTAAGATACAAAAAAAAAGGTCAAAAGTTCAATAAAAACAGTAGAAGCATCAACAAAAGTTCACATAATGGACATACTCATCCTGCAAAATCAAATCAAACCAATCAACCATCCCCATTCCATTCGAATCCATCCCATCACATGCATAGTCAACTAAAAATTCAGCCAGCTGCCGTTGGTCGTAGATCTTTCATAGAGTAGAGAAGAAGTTTTAATGGCTTTTTGATTTCCTTGTTGTTGCTTTTCTTGTGGTTGTTTTTAGCTACCAAATTCATTCCCTTTCGCGCGTGTTTCAATTTTTTATCACTTATGTAAACAAGAGCAACACTTGATGCTGACATTTTTATGCATTTGAAGTTGACCTTTCTTATTTTTATCCTATCTCATTCCATTCCATAACATTTTATACCATCCATTATTATGTTTATAAGATTAGTTATACTCGCATTGACATTTTACGTGTACTCACTACTTTTCTATTGAAAGAACTAAGTTTATTTTCTGGAAATTTGACTTTTATAGGTTTTTTCTATCCCATTGTTTTTTTTTTTTTTTAATGAAGCTTGTTTGTTTTATATATTATAATATAATAATAATCGGTGGCATATATAATTTCTAAGTATATAAGTACTATATTGCTATTAGTATATTTTTTTTAACAATTAATTCGTTGCTTTTGCTTTTATTAAAATGTTTTTTTTTTTTATCTTGCTGTTTCACTAAAATTTTCTTATACAAATTTTCTTTAAAATTCCTCTTTATAATAAACATCAAATGGAATCAATTCAAATCAATTCAAGTGGTGTATTTTGTATGTGTGTAAAAATTACAATAATTAAGTATATTATAAAGTCTCTTTGGATGTGTATTTCATTCTACATGATAATTACGTGTATCTCATACTACAATATATCATAAGCACTCTATTCATATACTCGTATATATTCTTATATTTTTATTAAGTTTATTATAATATATTAATTGATAACTGCACGTTGTTTATTTTATCATAATATTTACTTAAGGAAACTCATCATTTTTGGGATCACAAAAACAAGAAATTTTATTATAATTTAAATAAAAAAAATGAAAAATGTATGATGAAATTTTAATAATTGATTCTAAACATGTCCTTATGTGCAATTGACCTTTTTAGACATATCATTCTGTACACACATATGTCAAAATTCAATTATAGAAATATCAGAGTATCTTATATAATCAAGTAACAGATATTCCATAAAGTACTCTTCAGTATGCTTGGTGTCTATATTTGATAGTTATTCACTAGCCCTTTTTCACTAGTCTGGTTATGCAGAAGCAAACCAGTAAGTGCGTTTTTCCATAGTAAGACAGCCATCCATTTTGAATTAGTGGTGGCTGGTGTATTGACTGATGACACGACTGGAGAATTCACCAGTTGAATACATGTAAAAGGAGGTTGTTGGAATTTGTTCTGGGGACTACCCACGAAACAGTTTTGGACCAGTGATTCATACTGCAGGAATACTGTAAATGTAGTCCTAACTTCTTTCCCATGTCTTTTGTACAAACAATAGTCTCTTTGCTGGTCTGTATCTTCTTGAATCGTTTTGAAATGACTTTCAAGAACTGTATTCTCATAAACATGCAATTCAATAGTGCTCTCAACTTCATTAGAAGTGACAAATGTATTTTTTCTAAATATGTCACAAATCCTATGCTGTTGCAGCATGACAACGACCCAAAACGTATATTATGCTAGTTTAATATTACCTTAGGGCAATACAGTTCACATTCTTGATTAAATTTCTCAATCACCAAACACTATTCCCTTTGAAAAAAACCATACGAAGGCTGGAAATACACCGGAACAAACAAAACGTCTTTCTTTGTCTGATAAAACAAAAGTACATGGTTTCTTATGAGGGAGCACACACCAAAGCAGACAACACAAAACACATGTTTTTGTCTAAATCGTCATGAAATATATGTATGGCTTGCTGGCCATAACTGATCTGTTATCTTATCAAAAAACAAAATTATCATTTTCTTGTTCGGGTAAGAAAAATATCAATATTTTTTCTTTCCTCATTGGTCAAAGACGAAGTGTATCCTGACAAAGAAGATGTATAATATTCCTTAAACCAATGTGTTCATATCCAGTCTAGTTTTCCCCATATCAAACAATTCCACATTCTTCTATTCTTAGAGTTCGTTCTGATCGGTATTAGTCAGATTGGAAAGTTTTCCACATACCGAAAAGTAGACCAAGTAGTGATCGATTCACCAGCATGGTTTCACTTTAGTTGGGTCTGTCGTGGATGCCTTAAATCAAGTCAGTACTTTTGGCAGCCATCTGGGTCTAAATTTCTCTATATCATTTGCCTAAAATTTATATATTTTTCGTCAAATGCCAAAAGAGATAAGTGTCGACACAAAAACAATGGTTGGATACGCTGGAAGTATAGTAAACTTGCTTTCTTTTCACAAAGAATTGATGAGCTCGTTTTTAAAAATTGTATATTTTGAGCAAAAATAAGTCCTTAATTTAATTCAACTAGACCAAATAAAGATCATGTTTCTATGGTAATTGACTTCAGCTGCATTATCAGCAATTTTTAACTCACTTTTCTTCAATACTATTATCAAATCACGTTATCCTTTGATAGAGACGTTTGCTGTGGTATTTTCATATTTCAGATACTCAAATATAATGCATTTAATTTAATTAAACAAATTTAGTTGTAAACTTGAGCTAATAGAATCAACACATTTATAGCTGTTCATCTTCACTAAATAGAAATCTTCCGAGTTCATTTCTCTTTAACATACTAGAAAGCACACAGTGAGAAGCAAAATTGCTCGGATGTTTTGCACTTTTAGTGTAAAGTCATTGCGATAATTAAAACAAAATATGTTTGCCAAATGTTTATGATTTATTTATTCAATTTAACAATATTCTTCAGTTTTATTTAAATAAAAAAAAAAATATTAATATTTAGAAAAAAAGTAAACAAAAAAGAAAAGAATCCTCATTATGCAATTGAGTGATTGACTGTCTTATTGTTTTCAAATTTTTTGAAATTAATATATCATAGAAATATGATGTATTTCATATTATATGATAAAAAAAAATTATGAACCGTGTGGCAGGCAAAACTATGTGATAGTAACATGATGTTTGTCATATAAATGATGAAAAAATATATCATATTATATGATGAACCGCCACACGATCATATTAATTAATATTGTGAATTTCATCATATTTTTCTTTTCTGTCCGAGTCGGATAGTTTAGTAGTTAGTAGTTTATGACACTTTCAATCCTTCTGACCCGACTTTCAATCAGCTTTTTGATTGTTTCGTGTCCATTCTCTTTTACACTTTCATCAAGATCTGTTAAATTATTTGGATGATTCTCATAAGCATCCATCCTCCGTTTTACAATAACCACATATTTTCGATGGGCTCACTTGAAAGTGCGTTTCGAAACTTCATCTTGTTCGAAAATGAATACTTTAACTGGGAACGCCGAAATGATAAAATCAGGATGGTTGCATTGACCTCCTTGTGTAACGGACACACCATGCCCTGAATACTAATGGCTCCCTGATCTCGTTTATGCTGGGGCGAGACTATTCTAAGTTAGTTAGTCAGTTCCTGCGCTTCATTCCCGCCGGATTGTGTATCGAGTTCTAACCACACGAAATTAACTAAGATTTTCTAATAAATGTAACTGACTTTAGTGAATATAATTGATTTTAAAAATATTAATAATAATTTAAAATAAATACTGTAGAATCTCGAAAAAGTTAATCGAAATGTTCCAAGGGTAATTAACTTTTCTTTTCGTTTTCAAAATTGGAAAAAATACGATTATAAACATGAGATAACTACTTTAGATACACCATAATCCATCGTCAATCGTTTTCCGTGAATCCCTTGATCAAACGTTTTGAAATCTCTATTTTCTGCTGTAAATTTAATCTGATTTGTAATGATTTTTTCTGCTTTGTTGACATTTTTTAAATTAACAATAAAAATGAAATGCTCACAACTGACCAATTCAATGTTGTTTTGACGATGAAAATAAAGGTATGTTTTTTTGTTGGTTTGAAAAGTTCATACGCTCAGAAATTTAACTCAAAAGTTTGAAGTTAACTCAAAAGTTAACTTTTTAGAACGGTATGTGGACACTGAAATTCGGTTAACTTAACTGAGAGATTAACTTTTACTCAAGTTAACTTTTCCGCGATTCCACTGTACAACATTGTACACTTGTGTAATCAAGCAAGCATTGCCAAGCAAGGGCCTGCAGGATTGTTTGCAGAGATCACATTTTGGCCTTTTTTAATGTTTTGCTTAGTATAAATTGTATGGCATAATTTAAAGTTTTTTTGTCTAAAATGTTATTAATATTTTCTACATAGATTGACGTTTTTTTCTTCTTCCATTTTATATTTTTCCTTATGATAATTGAATTGTGTACCAAAACATCGAAATTTCGATATAATATTCAAGAAAAATCACTAAGTATCATAATTATCCGATTGAGGCTCTTCGTTTTTTGTTTACTTTTTTTCTACAACTTAATATTTTTTGTTGTTTTTTTCTTTTTTTATAAAACTGATTACTGATAAATTGAATAAATAAATCAAAAACATTTGCCAATTATATTTTGTTTTAACTTGTTTTTTTAAACAAAAAACATCCGGACAAATCTGCGTATAACTTCTGTTTTATTGGTATATATTATTGTAATTTCATCAGAATATTAGAGAAATCATTCCAGTTCAATTGTGTCTTTCAATATTCATAAATTCACCGAAATATCTTTTAAAAAATTGTTTGCATTTCATTTCAATAATCAATCAATCAATCAAAGGATGTATTGCTTCATTATCTTTTAAAGCAAAATACATATACATATGGCAAAAATAATAAGTACATGTAGTATTCATTTCTTTGCTTACATTTTTTTCTACTTTTCTGATTGTGCGGATATTGTAAACCGATTTAAATTTATAGATTACGATGTGGTAAAACTTTTACAAGCAAGAAATAATTTGAAACTTCCCCAATTCTTATGATAGCTAAAATTTAGTAAAAAAAGAGGTCAAATTTACTTGGCAAATTAATAAGTACGCCCAATTGAAATAAACGAAAATATCTCCAATTTTTTTTTTTCATATTTTTGTCTTAATATCATAATTGTTTCTTTAATAACCGGTATATCCTCCTTTATTTTGAATAATCTTTTCAGTCCTTTTTGGCATACTGGTCATTAGTTTCTGGCAAGTTTCCACTGGTATCTCATACCAAGTTTTTTTGGACATACTCCCACAATTGGACCCTATTTTGGCAATTTTCCTTTCCAATTCTGTTAGGATTTAAGTCCAGTGATTGACTTGGCCAGCTTAGTAAATTGACTTTCTTGTCTTTGAACCAATCCTTGACCAACTTCGATATGTGTTTTCCTGTTGAAAAGTCCACCACAGGGGCAAAATTTCTTCAGCAATGGATCGAAGACTTTTGCCTTCGTTTCTTAGTGTCAAAACGAACCTCTCCTCTCCTCGGAGGTACAATGTGTAATTGCCTATCAACACAATTAATAATACGAACCTTAACCAAAAAACCAATTAAATTAAAGAAGAAAGTTCAAAATCACGCAATGTACTTATTATTTTTGCCAGGTAAATTTTGACTTTTATTACTAAATTTTAGATATCATAAAAATGGGGGAAGTCTCAAATTATCTCTTGCTTGCAAAAGTTTTGCCACTTCGTAATCTATAAATTTATAACGGCTTACGATATTCGAAAAACCAGAAAAGTAAAAAAAATTGTGTGCAGTGAAATGGAAAGTGCATGTACTTATTATTTTTGCCATACGTGTACATATAATTAAAAAATTAACCAAAAATAACAATGATTTTTTTTCTTTCGTCTTTCATCTATTGTATTTTTCTCTATGAGGATTAAAAATTAAATGAACACATGGGAATTTTACATTCTCTTTTGGTTTAAATTAAAATCATTTAGAAAGACACAACATTCTAAAAGCAAATAGCAATAAATAAATAAATTAATATAATGAAAAATATTTCTAAAAAATTTAACAAATTTGTAGCCAAAAATTGCTATAAAAAAAAACATCACAAACACGCGTAATCATCTACAATTTAAAAACAAAAAATACTCAACATTATTTGCATCTTAAATTGATAAATCCGATAAGTGTATATATCGGTAGCTACAATATGGTATTGTATATTACTATATAAGTGTAATATATGCATGTGTAAATTATTGCTGTATGCTAATAAACATGTGTGTATAAATATTATTGTATATGGTAATTATTGCATAATAATAAAAGCACTAAATCTACTTTATTGTTGTTTATAAGAATACAATACATATAAGAATTCCCTACGTGAAAAATGTGGTTAATCTTTGTTTCTTTTCCTGGATTTACTCATTGCAAATTTTTATTCAAATTCTCTATCAAGTTATGCTTAACACATTGTGACATGGTGTCAATTTTAAAGTAATTTTAAGGAATCCTTATTGTATCCCCTAATTTATAATTGAAAACGACGAACATTCTGTTTGTTTGTTTGTTTACCGTTAATTTGTGTTTTTCTCTAAAATTGCTTCGTTTGTATATTTTTGAACAAGAATTTTGAATTTAATTTTAATTTAATTTAATTTAATTTCTAGTTAGCAATTTTTTATGTTTTTGCTTAATTGATATCGCTGTAGTAATTTGAGTTAACGAAACTCTTCTCTTCCCTACTAAACCCATTCTAAGTGTTCCTTCTTACAAAGCAATTAATTTGCTTTTGCAATTTTGTTCATGCCACATTTCAATAAGCTGATCACGGCTGTTGCCGCCGCTCGTCTCGGATGGAGAATTATCTGCAGAGCTGCCACCTGTGGGTGAAAGTACACCGGTCTGTAAAAAGTTTATATATTAATTAATAAAAAAAGCTTTGTTCACTTCAATAAATAAATAATCATATTTCTACTTACCTTGTTGGCAATTTTGCGTGGATCCAAATTTAAACCAATATTTTGCATGCCTTTAGCCAGTTTCGATAGTGGACTGGTCAATTGTTTTAGTTTAGGCATATCACTGCTGTGAGTGCCTCCGGCACCAAGTGGCAAATGTAGTTCTTTGGGGTTACATGATGATGAGCTGTTTTTGGGGGAAGGGAAAAGGATTGGTTGTTTTATAGTTATATTAAAAGGTAAGGGAATAAATTCAGCAAAGGCAGGCAGGCATCATTAAACAAAAACTTAACTGTTTTTTCTTTAACTTATTTTATTATTCAAAAATGAGCATTAAAATTATTTTATTTTTTTACTATTATTCTTAAATACAAAAATCTTTAGCATTTCTTTTAGAGGCAAAAGTTCAAGTTTACAAATATAAAAAATCTTTTGAACTTTGCAAACACATGCAATAAAATTATAATTGATTTAATTTAAAATAAGCAAAAAACAATTGTAGATTGATACAAAAATACATTTTTTTGTTTTTTTGTTATTATTATATAGTATATGGTATATTGAGTTTGAGATACATACAAGTTTACTCTGCTTCTACTTAAGATATATGTATATATGTATATTTTTCTCTATTAAAAATTAACTAATAAATTCTTTAAAAATGAAACCAAACCACCATCAAAATTAATGAACAATAATCAAGAACATTAACAACAACAGAAACAAGAACACAGTAACAAGATACAACTACTTTAAGCATAGAATACCGACCTTGCTACAGTTGTTTCAATAGCTTCAGTTGCTGTTTCTTCTGCTTGCACACAAATCAATGGATTTGGTGTTATCGGACGCATTGGTGGTGCATTTTCTAATAGACCCGATGGCAATGTTACATGATCTGTTACCGAAGTGATGGAAATTGTTAAGACATCTTCGCCTGTATTACACATGCTATCCTTATTCGGTAAACGTTGTTGATGATGATGCATATCATCTGATGAAGTTGGTGATTGTGTTTGATTAGCAGCAGCAGCAGCAGCAGCAGCAGCATTATTATTATTACCCATAACAATGCCAACCGAAGGCAAAAATGTATTCTCATTGTAATTGGATTTCTCGGCAGCTGTTGCTGTTATAGCTAAATCAACATCAGAATCCAGTTCAGGTTCATAGAGACTATTATCATGATCTTCAGTATCAGTGCTACTGCCACCACTGCCAGTGCTTGATTTGCGTTGATGATGACCACCCACAGTAAAAATGGCTGCTTTTTCTGATGCCTCAATACCTTTATCAATGGATATTTGACGTTTACGCATAACTTGAGGATTTGTTGTAACTGAGTGTTGAGGCGAATGTTGTTGTTGTTGTTGTTGAGGTTTTTGTGTGGCAGCCGATGTATTTGCAGTTGAGGCCATACGATTTTTCGTATTAAATGTTTGTCCCAATTTGGAAAATTGACCAGCAACATTTGACAAAGCTTTCGAACTAAATTGCACCAATTGAGATTCTGAGAGATTTCGAGGCATACCCTACAAACAAATTTATTTGATTTAGTAAGAGATTTTGGCATATGGCATATAATTACTTACCTTTGGCACATCCAGCATTGGTACTTTACTCTTACGTCTCTGCAATACCCCACTGGTTATGAAACGTACATCTTTGTTGCCAGCACTATCCAAAGCAATTTTAAACATCTCAACAATTGACATTAGGGATTCGGTAACCTCTTCCTGAGTCTTTATAACATAAGCTGTGTTATTAAAGAAACGTAAATTTGCCGATCGAAACATATGAAAATAACCATCTTGACCATCTACACTATAATTGAGACGTAAACAAAGCATAGCTGGAGCTGAACCTTGGAAGATTTTTGTTTGTTGATACATGCCCAATTCAATGAGACTAATATTAGGTAAAGAGACTTTTTCAAAGCGCACAATCTTATCCAAATGTGAATCATATTCAGCAACAATATAACAATCATCGGTTAGTAATAGAATACTATCAACTTCTGTTTCATTTATGTCTCCGGAGCTATAACAGAAACATAGAATTAGTTTATTACATAAAAAATTTCAAATTGATATGAATTTACTTTGGATCTGCATCTATGAGACCCCAAGCACCAACAGGATATTGAGCTGAACCCAATAGCAAACGACGACAATCCTCAACAAGCATTTTAGCATGTTCAGCACTTTCCACAGCATCTGTATCATCTGGAGCAGCTTGACCACCCAAAGCAGTCAATGATTCTGATGAAACTTGATTACCAAGCATCAAATCTATGGTGGCTTGACGATAGGAATCCTTAAAACGAGCTAGATAATAACTGAAAGAATGCACAACAAAAATCATCATTAAAAACTATAATAGTAAATAAATCAACAAGAATTGAAGTTCAAATGATAAAAGCAAGCATAAATAAATGAGAAATAAAATTGGAAAAATATACCTTTTGAAATGATAACAATAAAGAAAATGTAATAAGAGGCGTAACTAAAGATTTAAAATAGTTGTATACAAATTGATGCTGTTGCTTTATGGATTTGTCATTATTGTTCTGTTGTTTTTGCTTTAATATTGTTGTTGTTGTTGTTGTATCTTCATCATCGCACCTTGTATGTACAATATTTTCCAATAATTGTAGTTCTGGTCCCAATACGCCAGCATAATAATAACCACTTGTTGGTGCCCGACCAGCAGAGCATAGTAGTATTTGCAAAACTGTGCTCAGTACTTCATCCTCTTTCAATTCTTGTGCATCTTTGAGTTCGCCTTGCATTAATTGAATAATGCATTGACGAAATGAATCGGAAAAGTTTTGTATGAAGAAGCTACAAAAGAATATTCTTGTGTTGTAGCATACAATTTTAATTTTTTGGAATAATGTTTTAAAAAAGAAAATACCCTTCACCCACGAAAAAAATTGGGCATGTGGGTTGAATGCGCTTCTTCTTATATAGGAGTCACTAACGGAAAAAGAGTTTTGCAAATCATATATTGTATTACAACCCTATTTTCTTTTTCTTTTTTTGGTGGGTGAAAGGTACAATGATATTTTTGTTAGAAATAGAAAACAATTGAGGGAACGAAAGAAAGGTTAGAGATTAAAAGAAGCATGCAGAATAAGATGAAGATTATAGTAAGTAGTATAACAATTGTTAATAAAAAGGCAACTTTAGAATGGTTTTTCGATGGTTAATTAAGAGAATCTTGAGATTTTGAAGAATTCATACAACAATTGAAAGCTTTTACAACTTGATTTTCAAAAGGCAACACTCGCAGATGACAATTCTAATGTTTTTACATACAATACATTTTAAGAGAATCAAAAGTTATTACAAAAGTGTTTTGAGAGTTTAGTTTTTTTATGAAAAAAAGCGTGGGAGCAAATGATAAGAAAACAAAAAAGATACAATCACTATGGTAAGTCATACCGATTTGCTGAATTCATGCCATCCTTCATCATGCCACTGATTTTACGTTCACCAGTGCGTGTATAGTCACCCTATAAAGAAAAAATGAATTGAAATACATCAATTGGAATACAAATATAAATTAGACAAACCTTTAAAGCATTTGTTCCTGCATATTGACGACTTATAATATCACCATTATTTGCCCATAATAACATAAAAGGTGATTTCAGTTGCTCCGGTATGGGTGAGTATGGTGGTGCCAAACCCAATTTAACTAATTGTGACTCTAAGATTGCTTTACCAATTGCTGTTTGCACTACATTCGTACGATCCAAACAATCCATGCAATTTACACGAAATACTGATTTTTGATTACAAATCACACCACGTTGATCACGCCAATGGAATCCCATAGCACCAGCCTCAGGACCTAAAGCTTCGATGAGTGCCGAAACATTTTCAAAACGCATCCCGCGACTATGAAAAATATATAAATAAATGAATGATAAGTACAATTATTCATAAAAGAAAATCATTTAATAATTTCTGAAACCAATTGATGTAGAATAGAAAGAAAAAAACTGCTTGAGACAAATTAGTCCCTAACAATATTTTCCCATAAAGATTGAATCTACAGCTATCTCTTAAGACACTAAGTAGACACCACTTTCATCTCAATTTTGACCCAATTTTATTTTTCGGTGTACTAGAAACCCCTTTTGAATCGGTTTTGAAATCGTCTAGTTTTTTACAGTCGATTTGGTTAATTTCTTCTTTATCTGAAGTTATTAAATGAAAAAAAGGACCAAGATCTGTAGCTTATTGTTTTCCTCACTAAACTGCATTTAAAGAATTCAACATTTTAGTTGTTTTAAGTACTAATTTGAAATAGACAAAAATGTCTTAAATTGAAGCAAAATAAGTAATGCTGAATATGCCAACCTACTTGCATATAAATTTTAACATTGTCAAAGATTCCTATTCGTCTTTAACTCACTTAATTGATATGTTGAAATTAACTGCATATACAATGCTTTGTCGTAAGATATACTAAACCCATTTTAATAATTTAAGGATAAGAAAAATATATTTTTTTTCTTTAGGTTAGAACAAGTACATTTATTCTTTTTATCCTGCGAATCTCTTCACTTTGCTTAGCAAATTTAAAGGTAGGGGTATTGTTGTGGCTTTCTAGTTTATCCTGGTACCTAATACCTTTATTTTAAAAGTACTTATGTATTAAGATCTTTGTGTATCTACAACGATGAATTTGTTCTTTTATGACTTAACCTTACTTTCTTTATAATGCCTCCTTGAGTAGTTTAAATAAATGATGTATCTGGACTGTTGAGAAGTTGAGGTCGGTGATTGTATATGCTATGCTATTTCATAGTTTTTATTTTTTGTTCTTTCTTTTGCTCTCAATTTATATAGCCCGAAGCAAAGATCAATTGAGAGAACTTCAAAGATATACTATTTATAGTCGGAGCGACAGCAAACAAATTGTAGCAATCAGAACATTTGCTACGAGAGTAGAGCTATAGCATTAGCATCAAGAGCTGTAGCCAGTACAATAGCACACAAAAATATTTGGTTTGCTTTTCTTCTGATTGCTACAATTTTTATACTCTTCACGGGGTTGAATAGTTTGTCATGAAGTTTGTAACACACAGTAGGATACATCGCAGACCACCATATATTTGTGATTAAACCATGCCCGTCTGTATGTATACAAACTAGTCCCTCAGTTTTTGAGCTAGAGAGCTGAAACTTTACACATAGGTTTCTTTTTACCATACGCTGCACATTTGCCGGAATCAGGTTGATGGATATGGACCAGAAACTTATAGTGTCCAAATTTCAGTTCGATACTTTAAAAAATAAAAAACTTTTTCTAATAAGAACATTAATTTAAATGGGAGCTTGTATGGGAGGTACCCCACCTAGTGGTCCGATTCGACTAATTCCGACAAATGTGCAGCGTATGGTAAAATCAGCTCTCTAGCTCAAAAACTGAGGGACTAGTTTGCATACATACAGACGGACATGGTTAAATCAACTTGTCTTCTCGAGCTAATTACAAATATATATACTTTATGTGGTCTGCGAGGTCTCAAACTTATAATACTATTCACTCCCGTGAAGAGTATAAAAAGGCTTACCATATAAGTTTTTCTGTTGATGCTTGCGTTCTGAATTTATTTTTGAAGGATGAATTGATGTGTTTCTATTCCATAGGCTATGATTAAGAAGCTGATCCCAAGTCTCATCACACTTTAAAATCTTGTTTAAGTCAACAACAACAGCCAGTTCTTCATCCCCAAAAAGGTAAGAACAAATCATTGAACATTGTTTAAACAATATGGAAACTTCAATCGGACACATCGTTAAATGAAATTTAAAGATTAGAATAAACAGATCAGATCTCATCCCAGTGACTTTAATCTAATAATTATTAGTAATGAAGTCTTAAACTGTTTTATTAGTCATCTGTACTATTTCTATATTTGCTGTTATTCGATTGACTTTCTCTCCACACTACGTGTAGCTTATCTCATTCCTCTATCTTACTGTTATCGATATACTTCTCATTCTTATCGGTCTCTATTATATTCATAGGCTATAGCCTTATAGCGTACCAAAAGCAATATAACATCATAAAACTACCACACTCTCGTACTCATACAAACTCTTTTTTGTCTACATCAATTTGTCTCTTCACTTCTTGAATGACCTTTAACCTTTGTACAAAATAGCATAGGTAAAGCTCTATAAAACTAACCAATAGTCATGAAAATCGAATGTTACATAGATCACTTTTTCGTTGTCATATTGTATCACATGTTTTGCATAAGCATCACCAATTAGTTTCTCTTTGCCACTCTGCTCGACCAGATTCACAATACAAACGCCTTCATAGATGCAAAGTTCCTTAGCAAAATGCAACTCAAAAGCTTCCTGAGTTTCATGTTCATCTGTTAATTAAACAAAAACATTAACAACAAAGACTTGAGACTTTATTACGTTGACATGTGATAATGACTAACCTCTATCCAAACGTGCTGGCGGTCTGTATTTATAACCTGGTTGACTCCAATAGATTGGTACAGAGCCACGCACTTGAGTAAAGGACAACTGATGATGTCGAAAGGATAATATCTGTTCTGTTTCAACATAATTTGCGCAATTGCCACTTTCATCGACTCCACGACGCTTATAGCGTGTACCAGCACGATGTCGGGAACGACGTGAGACCAAAGCAAGCGTAAAACATTCATTGCCAATGACACATGGTTCCACTTGAACGAATCCTTGTATAACAGGTAGTAGCCAGGTTTTATCTTGTAAACTTATAATGTCCTTTATCATATGCATATTCCAAAAGAATCGTTCATCATAAGTGTTGTTCTGTTCACCGGCAACATGTCGTTGCAAATTGTTTGTGATGTCACAGTCAAAGCTAAAGTAGAAACTATCCGCATCGTCGAATATCTTATGCAGTTCATCCGTAATGCGTTTCTCAACGCGCGATGGATCACGTATGCCCACCTTTGACTTAACTTGGTTTGAGGCAATTGCTGCTGCTTGTTGTGTCGTGTTCTTAATGGTATTGCCAGCACTTTTGACAGCACCCCATGTTTTATTCATCAGCTGTGTGCCTTCGAAGAGTTTCGGTTTTGTGCTTCCACCATTTGCATTTGCAGCACCACCATTTCCACCACTGCCAATACTTGAAGAATTTGTTGAAGCTGAGTGTGTGTGAGTTGGTGTGGAATTGTTGCTTCTGTAAAAACAGGATACATGTGTACAAAGTCTTTTAGTATAAATAATAAACATATTTAGTAGGTATCCTTCTATCTATTTTGCATAGAGATAACCGAACACACAATTTACCTTGAGTGCCGTGTGCATGTCGTCAGTATTGAGTCGGGCTCGTCAGCGCTTAGTATACAAATTGATTTGATTTTGTATACCAAATGTGGTGGATAGAGTACTCCGACGGGTGTAGCCTCTTTAACTATCACAAGGTGTGGCTCATAGACATTCGGCAACGAAATGACACCAACAATGCCATGCGTGACACCAATGCATTCAATGTCATCAACAGATGAGAGGTCCCAGCCTGCAAGGATAAGATCAGTTGAAATGAATGAGTGCTTGAAAATATAGTGCAATACAATACAGTTTCTTGCAACAGTAGAATTTATCGATTGTTGCATGTCAACAATACTACTATTACTACTACTAGTACTCTTGACTTGGTTTAGTTTATGTTATGTTTAGAGGTTATGTCCTGACAACGATGACTTCCAAGGTTTCGGTGGCAACAAAGCGCATTAATTACTAAATACACGCAAGCGATTTCCACGAAAACAAATACAAATAAGTACTGAGTAGTACGTTGACAGTTAAATGGATATTTATGTAGTTTATGTGCCACATTAGGAAGGGGTTGGCGCATTGGCAATTCCCTAAATGAGCAATAATTTGTGTGTTTTATCAGTTGACAAGAGGTTGACATTTAGTCAGGATATATAAATGTAAATATTGTCATTGTTCAGATATTTAAATGGCAATGGAAAATCAATCCAAACACAACTTACAAGTTTAGTAATAGCCATTTTGGCTATGAGTGATTTCTTTCATAAATTTATGGACTAAAATCAATAAAGAAATAGATGACAATCTCTCAAATGAGAGTACTAAAGAGATGAGCAAATTTCGTTCACCTATGACCAAGTTAATATCATTAAAGAATCAATGATTGCAAGGTAAAGTGGCTGTCTGAGACCAAAGTCTAATTTAAGCCAATTTTGAGACCATTACCACCTAATCATATATATACCATCGGATCCTTACTGAACTAACCTAAGGTCTTTGTGAGGCCAATTACATTCGTCAATTTGAAGAAAGTCGATTTCGAGTGTGGATAACCTACTCCTGAATAGGGTCATGCACGCACTCATGAGATTTTTCACAGATTCCCTTTTTAACCGACTTCAAAAAAAAGGAGGAGGAAATCAAATCGACTGTAATTTTTATTTTTTTTATTTTTGGTATGTATGTTGCCTCAGAACTTTTTTCTAGGTCAACCGATTTTAATAATTCTTTTTTATTTGAAAGCTGGTGCTTGTCATGTGGTCTTCATATAAATTACATAAAGATCTGACCAGTAGTTTTTGAGTTGCATATACTTAACAATGCGCATTCCATTTGCAATACTAGAAGTCGGTTTTCTATTTTGTTCAAATTTTGTACTTGTTTCTGCATATTGAAAGCTTCTACAAAAATCTATGCAATGTTCGTCTAGCCTTCTAAAGGATGTGTTTTTTTTTTAATGAGGTTGGGAGAATCCCTTCGAACATATAACCACCGTCGTGTCTACGTGTGTGGTGTCTCCACTAAACCTCCCTTCTCGTCCTCTGGGAGTTTCCCTACTTCGGAACTCCTTTATGTAGGCATCCTTTCAGCATTCTTCCATTGTCCTTAGAGGAGATGGTTCCATTGCTCCATTTACGTCTAGGCACACCACATTTGTCGGCATGCACCACGACTCGGGAAAGGTGGGATTGTCAGGCCCGTGACTCTTCCCGAGAGTCCTCCCTTTTTTTTAAGGTATAGAACTTTTAGTTGGCAATACTTTTTTTATTTGGTTTGCCATTTCATCATGAATAGACTGACATCTGAACAACGCCAGCAAATTGTGCAGGTATTATACGACTTAATTAATCAGTTGGACTCTTAGATCATGTGATTTAATACCGCTGGACTATTTATTGTGGGACTCTGTAAAGTCTCTGGTCTAAGCCGATAAGCTACAGATGATTGACGCTTTGGAAGGCAACGTTCGCCACTTTATTACTGATATAAGGCCGCCATTGCTACAAAACGTGATTGAAAATTGGACTTCCCGATTGAATGTCCTCTGAGCCAGCCAAGGTCGCCTTATGCTGGATATCATATACAAATAAAAATGGCAAAGAATTATCTTTCGAATAAATAAAACCAAATTAATGGCAATTAAAGCCCTTTACCTTAAAAAGAACCTCTGACATAACTTTCCATTTAATATCAGTTACTGAGTAGTGTAACCAATGTTGCATTCTAGCCAGTGGTTGAACAATTTGGGATATGCCTCGTATCATTTATTCACATATTTAATGGAATTGCTAATGGCAAAATGGCTAATCCTATTGGAGTGGTAATGTCTTGGCCTTTCTACAGTAAGTAGGTACTCTTAAAAGGGCCTCATCATCAGTAATCACATAATAATGTGAAGGGTATAACAAATTACCCCACTTTCATTTAGATTGCTCCATAAATTTCTAACCAACATTTGTGTAGTAAATTTATAAATTCAACAAATTTATAATTGCCATCATTCCCCATCCACCCACCATTGTCACATCTCATCACATGATACACAAGAGAATCTAAATATGCTCCTGAAGCAAATGTCTGGCTGGTTGGTTGGTTATGGTAATTGAGTTTTGCTCAAGTTTTACTTGCATATTTCTTCCTTTTGAAATCGTGATAAAATCACAATAAAACCCTGACAGACAGTACCAGCATTTCCATTCACTTACTAACTCAAACTACTATGGAATACATACTTAGTTGGAATGGAATAGTAGGAGCATTCATAATAATCTTTACTATTCACATACCTAGATAGATAACTACTACGCAGTTAAGCGAGACAGTACAATACAATACAGTTTAAGCCAAGATATTACAATTATTATTATAGACAACCCAATTCACCACCCACTTACCCATCCAACGACAAGCAATTTGTGGCATTTCCAAGTGAGGGAAAACATACATTTTTATTGTGTCACTCGTTGGATGGGATGGATGGACAAAGCAACAAGAGAAGGAAGAAGAAAGCAAGAAAATATGTATGTAGTAGCACAATTTTATCTAACAACAATTTGTGACACTTTATGCATCTGCTAAGTTAACCCCCAACCCCCCAAACATATACAAGACAACCTATGATTATGCGAACTAAAAATACTACATAGAAATACTATACAGAAAAAAAGAGTCTTTCTTTTCTAAGTAAACAAGCACAGCAACAACAGCAAAAAAAAAAAAAATAAAAAATACAAGAAAATAGCAAAAAATAATAGTATAGAGAAGAGAAAACGTTGCACTTTAGAGAATTTTATCCTTGATCCTTTTTTTTCCTATTTTATGTAACGCTAAAAACATACAAATGTATCTATAAGTGAGAGGCACTGAGTGTGTCTATTGAGTGTGCATAGTGTTGGTGCGTGTGTATTTGACATTAAATTTTGTGTCAGTTATTTATTGTTATTTTAAGGAAAAGTTTGTTCTCCAAACAAAAACCCAATCTAAATGGTAGATTTTTCCTATTTTCTCGCCAACAAAAAGAAGAAGAAAAAATCACAGCCGCCAAGTAAAATATTAGTAAAGTATCCTTGAACAGAAAACAAAGAAAAAGATTTATAGTTTCAAAGTCATGGTCATTATGCGTCATATATTGAAAACAAATCATCACCATCCTCATATTGGTCAATACAAAAAATGAGTCATATGTGTTCGTCCTCCTATGATGATTAGCCAGCAATCAATTTCTACTCATTTCCCTCAAACAATCACAGTCTGTGTCGCCTGATAGGTTTCATTTAGGCGAATATAAATGTATGAAATTCAATCAAGTTTGAAATTGAAATCAACACGTGCTATTCATTAATCTATAAGGCGTTGGCGTAGGCGTCCATAGGGCGGCACTTCATACACACATATGAATACAGACAATTGCTATAACACTTAATTTTCTTTTCAACTACTACTTAGAAATTCTGTCTAATGGTTTATTGTCACAACTAAACTCAACGCAACACAACACAACACAATTCAACTCAATCCAAATCATCAGGTTACTTCTTGGTCTGTGGTCAGAGGTTGACAAAGCACATATTAATCCTCAAGGTAGCATTTGGGTACGCATGTTTACATGTTTCAAGAGTTTAAGAACCACTGGTCTATTGTCATGTTTCAATTGCCATTTGCGTGTCGAACTAAAGTTCAAAGCAATAAACACAAATAATAACAGAAAATTAAGTTGGAAAAACAATAGAAAAGAAAATAGTATACGACCGACATCGACATAATTGGTTAACAATCAATTCTTGATTGGAAATTGGTATATAAAAATAGTTTTAATAGTAGTACTCGTACAATAGTTTATAAGTACTAAAATCAGTCAGTGGCAATATGAATAAACCCACTCGCAATCATTAAGGAAACACAAGAACAAGGAAAGTAAAGCTAAAATGAATCTATAAATAAAACTTAATGTTGTTTGACCTTAAGAAGGAGGAGTGTGTGTGTGTGTCTTATTGTCAATCTATCAAGGGTTTTTGTGAAATTTTATTATTGGTTATAACTTAAATCAGTTATAAACTAATGATTTGCTGCCTTCATACTCGTATGAATCGGTCTAAGTGACAATTGAGATTGATAGAAAAAAATGCACTAAAAAGCTTCTAGTTTTATACAAAAATGAGTAATGACGTTACTCATTGCTAAACTTGTGAGAATTCTACTGGTTTCATCCGCTATGTACTATAACCGATCATCAGATGGATATCTGGCTACTGATGAAATTTATCATATGAGCTGATGATGTATCTAAACTTATATAATTTTTTATCACAAGTTCACTTGATGTACCATACAATAATTACTAATTTGTACAATCATTTTCTTGAGTTTTTATTTAATGTAACTGAAAATTGTTATTGGTTTCTTTTTATTACTTATGTCTGTCTCGGTTTTTATTATTATTAAAAAAACATGTGAAATGAAGTCATAAATTAATTGATTTTCATCTCATTTAACTTGAACAGTCATTTAATGTCAATCCATTGAAATGGTATGACTGAATAGTCATTTAATGTCAAGGCATTGAAATAATATGACGGTTTACTTTCTTTAATACATAAGTATTTATATATGGGCATTTCCACGGTGTCGAACGTGACCATTTTACAGATTCAAAGTGATAAAAAAAAGTCGGAATAAAACATATTTTAGATTTTTCTTTTACATAATCTTATACATCCTTAATAGTACTATCATTGGTGTTTAAGTCTGTTTCAGGAGAAATATTGATTACAAAATATGTAGAAAAAGAGGAGCGGGTCAAGCGTGACAAAAATAGAAGTAGTTTTTGTGATTATCTCTAAAAACATCAGATCCAGGGAAACCAAACACAACATTTTAAAGTAACAAATTTTAAATTGTTTAGAAATAATACTGCTTTAAAATCATTTTAGTTTGATAAAAATATAATGGGTACTTTTTTTTAATTTCATTTTTCACCTGGGTCAAACGTGACATTTTTTCCATGACATTTTAAAATAAAACTGTATGTGTATGTTTTTACTATCATATATTTAAAGAAAAGTCTTTAATTTGTCCATGGATTTAACAATGCTTTACAGAAAATATTTTTTTTTTAAAGAATATGCATTCCGAGCTGCTTTTGTTTGGTGACCATCGCAAGAAAATGTGTGCAGTTTGTGGATACGTGGAATACTTTTTACATTTTCCCATTTTTCATTTAATTTTAAGGACTCCTTTTCAATTTGCTGGTACGAAATATAATATATTTCTATGCCGTTAATGCTTTTTTTGGCACATTCAAAAAATGATTGAGGGTCTGATTAAACCAGATTGTGAGGCTTTGTTATTAGCCAAACCTTTCTTTTTAACGTTGCACCCACTCCATCAACAGCAATCCTTCCGTGCGAAGTTGCAAAGAAATTCCTTTGCATAAAAATACATTCAATTTTTTGTATCAATTCATCAATTTAATTACAAAACTTTACAACTACGGTGTCGAACGTGACAAACTTCAAATAGCTGCAGAAAAAAGTATACACATATTTATTTAACTGAGGTTGTTTACTGTTATCAAGTACAAATTGTATTTGTACTAATAATTTGGTGCATTTTCTTACAATATTTTTGCTCTACTGATAAAGAATGCTCCTTTTCGGTGTCAAACGTGACAATACAATTAGCAGTAAAGACAAGCAAAAATTTACCGGTCTCCTTCATTCCTTTTGTGTCATCTAATTTATTTCAGATTACTTATGCTCTAAGAGAGATTTCGTGGAACAAACATTTTTACAAACGCCTCTCTTTATGAAGTTGATTTTAAAGAAAATGTGCAATTAGAAATGAGCAAAGGAACAAAAACTGCAGTTTGTCACTTTACAATCGTTTTTCTTAAAATTGTGTATAATTTGTTTTCATTAATGGGACACCCACTGGCTGAGCAGCATTTCGATGAAGAGTGAAACTTTCTTTTGGAATGACATTAATAAATTGCCTGAAAAATTGGAAAAAAGCGAAGACCGATGCTTCTGAATAAAAACTCGTACATTACTATTGTGTATTTTTTAATGAAAGAAATCGACATTTTAAACTTCTACTTCGGTATATGTGAATGATAAGTGTAGGCAGCAGATGATGAAATATAATGACTATCCAGGAAAAAGATAAATGATCTAAGCTTCAATAACTAAAGTCCAAACCAAATAAAAGGTTCACTAGTAAAGAGGTAACAAGGTTGACTAATAAAATTGTTCCTAGTTATTTAAAGTCTACAACAAAACTTATGCCAACTAACCCATGTCAATGCTGCAGTGACGAACTCGATAAATCCTCCTTATCTAATCTGATCTATGTTAATTTATAAATAACGTCACATTTACATATAAGTACGTGTATGTGTATTATTAAACATGTGAACTCTCATTTTAAATGATTAATGAATTCACATTGCACATAAATAATCGATTTATCGCCAATGGACAATGGGTTGCTGGAAGTTTCATATCCGGCAAGTCCCATAAGAGACCAAGCGATATATTGATTTATTAAATTCAATGACAAAAAAAACTGTCAGCTTAAAAATAAATACAAGAGATTTAAAATCAAACAATTATATTCCCGTTTCCTCTTTCTACTCTTATCTTATTGATTCATTTGAATTTAAATGACGATGCTATTTTAAATATTTGAATAAAGGAGATATTTTAAGTATCAAACTTATTGTTGTTTTGTCTAAGACTTCCGACAATGTATAAGGAACATCATATCGAGCCTTAAACGCAAAAATTGCGCAAGTGCCATTTTATCGAAAACAAATTTTTAATGGACGGAATTGAAAACTCATTCCTTAAAGTACTCCCTCGCAAGGGAATAAAATATCGTACTACTCTTATCAATGAGTGCTTACGTCTTTGCTATTTTCCCAAGCCATGGAAAATCTCAAAATTTATACCCATAAGAAAAGCTAACAAACCTGCAGAGCTGCCTTCTTTCTACCGCCCGTAAGTTTGTTGTCCTTTCTCAATTCTTAGATGATAATGATTTACTCCCGCTGCAGCAATTCGATTTTCGCCGTGAACATAGCACGTTGCATCGATTACCAGAATCAAGAAAATTGTCAAAACAAACTGTATAAAATCCAAATCGACGGGTCCTATTGGATATAAAAGCAGCTTTTGACTCAGTTTGGCATGATGGATTAGCTCACAAAATTATTCTTATGAATTTCCCACCAGAACTCACAAAAATTATCCTAAGCTTCCTAAAAAATCGGTCCATATTGGCAACGCCAAGTCCCAGGCCTTGGAAATAAGAGCAGGCTGTCCACAAGGTTCTTGTCTTTCACCCATCGTTTACAACATTTATACCTCTGACTTCCATATACTAAGATGTTGTACTACCTCAATCTTTGCTGATGACACAGCGGTCCTATGTTCAGGGACCCTAGCTGCCGACATTTCTGACAAGCTTCAGGCAACTTCTAACTGTCTTGTTTCCTATTTCTCGAAGTAGAAAATATTAGTAAACTCCGAAGGCCATATTTTTTACCAGAAATCGGAAAGACATAAACCTCCCAACAGTCACATAAAGCTAAACCATGTCGACGTTAAATGGGAAAATAGTGTTAGATATTTAGGCTTAATTCTAGATAAAAAGCTGACACTCAAAGAGTCAAAAATAGAGTTAGCTTTTTGATCCGCAGACTATATCCTTTTATCAACAGGAACTCACGCCTTAGCTTAGAAAACAAAATGTATCTATTTAGGTCTATTTTTCAAGCTGTTATCTTTTATGGAACTAGTTTGGTCTGATGTCGCAAATTGTCATGTTAATAAACTGCAAGTCACCCAAAATGAAATATTAAAAATGATTTTTAATCTGCCCTGGCACCATTCCACCATTGACTTGCATCACAAAGCAAACGTCGAGTTAAGACGTGCTCGACTTTCCTTAAATTTTAAAAATAAGAGTATTTAATCTAACTTTCCGCATATATGTAAATAGTATAACACAAATACTTTAGTCTTAAGTGTAGATATAAGTAAAAATTATTAAAAAAGTTTTTTTAGGGTTTTTTTAAATCTTTTATCTCTGTCTGCTGAATTCGGTGGGTTGGGTAAGACATCCCATAAAAGTGTGGCACCAAAGTTTCTTTGACGACTTTTTGAAAAGTTTTTGATGATGGTCTTTCTAGTTTTCATGATTATATTGTTAGTGTAAATTTTACACTCATATCAGATCTATATGCCCGGTTAATGGTGTAAATATCTAATGTGAGAATAAAATTAGATACCTAAAGCAAATCACAGTGATTCTAAACTGTGATTGAGTCACAGTCATTTGAAGGGAGAGACACAGTTATATTAAATTCATCAGAGATCAGGGGTACTGTGTCCATACACACCAATATAAACAGCAAATCGCTCGAAATAAGTTTTTAAAAATGATTCTACTGTATGGTAGATCTACCTTTTTATTACCCAACATCCTTACTTCATGAAGCAGTGGGTGTTAAGATGATCACTCAAAGGTATTTAACATGAATCTTTCTAATTCGACGATTTAATAAAGACCAGAGTTCGCAAATAAGTAAATGGCAACCTTTTCATTAGGTTGTCAAGCAACCGGTTGTTAAGAAACCAAATGTAAAAGGGATGAATAAAACCTTACACATGCATGCATATTTATTGAGCTACTATCAATCAAGGTGCAAATACCTTATGAGGTAGCATGTAGTGATCGCCAAGTAACTAAAATTGTACAGTATTATTTATGATACATATTAACAATATTTACAATGGGTTAACTATTAAATAATAAATGATTAAAGTGACGTCTTTTCAGTCGCTGTATTGGGGTGGAGTGGACAAGTTTCCTTGTCAGTCTATTTGTGTAGTTCCTTAGTCTATCACTGTATCGACTTGAGTGGAAATTGATCTGACTAACAACATAGGCTACGTCTAGATCGTGGTGAATGCGACTGTTCCTAACATACCAAGAGCAGCCAGTGATTGTGCGCAGTGCGTAGTTCTGTAATCTTTGCACTTTCAGTCGGTGGGACCTGATTGCCGTTCCCCATATTTGAATCCCATATCTCCATATCGGCGCAATAACTTGGCAATAGACTGTACTCTAATTCTGCAGCGACAGACGGCTTCTTTTACACAGTAGCCAATGAAGGCGACGCAGTCTGCTTCTACAAGACGCTACTGTGACTTGTACATGTTTTCGAAAAGTGAGTAAGATTTTTTAACCAGGTTCATTCCATTGAGGGCAACGGGTGGGGAAGTCGTTTTCTAAGCGTGAAGCAGACATTGCTGCTTTTGGTTGGGTTAAGTTGGACGTTTCACCTCTGAGCCCAGATAGTCAGGAATAAAACCTTGTGATTTATTTTTCGTTTTTAAGTTTTTATGTACAACCATACAACTTAACCGAAAAAAATGATAAATAAGTGGAACGGTCAGAGAGGAACCGTTATTTGCGAACTATGATGAATACATTGTGAGTATCAAACAATTTCTTTGGCTTGTATAAAACTTCTAATACTGCGAACTTAGGATGCTAATCATTTAAGTCAACATGAGATAATAGAAAAAAGAGTCCTTGTACCATACACTTTGATGTAATAAGGTCTAAGGTCCCTGATGTTAAGTTCTTAAGGTGAGGGATATTAAAAAATGAATTCATATAAGTATGTATATTGAAAGAACCCAGATGAGGAGTCTCATAAATTTACATCTTTAATAATCAGTAAATTGTGTTGGACAAATTCCAAATGGTTTGATTATAAAATTTAAAAGAAATCAAGTGTAATGACAGCAAACAAAAGCTCAGCTCAATACACCCATCAAAAACAATATGAAAAATTTAAATAAATTAACTGCTGTACAAATAAATTAAATAAATAAACAAACAACAACAACAACAAAGTAATATTATCAGCAAAAACAATGTAGAATGTATAAGTTAATATGAATTTCAAGGAATTTATTTAAAAATCACCATGGAAAATTATAAAAAAAATAAATAGAAAGCAAAATGAAAAGGAATGTTGTGTGTTGATAAAAGAATCACAACAATAACAAACACACACGACACAATGAAACCCCGTCGAATGAAATTTCAAAATTCTCCGCCGTGTCTACCCTACAAAATGAAAAAAAAAAGTCATTAATCAAATGGGGGAGTTTATTGCACTACCACTACAACCAAATCACACCTACTAGTATTGGTGGCCCCCCACACTCCACCCCGCAAGAAACGTTTGATTGTTTTGCTTGCAGACCATTAGACGCTCACCATTAACAATAGCAACTAGAAATGCTCCAAACTCATTGAGCACTATAAATGCTTGTGATGTAGTAGATCAGTGATTCTTAAGCTATGTGTCATGGGAGATACGTGGACTGAAGTACCAAGGAGACAACGAAATCTTAATGAAAAAGTTATTTGATGAAAAAACGCTTAAGAATCCCTGATGCAGAGGAATGCAAAGGGTTGACAACGAAGGAGTTTGTTGTTAGTTAAAAAACGTGGTGATTTCTTCTTTGCTATGGTAAACAGAACACAAAAGATAATGAAAAGGAAACAGAAAAATGTGTAAGCAAACAAAAACAAAACAATAACAAGGAAGACACAAGCAAAGAACAACAACAAGACCACTGAGAAGAACAAAAGAGCATAACAAAAGTTCATCTCGTGATTTACAACCAACAAAAGCAGCACCACCAGCCTGCACTTTCATTCACTCATGACTCATTTATTTGTTTGATTTGAAATTGTGCAATAATTTCAATTTATTAGTTTAAAAATACATAATCATTTACCAGGTTTTATATGAAATTCAGATGTTGTTCTATTCCACCAGAGACTCTTGTCACGCTTGACAAAGATGTAATGTGTATCCGTTTGGAAAACCTCCATTGCACCTATCTGTCTGCCTGCCACTCTTTAATTGACGACGATGACGAAACCCACTCTGATTTGTGTTAACACTGTTAATTGTTTTTATTAAAATTAATTTTATATTGCGACATTGTTTTCACTTTAGTTTGGCTCTTTGTTTCCCTAAGCGCGCAAGTGAAAATAACTTTTCGAAGAAATTACTACAGCGTAATTTCCTAACTTCACTGACCGAACACTATTTTGCGAATGAAAAACTATTATGATTTTTGTTAAGTGAAGCTGCCAATCCAATTTTATTAATTTCAATTAAAACGTATCTATCGGTGATGGTATGCCTATTTTTATTATCGATTAATTTCATTTCAAATTAAATTTTATGACTTTGTATATTAAATGCAACACAATTGCTTTTCGTTAGTAGACATGACAGTCACTAATAGCAAAGACGAGCTGACTATTTACAACTACAAACAATAATGATAGAATGAAAAGCAAAAACAATAATAAAACAGAAAAACAATATTGTAAACTATAAGCTGTGAAACATTTATGCAGCAGCAGCATGTGTGTTTCGATAACCGATAACTGACTTCTGCTGCATGCCAAATATCAAAACATTTTATTGTCGATGTGACCAATGCATACTTTATTTTTACTAATACAAACAAACTGCTGCATCGTATGTGTTTGCTACTACTTTTTTCACCATTTCACACTAGTTTGAATAGGTATTCTGTTTATATATTTGTAACGCATAGAACTGTACATATAAAAATGATTAGTATGACTATAGACCATTCATTACATAGACAACTCCTTCAAGAAACATTGTGTTCTCATTTTTTTCTTTTGGTATTTTGTGTATTAAGTCTGGAACAAGTTTGCACTTTTTTAGTGCATTTGCATTTTGAAAGCGATACCATTTCAGACTTATCGATATACACATAAAAAAGTTATGCCAAAGTAAATTCAGAAAAATGCTACCATTTTAGTGTTGATTAAGACTATTGTTGGGGTTTTCAGCACTGAGCCGCTATTTTCGTCTTCTTCATTCCACACAAACAAATTTTAATTGGTTTTTGTGTATAATATAATTTATATACTGTTATATTTATAATTTAATTTAATTTTTATGATAATTAATCATAAAATAACAACATAAAAATAGATATTATGTTGCAACAACAATTGAATGAGTGAGAATATAATAAAGACGGGAGCAAGCAAAAATTGCATGTGATTAGAAAATCAAAACAATTTCTAAAATGACAAACAAATTAAAAATCTTATGACACAAATATACTAGAGCAAATAATACATTAATAATGTGATTTATAATTAAATTTAAGTTATTCTATAAATTATTACAATTCCAATTTGAATAACGCGACTTTTGGCAACAACAGCTGATTGAGCCGATTGGCAGCATTTGTTGATTGTTCGTTCATATGATTCCAGAGCCATTCGTTCGTTCGTTCATGAACAAGTTCGAATCTCTTATAACATAATAACAAAACATAGGAAGCTGGGTCCCTTTTTTCTTTGACCGGCTTCTAATAAAAAACAAAACAAAACACAATTTTATAAATTTACATGGCGCTACAAAATGTGCACAGATTTCGGTTATGGTTAAGAAGATGCAGTTCGCGTACGTTGCGCAATAGACATTTTAATGAAAATGCCAGCGTCACAGCTGCCGCCACCGTCATCGCAAATACACGAAATCTTCACAGGAGTAATAAATGTAGTGACCAAAAACAAAACACCAATCAAAGTGAATACCAACAACGACAACAATATTCACATAAATCACAGTATCTACAAGAGGAAGAAGCTCCCAGCAATGGTAATGGCAGTAATGACGGTGGCGGATTTAAAAATAATAATAGAAGTTGGATCAATAACACTTTCAAGTCCACAAAGCGATGGTTTTTTCCATTTACTGCCGGCGCACTTATTGCTTGCCTCTATTATGAACGTGAACGCTTATGGCCAGGAGTGGAGGCCAGAACAGTGCTTTCAGGACGACGTCGTGAATTTAATTTCATAGCAGATGTTGTAGCAAGTTGTGCCGATTCAGTGGTATACATTGAAATCAAGGATACACGACATTTTGACTATTTCACTGGTCAACCCATAACAGCTTCAAATGGTTCAGGTTTCATAATTGAGCATAGTGGCCTTATTCTGACCAATGCCCATGTAGTAATCAATAAACCTCATACAATGGTTCAAGTGCGACTCTCAGATGGACGCACCTTTCCTGCTGCCATCGAAGATGTTGATCAAACATCCGATTTGGCAACATTACGAATACAAGTGAACAATTTGCCTGTGATGAAGCTTGGTAAAAGTAAAACACTACGTTCTGGCGAATGGGTTGTTGCCTTGGGTAGTCCACTGGCCTTGAGTAACACTGTGACCGCTGGCGTCATTAGCTCCACGCAGCGTGCCTCACAGGAGTTAGGCTTGCGTAATCGTGATATAAACTATTTGCAAACCGATGCAGCCATTACATTTGGAAACTCTGGTGGGCCGTTGGTGAATTTAGATGGCGAAGCGATCGGTGTGAACTCAATGAAAGTAACGGCAGGCATAAGTTTCGCCATACCCATCGATTATGTTAAAGTATTCTTGCAACGGGCAGCCGAACGACGTAAAAAGGGAACAACCTATAAAACTGGTTATCCAGTCAAACGATATATGGGCATAACAATGCTAACACTGACTCCCGACATTATGTTTGAATTGCGTTCACGTAGTCAAAATATGCCAGAAAATTTATTACATGGTGTGCTTGTGTGGAAAGTTATAGTTGGTTCACCAGCTCATGCGTAAGTATTTGTCATTCTACAAGATATCTTATCCCAAATCTTTTTTTTTTATTCTTGTAGTGGTGGCCTACAACCTGGTGACATAGTAACTCATATTAATAGTAAAGAAATTAAGAATTCTTCCGATGTTTATGACGCACTCGCTGATAGCGAAAAAGATTTAGAAATTATTATATTCCGTGGCATGAAACAAATGAAAATGAATATAACACCAGAGGACCCCTAAAAAAAACACATAAGACGCAACACTGCCTGCCTCTGTGCAAACTACAACTGGTTCATATTATCCAAAACTGACGAAATAGATATAAAAATATATTATTATATATATATATATGTTGTTGAGTATTTTGTAATTAAATTATAGTTCATAGATTAAGTTATAATTCTTTTAGTCCAAACCAGAGTCAATTAATCAATCTCTGTACTCAGTACTCCACGAAATACAGTATATACAATACATACATATCTGTGAGATAAAATTCTATACTTCTTGTTTAGTTATTCAATGAATGAATATGTTTAAAAACCTATAATCTAAGTGTATTTGTTGCTATGCACAGACCATCTCCACCAGGAAACAAAAGAATTACCGGTTCGCCAGCATAGTGATTTGCTTTATACACATATGAGTGCGCATTCCAACTTAAGCACTACTTCGGATGTTATTCTCCCCAAACAGGGCCGGCCCTAGGGTAGAGCGAGTGAAGCGGTCGCTCTAGACGTCAGATGGCAAGAGGCGCCAAAAACCCAAAAGCGAATAACAATTTCCAGCGCAAAATAAAATTTTAAAATATCGCTATCATAACATTATGTGCGCGATGTTGCGATACAACAACATATTCAACTCCTTTGATAGATACAATTATAAATTCGCTGGAAATACATTTCAAACAGATGTCTAATTTTAATACAAGTTGGATTTTTTTATATGATTTAAAGCGACCGGTCGATAAGCCTGAATTGGAGCAATCGTATTTAAATTAACAAAGTATTTTGGCACATGATTCACACAGCGATACTTCTGGAGAAGATCTAGCTCAAGAAATATTAAGTCTGAAGCAATTCTTAGACACAGACCAAGGACAACCGAAAGATGTTCTCAATGTCTAGAACAAAAACAATAAGTGCGATTTGACACTTGAATTGACCGTCGGATACTACAAACTATTCCAGTACTTGTCGCCAAAAGTGAGCGCAGTTTTAGTAAACTAAAACTAACAAAAACCTACCTAAGATCGACGCTAGCTCAGGGTAAAATATCTTGGCAATTTTATCAATTGAAAATGATATTGCTCAACCCATAAATAAATATAAATTCATTGCAAAATTTGCCAGTGCAGAAGTAAGAAAGGTAAACTTTGTCTAGATTAATTTAAATATGAGAATTTTCAATTATATAACATAAAACGGGAGTAGAATTTACGTGAAGCGAAAGCGCCGACCAAAGGGTCTCCTTATCAAGGGCCAAGGTCGGCGTTGATCCCAGACATATCAGTACGGACATACGAGGGAGACATAATAGGCGACACTCTTGATAGTGGTCGCTATAAGTCGGGTTGTGATGAATTACATTGGAGTGCAGTTGAAAATGCTGCAGAGTCATATCAGAACAATGTTGTCGTAGGAGTGCGTTCCTCGTGGCACTCGGACCACGTTAGCTCAGTTAAGGACAGGTTGGTTTCTTAGCATCCAGTGCAATAGGGAATGTATAGGTCTCTCAGACTTAGATTGCTGTCCGCAGTGTGGTGGTTCTCCTTACAACACTGTTCAGATTTTTAACTGTCCTTTTCAGGACTTGACACTTAGGTTTAGAACTTTACCCCATATATTTATACTCTTCACGGGAGTGAATAGTATTATAAGTTTGTCATGAAGTTTGTTACACACACAAGGAGACATCGCAGACCTCATAAAATATATATATTTGTGATCAGCTCGATGAGACGAGTTGATTAAGCCATGTCCGTCTGTATCAAAACTAGTCCCTCAGTTTTTGAGCTAGAGTGCTTCACAATGGTTTCTTTTTACCATACGCAGTTCATTTGTCGGAATCAGCCGAATCAGACCACTAGGGGGGGTACCTCCCATACAAATCCTCTTTAAAGTAAAGAAAAATTATTAGAAAAGGTTTATTGTTTTTTGACGTATCGAAATGAAATTTGGACACTATAATTTCTGATCTATTTTTATCAGCCATGTAAATTTCATTATCCTAGGGTTGCCAGAAAAGGTACCTCCCATACAAACCCCCATTTAAATTAATGTTCTTATTAGAAAAAAGAGAATTTAGTGATGCTAAGAAAGGAAGGGTTGGATGCAACTCGGAGGAGCGTGAAAGTTATTAAATCTTTGGCATAGCCAATGATAGCCTTCTCTCTGGTTTTATTCCATTGTTGTCATGAAATCATTTTATTGAGGGATTTATATATCATTTTCCTTCAAGAGGGCGAACCCAGTGGGTTTTGAGGTTCTTTTTTTTATGATTTAAAACTCTCTTCTTGATATAAGGACCCCCGCTTAGTCTGTTAGTGTCTCCAAATTAGTATTTCCTTTTAGGGTCATCATCAGGTCATTTGATCAATGAAAAGCGTGTGAATTTTATTAATTTACCAACTAAAAGTTTTCTATGCATTGTCGTGATAGTCTCTTTGATAAAAAACAACATACAACTAACTGCATTGTCCATTTTTTGTTAGTGACCAAATGTGGCAAGTAGTGTTGGTGGTGGTGGCGACCACACACTGCCAAACATGCAACGCATTTGTAAAGACACCAAATCTATAAAATATGCGTAACTGCTACTTTCAAATGCATCGCACAATCGCCTTAAGTATGATGATAGTTGGTGTGTGTGGAGTATTGGATTGGTCTCACTTCATTGGCTTTGGTGGCCCTCTATTTTCACTTACACTCTCGCTATCAGTTGCTTGGGTTAAAGCTTCTTCTTTATCGATCGGTCGATATATGAATATGTTGTCAAATAATTTATGCATTGGCTGGCTTCTTCTCAGCGGTCGCATGTTCACAGTCTTGCAATCGATTTCTCTTTCAATTTGCAACACATTGTTGAATGTTGTTGTCTTCGTTATTATTGGATATTGTCATTCTTGTTGTTGTTGTATTTGTTGTTGCTGTTATTATTGATCGAAAAAAAAATAAAAATACGACAAAAAGCCAAAAAATGTATTTACACTAATTGAAATATCTTGCGTTGCGATCAATCGATGCCAATATTTTAGGACAAAAATGCATTAAAATTTCTGGAAAAGACACATACAAAAATTCAATATTCCATAATATAAGTAAAAATATACTTCAGTTTGTCCAATTACATAATACCTTACAAAGACTAACTTTACAAGAAGAAGAAATTTTGATTTCTATGATCTTTAACCTGTATTTTTTCGATACAATACCTATTTATAAGAAAGCCTCGATTACATTGACGGAGTTTACAATCTACTAGCCAGCGAGTGTACATGCGGCCGAACCGGCGTATGCAATAGTGATGATGACACACAAATCTTTCATTGTTATTGCTGGCCTCTGTTCGGCGCTTTGCCATACAGATATGGGGTACCACTGCTGCCTATAACATTCGCAGGATTCAAGCCTGCCAAAACAAAGCCCTTCGTCGCATATCTGGAGCTCGTGGTATGTGAGAACACGACACTTTCCTGAGACCTGAAGATTCTAACTGTACTACTTGAAGAAATAAACTACCACAGCAGCAGATATATAACATAAAACTGTATCGTCAATCAAACCCACTGGTAGCCACATCACACAGACGTCTCAAAAGACTACATGCTAATGAGAGCATGTAAACAAATCATCACTAAAATTCTAGTATTATCCTAAAGTTCTATGGGGGCTTCTTACTGTCCACTAAATCACACCAGTATTAGAAGGCGGATTCAGCTGTTTGAAAGATTCATTTAACTTGAGTTATTACAATAAAATTATAAAAATTCTCTTTACAAAGAGTTGATATTGAACCCTTTATTCTAAACTTTTAAAAATGCTAACTTCGATACTATTAAATCACAATCTCTGTGTAAACAAATTATCTGATATTATTGACAAAGACGACTTGATATTTTAAAATACTTATGTCTCTTAGCTTTGCAAAGTTTTAACCACTAATTTCTCAACAACAGCGGTTCAAAACAAAAAAAAAGTATGCAAAAACCTTTACATATAAGCATATATGTATGTGCCAACTTTCATAGTGATCGGTCAAATGGTGTTATAGTCCATCGCCGTCAAACTAAATTTCTCTTCCATTTTTATATATAGAGATTATATACTGTCTTAAAAAAGCGGTATAAGTTCATATGATATATATGGTAGCATATGGACCATAATGAGAGCACTGGTATATTTATGGAATCAGGCCAAAATTGAAACAATTCCCTATACATATAGGTTTATACACCAAACGTCCATATATTCAAGTAGTCAAATTCGGAAATGTTAAGATAGAATCACGTTAGAAATTAAAAGTTACAAAACTGAATCTTTTTGATATGGTACTCAATTAAAAATATTATGGTATACTGACAGATCAGAAGAATCAAAAAGAACTAGAGTAGGAGTCTTTGGACCTAGGATTAATCACTGAAAACCAATTTGCATCTATCCAAGTACAATATTTTTTCAAAATTGAATATTTTTAACAAGAATTTTGATTCAGATTTGATTAAGTTAATTAATGAAGTTCGGCCATTCAAAAGTTGAATTGTAATCCTTGGTTTATATCGAAGCTATATATTCTTGTAATTCAAGAACTCTACCTTTTTTAACATTAGTTGACCCGGGTTAACGTTGAACTGCCTTCTATGTAGATTGCCCTTTAATCTATTGTCGACTAGAAACATTTCGAGAATGAAGACCGCTTTACTTTTGTGCGTACTCAGTTATTCATAAATTATTGTATCACCCCTTGCTTCCTCTATGCAAAGCTAGAGAATATTGTGTTAAACAGTCGTTGGTTGCATCAAAAATTAATAAGTATCTCTGTACGACAATTTTGATGAAATAAACGCTAAATGTTACTCACAATAAAGCTTCTTATTATCTAGTAATTCAATTTTGAATGCAATGAGTGCAAACTGACAATAATAGCAAAGTCTATGATTTTATTATATGTATAGACTAGCTATGTTTGTAATTGCGTGTATTTTGTCAACTTTTTTTTCTAATCATCAGCTGTTTAAATAGGAAAAACATTCGAAAATCAGCCAAAAAAGTAGGCAACAGAATTAAAAATATGCATATCCTTTATTTTAGTAGGTCGACTTCGATAAAATAAACGTTAAATGTTACACGAAGCTACAATACACCAGTCAAAACCGCATTCAAATAGGTTAAACCGTTTCTGAGATTAGCGTGCACAGACAAGAAAAAGTGACTTTATATATACGTATATAGATGTATAGATAATTCTAGTACTTGGAGATCTTTAACTTTGATATATAATTGGAAAAAGGAAGTATAAATAAGTGGGATCTTAACCTGGACCCCATTTAAACCAATAACCCATCAATGCCAAATTAAATATATGTGAGTCGGTCAACAAGAATATAAGATACAATAAAGTTTTTCCTGCATTTCTTGTTATTTTTCATCTCCATTCCATTTAGGTTCATGCACTTAGGCACTTGTCTTCAAACACAGGAGCTTGTGGATCGATCCTAGTACCGAAAATGTTGATATTCCCTTAATGACTTTCCATTGCAATCATTTCATTTCCTTTCCATATAAACTTTCTAGAGTCTTTATCAATATATCCACCAATGTGTTACAAATATCTTTATCGAATCAAAGTACCATACAAAATTTATATGAAACTAATTGAAAAAATGTACATTCCCTTTGATGATCGTCTTTATCAGACTGCCTGCCTGCCTGCCCTTAAGCCAAAGTTTCGTGGGTGTCACAGACGGACAACATTGATGGGATTTTTTGGTTGTTGTTGCTACCATTTCTCTTCACACATTGATTCCTACTCCTCTTCCTTCTTGTTGTTATACAAGTGTCTTCTTTACCATAAGTATTTTTGTTGGTTGGTTTGCTTGCTTGTCTGCTTAATCTTTGATTCTTCGGGTTTTTTTTTATTTTGTTGATAATGTCGTTCATTGATGTTCATTGATTTTGCGTGAAAAAAGTGAAATTCTTTCATTTCGATTATTAATTTTATTTCGCTTGGCGAATTGATTTTATTTGACTGCATTCGACTTGCTTTTGGTTAAGCATAAATTATGTCAATACAAACAGATACATATTTGTTATTATTGTAAATTTCAATTTTATACGCACTTTTTAGGGTTTCCAAGACGAAGACAAAGATGAAGCCGAAGCCGAAGCCTTTTGACTTGACTTGACATGACTTCTTTCTTTGGTTTTGGCATTAAGTTGCTTTTATTGGTTATAAGTCGCAACGCTTAAATGCAGCTTAAAGTTCATAAATAACAATAACAAAAAGAAGAAATTATTAAATAAACAAATCACTTTTTTTTTCATAAATAAAAAAGGGGAAAAAATTAATTCACGAGCGCAAGCGCGCGAAAGTTCATGTAACAAAAGATTTAAGACACGAACTCGCCGATGTTACTGATGCAGATACTGATGATGATGATGATGATAATATGCTAACCACTGGCATCGCCTCCACCAGAGTCACAGTCTCAGCAGCAACGACACACGAAACTCGTTCAAAACATTTGCAACTAATTGAAATATTTAAATAAATAAAAGTATCACATTTTGACTTGCGTTTATTTTGTGGTAATTTTTTCATTTCGTTTTTTTTTTTTGTTATTTATTTATTAGACAGAATAAGATATCTTGAGGGGGTTTGAGATGAAAGACACAAAGAGGCGCCTCGTGTAAATTTCATGCATGGGAAAATTTTTGCATTTATTTTTTATTTTTTTTTTTATTATTGTCATTAAATTAAGATCACAAAATATTGTAGTGAGTATCAACGTTCGTTCACTTGGTGTTTTTTTTTGTAAGTTGGCTTTGCTCATTTGTGGTGGAGTATCGATGGCAATATTGTTATAGTTGTAGTATCAATGACGACAGCAATAATAGTAATACCAGTGACAAACAATAACAACGATACATACTAACGATAATAATAATGTCGACCACTTTGGTTGGTGTCAAAGTTTGCGGCTGATCATGTTCACATGCATCAACTAACGCGACACGAGCTTTTTAACTAGTAGTCAGTAAAGTCATCGGTCTTTGTCATCATCATATCATCATATTGACCAGAATCAGTGGCGTACGAGGGCAGATAGATATGTCAATGATTTTTTTAATTTTTTCCCCCTTAGTGTTCTTAAATGCAACAATGCTTCTGTCAATCACCATTTGTTAATAAACTACTGTCAAATTTTAAGCAAGCTGCTTTATTTCATGTTCTCATAAAGCGACAAAAACCATTACCGAAAACGGGGACTCTGCACCATCAATTTCAATGGTTATGAAGTGGCTTACTGAATTCCGCGACATAAGTGAAACCGAAGAGGTGACAAGAGACAAAAAGAGTTCGTCACACCAAAAATTGTTGATAAAATCCAGGGAATGATTTTGGAAGGCCGGAAAATGAAATTGCGTAAGGTGGCTGAGGCTGTAGACATCTCAACTAAGCGGGTACTTCACATTTTAAAAGGAGAGACACAGTTTACTTTGTTTAAACTGTTTAATCACAGTTTAGGAAGCAACCTAATCAAAGTGAGTTACAATCAATCAAGTAAACTGTGTCTCTCCCTTCAAATGACTGTGACTCAATCACAGTTTAGAATCACTATGTCACTGTTTAGCTTATCTCTAAGAAAATGTAAACCTTTTCCACTGGCAGACTTCGTAATTGTCTCATGTCCCAGTCGACTTGTTATTATGAACTGAAGATGAGAGAAAAAATATTGAAAAGTACTTTTTAATGGAATGTTCTGGCCTTCATTCGGCTATGATGATTTAACGCTTCGAGCCATATTTCGAGATTTGTAGGCATTTTGAACAAATTTTGGACACGTTTTTGTAGGCCACTCTGGATTGCAAGCCCGGAGTGAACACTTTTCACCTCCTCTTACTCTGCTAGTGACCTTTTTTGGTCTTGAATTAGGAACTGCAATTTAACTTCTTGTTCAAAGTAAAAAACATACAATTGTGGATTTCAGCATGTGGTCAAAATCCTCCTTTAACTTATGGACTTTGTCATGTAGCCCATGTGAAAACACCAGAATTTTAATATAAAAATAATAATTTTTTGTTTCTTTTGTTAAATAATTTTTAATTTTTCATCTCTTCAAATTTCATTTCATTGTTCAGAAATGATTGCCAAAAAACAATAGAAACTACTAAAAAGCCCTGGAGCAAAGTCTTAGTTGTCTTGCCAAAAACGAGGGTCGTTGCTTTTGGACTTGAAATTTGATTTAATGATTTTTTCAATCTTTTTTTGATTTAAATTCCATTTATTTGTTTCTTCTTTTTTTTTTGTTGCTTCTTTGAATTGAGTTATTACATTAATGAGTTGTTAATTGTAGGTTGTGAATTTTGGTATTCAATTTTGATTTTTTCATTTTATGTTTTTTGCTCTGCAGCAGCAGCTTTGTCATTATTAACCTAAATCTGTCATTATGTTTTGATGGCATTATGAGCTTAAACATTTCAGTTAAGATTTTTTTTTGTTGCCTTTAAAATGGTACTCGTACTTGAATCAGTATATTTTTCTTTTTTTTTTTTTTTTGAAGAAAGAAAAATTGGCAAAATGTAAATTTTACGTCATCAGTGCATGTGATATTTTTGTGAGAAAGACTTATGTTAAAGTTCATTTGAATGCTTCTTTTTAAGGGTATTTTGTTTTAATGTTTTTGTGCAATCGTTAAAACTAATACTCTTCACTAAACTCGTGTTGATTTCCTTTACTTTCATACAAATAAATCTAATTGGGCAAAATCGATTTTCACCTTAATTTTCCATTTACATATAGTAGTGTAACTATGGTATTATTACTATTGAGTGATGTTTGTAACATATGAATGTCCTGTCTGGTTCAATATATCACTTAATTATATTGAAAGAATAAGGCATTTCGTAAGAAAATGTTTAAGATGTAACGAGAGGCCTACACAGCTATTTTACAAAATATATTTCTAATAAATTTCGTTAGAAGGCAACTCAAGTGAATCATAATAAAACTGATCCGGCATCATATCTACTATTGCATTGAATAATGACGCTCTATTACACAAATCTTCACTGCTTAAATACAGTTCTAACAAATTACTTTGTAATACCAAAAGGTTTCATATTTCTACATGCAAAAGGGCTAATCCAAAACTAACTTATCAATAGACTTCAATATGTACTAGTAGCAAAATTTGCGGTTTGACACAACTATCCCAATATAAAACTCAAAGGGGAAAAATATAAAATATTAGCGTACCCGGCGTGCTTTGCTACGCTTGATGTTAGTGTGCGATACTGTTCTCTTTTTAATTTTGAAAAATCAGACGAATCAAATATTGATTGATTTTAAAATATGTCTCTAAGTTTTATATGCAATGTAAAAACTGTGTGTATCTCCAAATGTAGCTTATAACCATCCACTTGACCCAAGAAGTACAACAAAAAAATTTCAGCAAAATCGGTAGAGCCGTTCTTGAGTTTGTAGCTTACCAACACTTTTAGCGATTCATTTTTATATATATAGAGATGATGTTTGTTACTGCATAGTACCGGGCATCTACACAGATAATTAGAAGAATCTATTGACCCATGTTCTTGTGTCTGCACGAATATCTTTTCTCAGTAGGTTTTAAGATAGTGAACTGATTTGTACATGGTCATATTTTATTCGTTGTCGCGTTTTTAATATCATTAGAATCGGTCATCAATCATGCCAGTCCAACTTGAGTTTCTATGACACTGCTAGAAGTGGTTTCCATACGAAACTAGACCCGATTTTCAATCTACATTTCTGTATATAAATGATTTCAATTTAGCCCAATAACTTTATAACCCAGTTTCAAATGGCAAGTAACAGAACATATCAAGAAATTGGACTTTGTATATTACTATATCTGTCTGTTGACTTCTGTGCAAAATCTAATATATAAAAATCTCGTCTCACGGTTTTAGTGTATGAACTCCTCCGAAACGGCTCAACTACAATCAAACAGAGAACAGCATCACACACTAATATCACTCGGGAGCGTAGCACGCCGGGTATACTAGTATTCTAATAGTCTTAAGTTGTGGCCCTGAAATTTGGTACTAATCATTTCTGTCTAAAGTGAATGATATTTTTCAAAAAATTACTCACTACAGTATTTTTCTATTTTTCTTTGCAATTTGTCTATAAGAAAGTTTAATATCCTTATAAGTAGAGATTTTTGCTTATTCTTCCGTCCTTAGACCACTTTTTCGACCCATTATTAACCAAACACTTAAAAAAATTTGCGTATTTGAAATAGCTTTATGAACGGTACTTTAAAGATTAAAAAAGAGAAAGGGTCGATAAAAATAAAAGAAGATTTGCAAGAACGTAAACAGCATGAAACTAGTCGATTTCTTATTCAGGTGAGCGGCAGTGTATGTCAGTTCGTTTTTATGCAAAATATTCTATTAGTTTTTGAGTTCTTTTGTTTAAATTGGTATTGCTATAGTCAGGCGCTACTCGAAAGGTAATCCCCATCCCCAATAGTTTCCATGTTACAACACAACATAAACAAATTGGATTGAGTGGATTGTTTTATCAATTTTTTCTTAATACTCGTATATATTTCTATTTCTGTTAAAAGGTATATAAATTTCGTTAAAACCGAATTAATCGTTCTGTATTATTTTATTTTGTCTATGATTGCCCTCTTTTCGTACTAAAAATGGTCAAGTATTGATTGTCGTGCCAATTTTTTTTTTTTTTTGTGTGAGAAAATTACTTATTTAATTTTTGTGTGACTTTATACCTTAAGGCTTAAAGTAAGCAATGTGCCCATTTGTCAGTCAAGTTCCTGAAGTGTGTAAAAGTGATTTATTTATGTAAATGATTTTCAAGGTCCTAAAAAACTTGTAGATACGTGTAATTTGGTAAATAACTGCAAAAGTTTAGAATTCAAAGTTGAGACAAATTGACATTTTACATAAAAAATCAAAGACTTCTATGTGATGGCATATTATTTTGTTTTCTTCACATTTTGTCTTATTAAATTCCTAAAAGAAAAATCAAAAGACATAAGCAACAAACTTAAAGCTTAAAATCTTTCGCTACATTACACCCGCAACTTATTGACTCGTTGTTGTTGCTGTTGTTGTTGTTGATGATGTTGCAACAACATAATTGATGATGATTTTAGCTAAATAAAGCAATGAACAACAACTGAAAGTAAGTATAAGTAACTGTCTAAAAGTCAGTTAGATAGACAAACAGACACACATACATACTTACTTAAACAACAAAAACGATTGCTTTCTAAGTTTTTCTTGATTCGCGTTCAGCGGTGTCTTAAGAGCATCTAAGTAAGTAAGTAAGTAAAAGATCATTTTGGAGAAATTGCATTATTAATGATGATGACTTCTTTTTTAAAGTGAAGCCCCCGTGACTATAAATTGAGGTGACTTGAAAAGTCTAAGTAGCTTCAAGTAATAAGAAGAGAAGAGGCTAGGAAAGTGAAGACAAGGCCTACTTAAACTGACATACTGAAAAGTAGCCCACTCTATGGAAAGAAAGAAAATTACCAAAAAAAAGTATGAACTTCTTAAGCATGTTACTGTGTTTTTGAAATTACCAAAAAAGAAAAAGGAAAACAAGACACTACATTGAAGCATTTATACCTTTCATAACCCAATGTTTGTACTCGTACTATATACAAAGATTTTTCATTTCTAATTGATAAGAAAATAAATGATTTTAACTCCAGTAAACTAAAGGCAGCTTTAGATTACACTTCCTAACTTCTAGTTATTGGAGAATTTTGACTTAGCATGTACTATCTTTTGTACAATATGTAAACACCTTACCATGGACAGATAGACATTGCTAAACCCTCATCACTCTCATTATTTCCATTCAAACTTCACTCACGATTCCAAATATTCGCGTTACAAATATCATGTTAAAGTGATAATATCTATTCATACTAATGTAAAAGATATTAAAGGTTTTTACCATGGAGGAGAAAACAACAATAGTAAAAATACTGGTAAATAAAAATATAAAAATTAGTAAAAATGCCAAAAGTTCGGCACTTCAATGCGCGCACAAATCAAAAGTCATTTGCTGCCTTTGTTGTTATTATGGTTATGGCTGGTGGTAATTTTGTATTTGATGTTGCAACTAGTGTTGCAAGTAGCTGCTAGCGGCACTTGCACCCACAAACATAATCTTTTTTTTTAGTATAGTATTCATGACAATGAAAAACAAGAAAAACAAAACTTTCAATCTTTTAGTTTTTTGTTATTATATTTTCCTACTGCTGTTGCTGTTTGCCACAAGAAGAATCAAATAGTGTGTATATTCGGGAGAGAAGAGGAGAAGTGTGGTGGAGGTAGAGCAAACTTAAATCGTTTAAAACAAATTGCTTGCAATTGATAACTTGGCTTGCGGCATGTCGCGCACAGTTGCAACATACTTAGTTCAAATCGTTGGTTATTTTCTTATACCATTTTGGTTGCAAATACCATTTCTCAACGCCTTCATTGCGGTATTTCCGTATAATCATCATAATTTTATATTACAATAGAAATATTTCTATGATTTTATTTAGTAGTTGTATCAATATTAGAGAAGATTGGTTATTTAAACACAGATGAAAAAATCCAACAAATGAAGTTTGTGTTATAAGGACAGTTAAAATTTTCAATTAGGAACTGTAACTGAAAAGGAGCAGTTCTCTTTCTGCCTAAGAATACAGACATTCAATTACACAAGACACTGTCACCTTCTTATGCGAAACAAGCAGGAGAAAATCATAGCCCGAGCCACGAGTTATGTCGGATTATTACCTACTAAAAAGCCCCCTATCGCCTCGAAACACTTTAATTCCTACGGAACTACCAAAGCATTACTTGGTAGGTTTTGGGACCAGCAGAGGAAGCTGCAAATTAATAATTAGTACACGATAGAAATAGACTTTTAGGATAATAATTCTTAAACTGTAGTACGAGTACCCCTGGGATCCCTTATACAATTTTTAAATTCACTTTACACATTCCCCAATGTAAGTAACAGTTCAGAATTGTTGGTTTTTTGGCATAAATTCGAAAAATGCAGCTAGGCTCTTGAAACTTAGCAAATATGTAAGTCATTTCCATCACTCGTCAACGTCTAGTTCAAATGAAAAGTTTTATTTCGCTTCAAGCTCATCGTCATTATAAGACAAATAGTCTGTTATTTGAAATGCTGGCAACGCCAAAAGTCCAACAGTATCTGGAGGAATTTAGGCTCCTTTTAGAATGGTTCTTTTTAACACTTAATCGCTGCTTGTACCGACTCTCTCCAGTCGATCCGTCGAATCCATAGTTTGCTAAATGTGTTACACTATTTATATTGGGATATTCATTAAAACAGTTTCTTCCAATAAAATTATTCTAAAAACTGTGTGGTTCAGGAGATTTTGCAATGGTACTTCAGCAACAGTTACTGATATACTCATTTCCAGAGGCCTGCATTAAATTTTAGCTTCCAATACCTTTTCATAACTTGAATACACATATGTTGCAATTTTTTTTAATATTTACTAGTGGTTATCATATTACAAAGAAATTAATTCCAAAAATAATGACATCTTGCAGCAAATGGAAACGAAAAAGAATCACCTCGCTGTCTCTGCAAATTCTTTCAAATATTCATGGGAAAATTGTAGGGATTTAACGATACTACATTTTGCCGATACCGATATATACAAATAGCTTATTAAAGGCACTTTTATTTAGACGGTCAGTTCAGTCTCAGTCCATTACCGCCTTTCTACAGTGAGTAAAAAGTTGTGAGTTCTAGTTTGCGTTTACAGTGAGCTCTGGTGTGTTCTGAACAGTTGTTTTTTGTTTTGGTTATACACATACGTGCAACTAAGCGCGCAAGTTGGCAAAATTAAAACTGAAAATTTGTGAAAAATACATGATTAAGAATATTTTGCAGAATATGCACATAGTTCTTACAGCTTTTGGATCATCAGTATCGTACAAAACTCTTTTTTTCGAAACTGTGTTCTAACAGTATTTGTTTTTTAGGGAGCAGACCACTGACGGTCTTTGGCGTGTCGTTACGCAACTCTTATTCATAATAACGCTTTAAGTGTGTCCACATGTTTGATGTCGTGTAGCCTTTGTATCATCATCCTGTATACTTTAAAGGCTTCGCCATTCCAACAATCGTTTGCGCCGACTTATTTAGGTTGTCACTCCAGCGGCAATTTTAACTTAGTGTTTTCCCGCGCTTATTCATTGTTTCCAGGCTTGCCAACTTGGGAGAAAAAGATTCAGAAGAAAAAATATAAACAACTACTAAATGGCCTTTTAGACGGTCAGTTTAGTCTCATTTTCAGTCCATTATCGACTTGAAATCCGCACCGTTAACCGAATCTATGACAGAAAAATGGACTGATGACCAAGAATATTTGTCAGTCCATTTTGATTTTTGAAGCGATGGCATGGACTGAGACTGAACTGACCGTCTAAAAGGCCTTATGTTGGCAAGCCTGACTGTTTCATATCGGTCAATAGTCTATCAGCGATCGGAATCGTTACATTCCTAGAAAATTTATACACTTAAGTAGGCCGTAGGTTAGGTTTAGTTAGGTTAGTTTTTACATGTTGCTAGCCGAAAAGACGAGTGCACTTAGAAGCCTTACCACCCATTGTGTTGTGATATGTTGTAAGGGAGCTTGGGTATCCTTAGTTGGTCTCAGAGGTCATTATACACTTATGGAATCCACAAGCAGGATCAACGAACATAACCGGTGCCCGAATGGAAACTTTGCCAAACAGCCCAAAGTTCCGAAGAGACAGGTATGTTTTTCAAGAAGAGCATGACAGCGACTTAGTAAAAATAAGAAATCTTTTTTATTTATGGTACATGATGGGCTTAATAAATGTTTTCCTTGGGAAAATGGGGCTCGTAGATGAACCTAGCAGTACAGAACATTTTTTAACCAGTAATTAAGTTTTAAGAAAGACATAAGTTGGATAAAATAATAATTTTATTTAAGAGAGTATATGTAAGTTCAAAAACCACTGATCTAGGACATTAATGTTTTGTGCGTGAAAATATCACAGCATCCAACCACTCATTTTTGAGCCTGATTTGACTACTAAAAGATCCTTAAAGACCAAGGCATATAATATACAAGTACAGGGTCAATAATCGTCGAAGTTTAATGTGTATTTTGCCCATTTTAATTCATTCATTCATTTATTTAAATTAAAAAAGATGGAAAAGAAAGAGGGAAGACAGAGTGTACCAGGGGTAGGCTTACAGATGATAGAAGTATTTAAAATAAATGGGAAACTACATATCAATTAAAATGACGCATAACGAGTGCATTGGACAGACAGCATAATTTCGCACAACCATCAGGAGGATGACTTCATTTCATTCAATGAAGCTCAACAATAAAAACAACATGAGCAATAATAATAATAATAATAAATATATGTAGAAAACAGAGAAACATGTTTATTGGCAAAGTTTCATAGTTGCTACATTCATAGGGTGGAGCAGAGTAGAGTAGTCATGATACATGTATGCATGTTGCACATATATGTATGTAGTACGAGTATATCCAATGTGGCAAAAGTTTCCTTGATTTCTTGATTAATGTTGAGCAATGCTTAGTTCAGTTGAGTTGTGTGTCTTTCTTGTCTTGTCTGTTTGTCTTTCTACATACAATACTATAAGTATAAATACATATTGTATCTATGTATCTATCTATCTATTTGGTTTGACTTGAGTTGCTTTGGCTTTGGCTTTGCTGTGACTGTGCTGGCACTAAGATTGTGTCTTTAACTTTGGCGCACTGTTGCACTGTTGGTGTGCGCAGCATGAAAATGCATTAAAACTGACGCCTTTCAAGCTGCGGCAGCAAAGACTGATAATTGACAAAGCCGGCATTCATATAGATACTACGAAATGATGTTCAATGCGCATATTTACCCGCTTTTTCTTGTCCAATTCATTGCACTCTACTCCCTCCTACTCCTCCTTATCATTCAGCATTCATACTCTCTCCAGCGTCTCGCTCGATTCGCCTTGAATGTTTATTATTATGTAAGAGATCATAGCATATTAAAATGATTTATCGTTTTGTTGCACTCTATAGCTCTTGTGTTATTGACTTTGATCAGACAGGAAGTTTTTGTTATAAGCAGAACCTTCCTTTTACTCCTATACTCGTACCATACATAGTTCACATGCGGGCTCTTGCTCTTGCACTTGAACTTTACTGAACTTTTTTTTGGCAATTTATGTTGCGTTTCGCATTGCATCGTATATGGAAGAAATATTTCCTTTATAAAGATTTTTTATGTCATGATCTTTGTATTAGAATTTTCTGGCCTGAGAAATTTTAGGCCAATTTTTCTGCTTACCATGATGCATTTTCCTCAACTTAGTTGTCAAAAATTTGCAATCTTTTGTGGAAACTCCTTCATAATTTGATTGATTTCTTTTTACATTCATTCATGGCATACTGACATATCATGGTCCATAAAGAAATGTATGTACAACCGAGTATAGATAATTTTCTTGGCCAAAATAGACAAATATCTTATGGCCTTATATTTATGATAAATTATGCAAAAAATACAAAATAAAATTGTGTGTGCAGATTGAAAGATTGTTTGTTTTGGTTGCCATCATTATACTCGTATTGACTTCATCTAAAATCAGAAAACTCTTGAATGACACCAATCAAACTGCCATACATATGTACAACTAAGAATGATGTCATCTTTACAAACAACAAATTTGGTCAAAATTAATACAAAGTGATTTATCAAAACATTGTTATTTTATTTAATTTTGTATGGCAATTTATCATTGACATGTTGTCTGAAAGCTAAGAAATCAAAGTCAAGACAAATCTTTAGGTATTTGGCTTCCTCAAGCTTAACTAATTAATTCCTTAACTGTGATAGAAGTGTAAAAGAAGATGGAAACTTTCTAAAACTACTACGTTTTGCTAAATTAAGTTTTTGTTTTCTAACACTCTTATTTTTTACTTTGATACTTTACAGTATGAGCAGGTCTTATCATTTTAGGCTGATGTTTGTTATGCATAAGACTTTGAATTGGTGGACCCCTTAAATTATATATGGAAATATTCAGCGCAACAAGGGGAATTGATTAAGCCGTCCGAATGTCTACGCATATGCAAGCTATGTTTCTTAGTAGCTAATTCATTTAATTGTCGAATGCAACTGGAGTTCTTCGATTACTGGAATAGCCCCATTCAAAAATCAACTCAACATCATGATTGTTGTTTTTCTATTGTACCAAAGTCTACTAAAATTATTACAAAATCATGCACATTTATCATTTTTTGTCACATACAGCCGGTTGGTGAGTTCTTCGATTATTAGAAGGGGTATTCCCTATATAAAATTCATTAATTCATGATTGCTGCAATTATAGTTTTCCATAGTCAACTGATATTAATTTTATTTACGAATGCAGGTGAGTTCTCTGATTATTGGAAGAGGTAGGCCTCATACAAAGTCTGGTAAAAACCATGATTGTTATGGTTTTTTTGTCCATATCCTACTAATATTGCTACAAAAAAAGTCATGTTCAAACTGGGTTTTTTTTTCGTGTAGTGTTGATATGTTAGATTAGGGAAAGGGCGGTAACCAGTACTCCTTGTCACTGCAGCCGTAAATGAGCCTATCGTGACAAACCCCGTAATAACAGTTCCTCCGAGATTCTGCTATTCATTAGGAATTCCAAGATCCTCTTCGGAGACAGATCTGCAATTTCAATTTAGAAGTACTGGTTCCAAAGATGACGGAGTCTAGTGCAGATTGGTCCCTCGCAGTGACATAGTAAGTGCTCTGCTGATTCTTCTTTTTCAGTACATAGACTACATAGATCGCTGCGACTGATTCGCATGTTGTGTAGGTGTTTCATTACTCTGCAATGTCCTTCTTTTGCAAGATTAAATTAGCAAGAAGATTTTAGCCACTCTAGCATTCTACACAATGGCAATGCGATTTGTCATCCAGCGATTATTTTGGATTTCATCGAACTCCAAGGCAGTCCGCAGAATGGCTCTGGTCCAATGAGGACCTTAGCAGATCCTCTTCTGGCGAGTTCATCTTCCTCTTCATTTCCAAGATATCCACTATGTCCAGGCACCCAGATTAGGTTACCCTGAAACCCGTTTGATGCTACTCAAAAGACTGGCATCAAGCAATCCCAAACCAATTTCGCTATAAGAGTGAATGTGCTTGTTAGCAGTGGAGCAATAAGAGTTCTTAGTTTACTGGCCCCATACAAAGTCATGTAAAAACCATGACTGTTTTAGTTTTTTTGTAAATAATCAGAGTTCTCTGATTACTGGATGAGGTAGCTCCCATACAAAATTCATCTTAAATTCTTGATTGCTACTGGTTACTTATTGAATTATTAAAAAACCATACCTTTTTCGTCTTACACAGTTGGTATGGTAAATCCAGAGTTCTTGGATACGCTCCAATGTGAAAATTGCTCAAATTTTGTTCTTTTTCTTATAGCAACTAGGGAGGATATACTCGAATAAGTGGTGAAAGGTATATAAGCATTCGGTAAACCAAGGTTAATGTTCTGTGTCTTAGTTTTCTTTATTATTGTGCCCCAAATGCAAATTAAAACAGAAAAATCTTCCGGCATGAAGAGATGTGTGTGTGAAGACAAAATGAAATGAGTAAAAAAAAATTGGCTCCATTATTATTTTCATGTGAGTGAGCGCCTTTGGCGTAAAAGTGCAAATACTCGGAAAATTGTGCATGTAACAATAATAATAAAACACTACAACAACACCAACATCATCAACAACAACAATAGCAACAACAGGTGCGGCATTAACAACAATAAGAGCAACAACATCAACAACAAAAGTGTGGAAGTGTTGCTCTAATTTATGAGGTGTTGCTAGTCTTGCGTGAAGTTTAAGAAAGAAGAAAGTGATTTAGTGAGGGAGGAAGAGAAATTCAACAGAATTAATTACACACTACAAACTTAGACAAAGATTCATGTGTGCATTTGAATTTCACCAATTTTATGGTTTTCCGTATTGCAAAAGCTTTTACTAAACACACACATATGTATTTATTATTTTGTATTTTTTTTTAATTGAGGAGAAGTGTGTCTAACCTCTCTGCATTTGGTACCCTAATGAAATTCGAGTTCCTATATTATTATATTGTATATTATTGATGGAACTCGTCACTATATTTTCTTTGGGCTGGTAACTTGTGCAAATAAAACAATTTTTCCGAAATACGATAATTTAATATCATTAGTACAACTTTCTGTCGAGGCCTTTGCCACAATAATCGACAGGTATTGTAAATTAAAGCGTTTTTTCAGAGATTTGAGATGCCACAGATTCGGAAATTGAAGCGTTCATTTGTTTTCGACAAAACCATGTACATATATTCATTGATTAGTTGGCTAGGTCATTGACATCATCAAGAACTGAAAAACCTTTGTGATTAAAGCATTTCAGTAGATTGTAAATAGATTTCGCACTATCCCATTTCTTTATGCATACAACAAGTGAGCTCATGATATAATGTGCTGGACGATCCCAAGATGGCATAGTCACATGGTTTATTTTCGATTTGTGTATCCTATGTTAGATGATTTGACACATATCTATATGATATGATATGATATGCCGAAAAAAGAAAAAAAGTCTCAATATCAGTAGTTTCTTTTAGAATAATTGTAAGATAAATGGCCATTTGTAGAATACCACCGAGATTAAAAGTTGCTAATCCAATTATTGTACATTTGTCGGGATTTGGAAAGGCCTGTCCTTTATAACATAGTATACAAATAATAAAGAAAGTGTTATGCTCTCTCCGGCTACATTTCACAACAACAATTTTGAAGAATTAGTGTGCAATTGTTGTTGTTCTGAGTCTTAAGTACGAAATTCAATGGTATTCAATTACGGTAAGCAATGCGTTCGTACAGATGTCTAGTAGTACATACCTTCCTCTAGCAGAGTTTTTCATCAAAAACAAAGCCTTTTAAAAAACATATAAAACTCAGAAGGCTTTCTTAAAATATAGAGAATTATTTTTTTCTCATCTTTTGATTCGTTTCAAATAATAAATGTTGATTCCAATGGCCTGGTGGTTCCCTGTTGGTCCGAATATGCGCTATTCAATGTAAAAATGCAAACTGGAATCATGGCCAACTATATCAAATTACGAAAATAGAGATGGATAGGCCACACATTGCGAAAAGATGCCACAGAAGTTTGACGTCAAGCTATTGACTGGAACCACCAAGGAAGCCGTAAGAGGGGTCGCCCAAAGATCTTGTGGAGGAGATCTTTACAAAAAGAAATTGTTCAAAACGGAACATCGTGGAACGAGTTAAAGTTGCTAGCAAAAAACAGGACCAGATGGAAATGCTTTATTGAGGCCCTATGCTCCGATGATGATGACGAATGTAAAACGCCAAGCTCAAGAAAATTTAACTAACGAGCAGCCCATGCGTATTGCGAATAATTTTCATTTATTCTTTCTTACTCTTTTGTAACAGTTCATTTCGTAGAAAAAGCTTAAAACTTATAACTAGCAAAAGACACTTTAATCTAGGTTAATTAATAACAACAACTTTAACTTCAATTCAGAAAGATAATTTAAGAGAAACAATAAGATTTGTTGAGGTCCTCAAAATATGCCATTCTGTTGCACTCAGGTGTTAAATTCTAACTCCATTCCCCAACTAAACCTTGTGTTTTTTAAATAAGTAGTACCAGGGGCTAAATCTGACAAATTCGCTGGGTACAAAATCAAATCAGCATAGTAAATTTTTTTCTAAAGTCTTTTAAGGTAATGCATTAATAACATAGGCCTGCGAGATTTTGAAACAGAGACCGCACTAGTTGTTTCCGGAGGATTTTGACGTCCTAAAAACGAATCTGACCTCGAAAGGGCTCTATCACGTCACGAATTTGAGATATTCCGACCCAAAGGTGCGATAATGACGGTTTTTAGCCATTTTCGAACCAATGTCACATAAGCTGCAAATTTTTTACATAAAACCACATAGATCATCGTTTAGGATGTCTTTTCACCTTCAATTTTCAGTATTGACCATTCGGCTACGATTTTTTTTCTCCAAGATATGTCGTTTTAACCATATCAGTTCTGCACTGAAAAACGAGTTTCTGACGGACACGGGATCTCATTCAAAGGAGAAAGAGAATAACTCAAGAAACCTCTATCTACAGTGCCGACTCATGTGGCTTTGCATTCGCAAGGATTTACTGCTTTGCTCTTGCCTTCACTGGCGGTAAAACTGTTATACCTTGTCTTCAGTGTCTGGGTGGACCCAAAATTTTGACAAATACCAATAATGATACATAGCTCTAAATTTCCATCCTCCTTTTTGCTCTTGCCTTCAGTGGCTGGTTAAATTTTAAAAGTCTCCTAAACGTGGATGTTCTACGACTCTGAACGTCCATCCCTGATGCTGCTCTTGCTTTGAATAGCTGGAGCACTGTGTACCTAGCCTTCAGTGACTGGGTAAACTTTAAAAGTATCCAAACGTGGAAGTTCGGTGCCTCTAAACGTCCACTACCTGTTACTGTTCTTGTTTTGAGTAGCGGAATCACTTTCTTCCTTGCCTTTAGTGGCTGGGTAAACCTTAAAATTGTCCAAAATTTGCTGCTCATGTGACATTCGTTCGAAAATGGCTAAAAACCGTCATTTTCGCACCTTTGGGTCGGAAAATCTCAAATTCCTGACGTGATAGAGCCCTTTCAAGGTCAGATTCGTTTTTAGGACGTCAAAATCCTTCGGAAACAACTAGTGCGGTCTCTGTTTCCAAAAAAAAAGTCAAATTTCGCAGGCCTGTGTAATCATCATTGAGCATTTTGATGGAAGCCATTCGATGTAAGGCATGCACCAATAAAATAATGGCCAACTTCATGGTCTTCACTTCCTTTGATGCTACACGTTATATTATTTTGTAATGTCAACTAACTGACTTATGAACCAGTCTCAAAATTGCAACAATTTTCGTTTGACAGATATGATGTTTATGTCAATTTTCCCCAGCGATGTCACCTGTCTTTTTATTTAAAATGAATATTTTTATTATGTCATCATAATAAGATTTTCTTTTATTTATTATAAATAAATTATTTTGTTATTAAAAAAATAGAAGAAAAAACTTTAAAACAAGTAATTTCACAAAACACAAATGCATTTTGTAGTCTTTTTGATTTACGATTCATTTAATTTGTTGTTTATTTTCAGAAGATTTCATTTTACGCATTGACAAGTTTGTTTGTTGTTTTGTTTTATGCAATTGACAAAAAAAAAAAGCAAAAATATCTTCTGAAATGATAAAAACCACATACAGATTGTTGTTGCCGCTGTCATTAATGTTGATGTTGTTGTTAGTTGTAATGCATTTATACATAAATTAAATACAATTTGAAAGACATTTTACAACTGCTGTGATGTTTTAATAAATAAAATCCATTTAAATGTAAAATGTCATTAATTTTGAGATGAAAACGCGTCTCGAATCAAGCATCACATTTGTCTCAATCTCGCCCGATTGCTGGTGGATAACTTAACTAAGGAGTGCGAAATAAAGAGAGAGAGAGGAGAGTAATATAAAGTAACAATCTTTTACTTGGTTGGCACAAATACTTGAACTGTCTTGGTAACATTTCACACACGGAGTTGTGAGATGGCACAGCAGCAATAGCATAGCAGACTTTGCCTAAACATTTCAATTTCACTTGAAATTTTTATTTATTGCCACTAAATTACGAATCGTGCAATAGCAACAACATCAGTAACATCAGTAATAGTAACAGGCATCAGCAATATACATACATATACATATATAGATAAAACAGCAACATTGGCGGCGGCAGCAGCAACAACAAATAACATTTGATTAATGACACCAAGTGTATGTAGGAATGTGCGCAGTAGCACTCACATACTCATTCATTGCTCACGTGCTGCTGCTGCTGCTTGCAACATTAACATCAGCATCAGCAACAACAACAGCAACAATGTTGTTGCCACAAATGTTGTCAATGGTGATATATGAAGTGTGTCTCAACTAAATGTGATTCTGCAGGCAATTGCTTTTTGTTGTTTGTATCTACAATATAAAATAGTAGCAACAACAGCATTGGTAGTAACAACAGTTGTTGCGCTGCTGTTACGCTAATCAGGTTAATTGTCTTTCAATTTCGTTAGCTTTATCACTTAACATCCGTTCAAACGATGATTAACATAACTTGACGCCTGTTTTAAAGCAATTTGGCCATGTTGATGTTATTGTTGTTGTTGTTGTTGTTGTTAATGATGATTATTCATTTGTTGCTACTGTGGATGTTGTTACTGTGATGCTGATGCTGATGTTGCTACTATTCACACTCATCAAGTGCTCTACTTTAACTGAATGAATGCATTTTAATGAGTTTGCAATTTATGCGTTCTCATGCCATTTTTTTTTTGTTTTTCAATTTAAATTTCATTTCAAAATCTTGCCATTGTTGACACACTTTTGTTGTTGTTGCTGTTGATCACCATAAAGTATAAAGTTATGTATTAAAAATGAAAGTTAGACAACCAAAAATAATATTATTAATAAATAAACATTATATACTCGGTATTACAATACTATTGTACTATAGTATGCACATGTATTTCATTATAATTTATGACAACTTGAAAGCCACATTAACGTTTTATTCATAATTCATGGAGGTTTTTTTTTTTCATTTTTGTTATCTTAAAAATCCTTGAAAAGAAGATATATTTTTATATTTAACTAATGATGGCCACTTAGCCATAAACGTAGCAGCAGCCAGCAACAGCCACAGACTCAACAACAATCCTCAATAGTAATAACAAGTAAAATTCAGTGAAAAACTTTCTCAACTCAAATAAAAGCAGCAGCACCAACAACACCACAAACAACAGTCGCAGATGAAGGCAATAAAGGTTGTTTTCATAGCAGGAACAACAATAATATGCTAACAACAACTACAACGAACGTTTGCCACACCACAATGATGACAGAAACTACAGCAACATTAGCAACAGGGAATGGCATACGAGGTGTGACTATAAAATATGGTAAATAGATTAATGCTTTTCAAAGAAGAATCACGAGATAGTGTAGAGTCTCTTCCTTTACCTACAGATTAAAGAATCTTAGACACAATTCTCAGAGCTTTGCTTCATTTTGGAGAAGAATGAACTCCAATCCCTAAGTAATCCAATATATGTTTTCAACTTCATTCGACTTTCATTAAATGCCAAATATATTGTTAAAGGTTCGGTATTCTTAACTAAAAGCGAGTGTGTTTTATCTGTCGTAAATATACTGCAATCCCGCTATAAGATGATACACAAATCTATCAGCAGACTGGGGTCTGAGTTTCATTTTTTCCGCTCTTAGTCGAAGAACTTAGTACACCACTGCATAGATTTATTTTTTTTTAACATTTAATGGATAAAAATAAGCCTCCAACTTAATGGATATACAAAATTTGTGTGATAAAGGCGAGAGATTGATGTGAGGCTTAAACCCAAAAAAGGTATATTAAATTAATATATGTCTGGTTTCATTAAAAGGGAAGCCTACGTCCTCTTTGGCGTCCATGTTCCCAAAGGTCAGCCAGTCATTATATCGGCTAGTGTGCAAGTTTATCTGAGGATTCTCAGGTCCGTGAATATCACATCATTACGAACGTACCAAGGGGCTTTAACTATCTGACGGAGAGCAGAGTTCTGCATCTTCTGCATAAGCTATATATTAGAGTCGGCTGCGGTGCCCCAGAGGGGAATCCCATAAGTCCAGGACGGGACTACTATTGCCTTATAAATAATAACCTTGTTGCTCAGGTTAAGGTGACTCCTTGGCCGAATGAGCCAGTTCAGCTTCTTCAGTTTTTGACGACAAGTTGCAGCAGTTTTGACAATGTGTTTGCACCAGGTACGTCTCCTGTCCACGATCATACCCAGGTAGCGGGCTGAGCCCACCTGCGATATCACCGAGTTATGCATCAAGACGGTTGGACAGGAGTCTCTCCTAAGCGAAAACGTGCAGTGCTGCGACTTTTTTTCATCAAAACTTAGTTGGCTGTTTTGCTCTTCGTTCAGCTGATGTGGAACGTCATATAAACTTAATTCTTCTGACAGTATTCTTACAGTCAAAATTGCATTTTTTTCTTTATTTTACGACACAAGCACCCAAATAAGTCCTATTAAAACGTGCATAACTTTGTCACCTGAAAATAGATCAGCTTGAGCTAGTTACGATCGGAAGAAGAAAAATTCACCTTTCCATCACTATCAAACTTTAATAGATGGCGCTATGTGTTATATGATTCACATTCAAAATTCGGTTATAAGCGTTTCTATCAAGGAATAAGTGCGAAGTTCTAGCTGCGACTAATACCCAAAACTACCTAGACAACTTTCATAGATTGGTTAAACTGTGGAATAAAGGATTAAACTCTGCAAAGTCTCAACACTGCTGCTTTACGCTACGTCGCGGTGCCCTACAGTCTATAAGGGTTGAGTTGACTTCCACTATGCCGACAATTTGATATATCTCGAAATGAACCTGGACAGACGGTTGACATGGTGACACTTTACCGGGGTTATTAAAATATGTATAACAAACACTTTAAACTTTAAGTGCTAAACTTACAATCTATAAATCATCCATCAAGCCGTCTTGAACATATGGTATTCAGCTTTGGGGTCTGGCATCTTATTCGCAAATTAAACGCATACAAATCACTCAGAATAAAGCTTTACGGAAAATGACTGATGCTCTATGGTTCCTGAGAAATAGTACATTATACAACGATCTACAGATGCCTTCAATTTATGAGGAAATCATCGATGTCGTTATAATGTAGTAGTGATAACAATCTAAACGAATGATTCATATGTACATTAGTATTTATTAGGTGTCTTAAAATTAAAAAATAAAAAAAGTCATTATAAAGTAAACCATACAACTTGGAAAACCCATAATGAAATTTATAATTGTGAGGGTATTTAAGTGGTGTAAGTGTTTTCAAGATGGGTGAGATGAAATTGAAGTTGTTTTACTTCAGAATTGACCCTTCAATATACGCATGGAGAACAAGTCATAAGTTCTTCATCGTAAAAAAGTACCGGCAGGTATTGTACATCAAGGCAATTCAGTGTTAGACTTGTGTGTTCCCTAAGATAAGATATGCATAAAATGAAACAATATTTCAGACCGTTGAACTTGTAAAAGAAAAAGTTGCATGTATCATGAAAGAACTCACAGAATATGATTTTCAGCTTTATTTCAAATGGGAAAGATTATATAGGGTAGTAAAATATTGTAGGGATAAAGGGGGATTGTATTTTGAAGGGGAATTAAGTATGGAATATGTAAGTTAACATCAACTAATTTGCAACTGAGTAGCGGTACTGCAGCAGCATTGAAAAACAAGCACCTCGGCAGCGCAGTCGTAGCTAATTCCAGGAATTTGCAATATCCGAGGAACTAAAATCCATCTGGATGCAAATTGCTGGAATATTCCGATTCTACTGGTCTAAAGGATAAATTTAAATTCCATTAGTCCCCAAATTAACTAGTTTATTTGTATATATGTATATAAATGAAAAAAATTGCATGTGATAGAAGTTAAACTTCTTTAAAACAGAGAGAGAGAGAGAGAGAGAGAGAGAGAGATCATCTCAAAACAAATGCAACAATACAACACTTGCATACAAAATATTTTGGCCAGTTAATAAAGCTATGTCTGTCTTTAAGTCTTTCCGTCTGTTTATCCGTCTGTATGTTGCTTTTGTTTTCTTTGGCATGTGTAATTGTTGTTGTTGTGTTTACGTTTGCCGTCTCTTGCACGTCTCTTGCACTAAAATTAGCTGCGAGCTTCTGTGCTTTTTTCGTTCTCTTTTCTTAGTATATTCGCTTGTTCTTGTACAACACACAAACTGTTTGCTTGCATGTTGTTGTTATAAACATTTTTATACACACAAACTGCATGTTGTTGTTGTGGGAATGTAATCTCTTTTCTGAGACTTTTCCGGTAAATTTTCTACAAATTTTATTATGTGTTGGGGATATGGCAATAGAAATACACATTCTGTGAAAATTTCAAGTGTCTACCTAGTTCATGAGATACAGAATCCGAAAAACGTTACAATCTGTATTTTATTCACTCTAAATTTTTGCCCAATGTCGCTAAAGAAGTTTCACTTCAAAAATATATTTGCATCGTTACTTTATTGTCACACCTCGTATATTAATACGATATATGTACGATATGTACGATGTAATGCGTAGGTGTCCGTGAAAATTATTAAATGTTGTTGATTATGCGAGTTGATGATGCCAACTGGTGGCAATAGAGTGTCGCTTACAATGGCAATAACGACAATAGCAGCAACAACAACAACAACACCACCACCAACAATAACAACATCAATAGCATTAACAACAACTGCAACAATGTTGCAAATACTGTTGTTGCTGTTGCTTTTGATGATGCTGATGATGCTTATTGCTGCTGCTGCTGTTGCTCTTGCTGATGACAACAATAATTTTGTTAATGATAATGTGCTTATGAGTTTTCCTAGTGTTATGAGCTTTAACAACAACAATAACAACAACAGCAATAAAGACTTTTACTTGCAGGATGTTGTTGTCATTATTATTGTTGTTGTAATTGTAGTTGTTGTTGTTGCTGCTGTCGTCTGATATTGTCAGAGTGATAAACGTTGTTCATGCTCAATTAGTAAAAATGTTTTAAAAAATTTACAATGAAATAATAAAAAACAAAGAAGAAGAAAAAAAAACATGCAAACATCACATTAAGTTTGTTGCTTAAGTCTTTTGTTTTGTTTCTTTTTTTTTATTTTTTTGCAATTTTTTTTTAATCACAATTTTTATTTGGATGTTGTTGTTATTCTTACTAATGTTGTATTAACTTTCATTACATGTAAAAATAATTAAAAAAAAAAAACACAATAATAAAACAAAAAACTTGTTTCATAGACAATTATCTAAATGAGATTCATACAATGTCAGCAGCAGCAGCAGCATCCTAATCTTTGTACGAAATGAGAAAAATATCAGAAAAATCAGAAAAATCATTACAACATAAACACGTACGTTCATTCATAATAATAAAATTCGCGGAAATTTGTTGTTTTTATTATCAAAGACAGAGAATCCACAGAGGGATTGAGGCAAGTATCCAAGGAGCAATGTACGACTGATCAAAAAACTTAAAACGGATCATCATCTAAAACTTGACTTTAAGGTCTGCAAACTGACTGAAGAATGATAAAAGCTAAAAAAAAAGGATTCCAATACTATAAGGAATACTGAGACCCCTACATGCCTTAATACGGCTCTGCTCTGATTATTGTTATTGGCATATTTACTGCCACAGAACTTCACTCACTATTGTCCAGTTTTCTAAAATATATTGTCTTTTCTTTTTATAAATTATGAAATTATGAATTATTTGATCATTATTTAGATAAATTTATTACTTCGTTACCCTGTTAGTGTAAATTTTATGTTTATTTCATTTTCTAACCTGTAAAAGACAAAGTCATTGAAGAATATACTGATGACTGATCCATCATCAACATGAACTGAGCTTGAAAGGCAATTAAGGTTTGATGTATAGCAGAAGCAATGCAACTAATGAAAATTTATGCTTGTTGCAATGCTTCTTTTCTTAAAGTGGAGCTCCTGCCTGTGTGGTCTCAGAAGATAAAAAAGACAAAAAATAAGAGGTTTGTCAAGTAATTTAGACTCTGTAAGATGAAATTACAGTAGATTCTCATTGTGTGTTTAGACATTTTAAAAAAACTGAAAATCAAAATTATACAATATTCGTTCAAATCTTCTCTTCTACTTTTGAACTTAGACATCTAAGCTTGTATCTTGTTCCAATCTTTGGGTATATTGTACACAACATGCAACGCACAATTACCGATTTTGTTAGATGGCGACATATTGTAATTACCAGCTTATGTTATGTTAAATCTTCTGAAGAATGGGCTTAGCAAATCGTTTTATCACATGTTGGTGGCAATAAACCAATATTATTTTGCACTCCTCGCTGGACAAGTCAACGTGATTCAGCGGAAGAGACAAATATTCATCCCTTTCTTTATTTTTATTATCAAAAATGTATATCAAGCTTTGGGGACTAGCCGAGTTAAGGCTTTGCAGAATAAAGCCCCCTTGCACATTACGGGTGCTCCTTGGTATGTTTAGCGGGTACTATTTCACCACATGACCTTGGCATCCTTTCCATTAATGAGCATATTTATCGTCACACAAGTCGCTACAATGATGCTCTACATACGTACATATATCAATTCTCTCGCTACGGCTCTTATTACGACTGGTTGCCCAAGAACGCTAAAAAGGCTCCATCCTCCATCGGACCTACGTCATAGATTTAATAATTAATAATATTTATAATATAACTTAGTTTCGTTACTCTCAGTCTTTGCTATGAAACCTATCCCTTCTACTTAGTACTACTTATACTACCAACAGTTTAAAGTGGGATAAAGGAGACCAATTTTAAAACTGATGGATGATTGTTTCGATTGATGGATGATTCGTCTTGTTATGAAGTTTGCAAGTGTGGTTTCATCTATCAGCATTAATAGGCAAAGTAGGAAAAGACAAAAAAATGTGAGCCCAAATTTTGTTTAATATTCAAAAATATACAATTTACATTTAATTTTTCTAACGACTAATGTAAATGTATAAGATGAAGAGAAAATCTTTTTGTTTTGAAGAATTTGGTGTCATTCCTTTCTACACTTGTTGAAGTTGACCAAGTCAAAGCACCCTTATGTTCCTGATGCTTTTATTACTTGCTCAATGGTCGCTGTTATTAAATGCTTCCTTTTGTTTTGTTTCTTTAGCAGCTCCTGCCTCATGAAGTATAGCGTTGGTCCTAAGTGATTTGGTGACTTGCTCAAGGAGTGCCGTGGCTTTTCGCTTCCTTCCTCTCTTTTTTGTTTCTTCACCTGCAGTTTCTGTCTTCTGTGTAGCTCTGGTAATCGACTTTGTCCTACGAGCATCGTTATTTGGGACTTGTAGAGGCGCCTGTCGAACTACCGCTCTCGCAGAGGACCTTGCTGTAGGGACTTTATTTTCAGGTGCTACAGCAATCGCTCTTGATACCTCTGTACTTTTCTTTGCTCGTAAAGTTACGGGTGTCGTGTTGCGTAATCTCTGTGAACGTCTTTCACGCACGCCATTTGCTCTTGGGGAAATCCGATGTCTTACTCTGGCATACTCACCCTCATTCTCATTAACATTTAACACTGGAGGATCCTTGGGCACATCATTTTCATTGTTCGCTGCTCCTTTTTTCTCAAATAAAGAACGGAAAAATTTCCACAGAAAGCTCATGTAGAGTAAAAAAATATATATAAATTTTAGCTTGTGCTCGTTGTGTTCGTGTTCTAGTGTTCGTTTGGAGAAAATGTAATATTGATGTAGAAGGTTATTGAAAAGTTAAGGCACATTTGATTCAAAAAAAAAATTTTTTTGTTTTAAGAAATTTTGTGTCAAATGTGCTAAAAGCAGGCTTGCCAACTTAGTGGTTTTCTCTCCAAATTTAGGGGAAAAATAAGTGTGTTGGGATTTTTTTTCAGTTGTTTATGACTTTACTTTAGGGGTACATGTTTTTGAGAGTTGACAATCCAGATTATCGGGTATCTCATTAAGAGTGCATTACTTCATTTTAAAAACACACAATCAATGGCCCCCACGGCTCTGATGACAGGCCATTCATTTCTTCATCAAATTTTCTATGAGTTTTTGACTAAGATATTCCTGTTACGCGTTGGATCTCGGCCTTGAGCTCAGGAATTGTTTCTGGCAGCATACGGATTTCGCATTGGAAAAATTCCTTGTCTTTTGAAGATACCCAAAACTCGACCCACATTTTTGCTTCTTCGAAAGAAGTGAAGTGCTGCTCGGCCAGGCCATGAGTTATTGAGTGGTAGTCGAAGTCTAGTGAATACGACGGTTGGAGTAGGACATACCATTTTAGTGCCTCCAAAGTTTCCTTAACGACTTTTGCAACATGTGGTCGTGCGTTGTAGTCAAGCAAAATCACTTTATCGTGTCTTTTGGCATATTATGAGCGTTTCTTGGCTCAATTGCATCAATTGTTGTTTGTAACGATTCCCAGTGATGGTTTCGTTAGGCTGGAGCAGCTCATAGTAGATCACTCCGAGCTGATCCCACCAGATGCACAGCATTACCTTCTTGCCATAAATATTCGGTTAGGCCTCTGAAGTTGATGCATGATTTTTTGCGCTTTGGGTCCCTCATCACAATTCGATGCAAAAAACCCTTCCGATTATGCCTTTAGAGCAGTTGTTCGCACTTGAAAAAACGACGTTCGACGATTCTTGGATTGAGTTCATAAGGAACCCAATTGCCTAGTTTTTGCACCATACCCATGGCCATTAGACGGTTTGAAATCGCTTGTAGAGTTACTCGCAAGGTTTCAGCGAGCTTCTTTTGAGCTTGGCATGAATATTGGTCCAATAACGCATCCAATGCAGCGTCTTCAAACTTTACATGCATCACATAGCGTTCCTTTTCGCTGGTGTCAAAATCGACAATTTTAAAACGCCAGAACCAGTACTCACATGTTTTTGTTGATGGAGTACGTTCCCCATATGCTTCACACAGCAATCGATGTCCATCAGTTGCACTTATCTTGAAATGATTACAAAAAAGCATCGCTTTCCGCAAATTGTGTTTTGTCGGCACAAAAATTGACATGTTTAGAGAACAAAGAAAGTTTGTTATTCAGCAAAATGGCACATATGGATTTTTGGCGGCAAATGGAGACTCCTTTACGTAAATAGAGTGGCCAGATCGGGCGAAGCGATTAAATTCAGATATGCCAACTTTTGTAAATCCCTTAAAAATTATTTGTACACCCAACAAAATAGAAATTCGGCATATTACATACAACGATTTGGTCTAGGCATTTTTTGAAAAAAAGACCCACAAATATTCATTTTTATATAAATAAAAATTCTTTTGATTAAAACCTTTTGCCGGCTAGTTAAAAGATGAAAGCCCAAGTCTTGAAAGCTTTCTTTTCACACATTTTTCAGTCAGTTCTTTGTATGTTTTTGATTCGATTTAAATCTTATTGGCATTGAAAGGCCTTTGAAATGTCAAACAAATATGTTAAGCTCAATGAATTGGCAATTTTCTTCTATTTGGTGATTTGACAGAAATACGCTTAAAGTTTACGACAGTATAAAAAGGCATGAAAAGAAATACAAAATCACAACATACTAGATAGTATTGTAAGAAAGATAGACCGACAGGATTTTGCGGAACCAAAACTTTAAGCTCAACACAAATTAAATATAAATTTACATTTAAAAATACGTAAAAATTAAATAAATGAAAATACTAGCAAATTTACAAGAGTTAAAAATTAGCTTGTTTTTATATAATTAAATGGGATTAAATTTAATTTCGATTGGTGGGAGTTTTATGGGGTGTTGGGAGCAAGGTTTATTTTCTTTAAATTTACGCGGAAACAATTTTCTTCATGTAAATTGAAAGCGTCGCTGTTGTGTGTGCGTTAAAATTGCCTTTTGAAAGCCACACATTGGTGAACAATTGCGCAACACAGCAACAAAATAATAACAATTGTACTACATACAACAATTTAAGCTAAAGTGGACACTTAAATGTACATTAATGGGTTTGTATCGCGGGAATTAGAAAGACAACGGTGGGCAGAGAGATACAGTAAAATTTGAAAACAGACAGACAAGTGAGTGAGTGAGTGAATGAGTGAGGCTAAGAAAGCTTAACAAAAACCGACACTCAAACGCATTTCAATTTTAAATTGTTCAATAGATGTTATTGTATTCACAGGGTGTAATTTGCTATGCCAATTTCAATAGACTTTGGTGTCGTAGTCGTTGTAGTCATTGAAATGATACCGAAAATTGTATGTTACTCCTTAGTTACTATTTTTTAATACTACTTACAATAGTAGTATGAGTGAGTATATTGCATATGTGTATACTTTCCATTCAATTGCAAATTCAATTTCAATTGAAATTGAAATTTGACTTTTTGCCTTTGCGTGTGTGTACCTTGCTTTGGTACTGTTGTATTCGAAAGTATCTTAGTTGCATGTGAGACTGTATCTAGATAAGAATATGTTGCTGGTCTAGGTCAGAAAAAAGTGAGAGTCGTTGCTTTGGGTTGTGTCGTGGTGTCATGCAAAGTGTTTTCATGGCTTCTGCTACAAAGATACTTACTAACTATTGTAGACTAGTCACTAAATAGAAGACAACCATATATAGTAGAAGACAGACAGGTGACAGACAGACAGAAAGTCAGACAGGCGTTACTAAGACTGAATCATAAGATTATAGAGCATAGTAAATTGAGTCATGTTAATAATTTTCCATTGGCCCAGGAAAATATTGTATGTAAGTAAATATAATTCATGGTTACAGGCTTAAGAAGCATGAAACGGCTTTAAAATATAATCAGTACTTCATCATACATAGCGTCGTACATAAATATAATGAAGAGTAGATTGTTTTTATGACAGAAGGAGTTAGTCACTCATACAGTCAGTCAGTCAGTTAGTCCCTTAAGTGAGTCTTGTTGCAACAAGAGTTTAAAATAAAGTTGTTCCATTGGTTTATGTGCAATTTTAATCTCATTTACAAGCAACAAGGTCAGTTTTAAAAAGATACTTATGTATAAGAGGTGCGTCACAAGTGTATACGAATTATGTTCATGGTAGAATATTAAAGCGACTTCCTAGTAGATAGTTTTGATAGTTTTAGTTCCGAATAAAAGCTGGAAGTTAGAATTACCTTACAATTTATTCGCAATGGAGCTAAAAAAGTTTATTGTTGAACATTCGTTACTTGGAGATAAAAATTATGATGCAAAATGTGCACTCTTTCCTTGAAAATTGTATTTAAATTTACCCTTAAAAAATTTTTAAAAATCGACATTCTCACAGTCATATAAAACAGTTAAAAGATATGTATTTTGTTTGGCATCAATTTGGCTTAGCTAAAACCTTCTCCATAAAAAAATACATATATGTGAATATTTTTCATGGTGATCGGTCAAACGGTGTCGGAGTTCAGCAAAGCCAAACAATTTTTTTTCATTACCATCATATCATTTGAATTAGTGAATTTGAGTGTAATTAAAAATATGTACTTACGTGTCATGATATATCACGATAGTAGGTTTAAACACAGATAGTCAATGAAAAAAAGTCAACTATTATCGATAGTACAATCGATAGTTTTGCAGCTCTACTTCCTAGGAGTACTAAATGTTACAGAAGGCAAGAGAGAACAATTTGGAACTGATTACTAATGATAAAAATTTAGTTAAAAGGCTCATGCGAATATCGGACACCGGTTTGATGACGAGTGCAATAAAAAATCTATTCCAGAATTTCTTCAGAATGTGAAATCATGCGAGTGAATTGTTTAGTCAATTGGGGATTACTTACAAGGATGCATAAATAATGATTATACCAGTATGGAGTTATTGGCGAACAAGTAAGTTTTAAAGGATTGTCAATAGAGGAGCATTAGTAGTGTTTAAGCATACCGGAACATGTTGGAACCAATTTTACGTGAAAGCTTCATCATTTTACCATATTTTAGAATAAATTTCACTTAATCCAAATGTAAACAAGAAATTTTTTTCGTTTGACAGCTATGATTTGTCTACTTTTGGGCCCACAAAACACCATTCTAGGGAAGCAATGGTATTTTGCTTCCATCAGAAGAAAAGTGCATCAGAAAATTATCAACTGCTATGTGAGGCTTACGGAAAGCATGCTCCATCAATTTCAACGACGTTTCTAAAGTGGTGATTTTGACACAACTGACAAGGAGCGCGAAGGAAGGTCACCAAAGTTTGTAGACGCCGAATATGAGGAAATTTTGGACGAATCCGTGCCGTTGAAACTCATTGGTATGGTCCAGCAGGTCGGAACCTGGGTGCCTCACGAACTTAAACCAAGAGATATCGAACGGCGTGTCACTGCTTCCAAAAAGATCCTTCAAAGGTACAAAGGCAAGTCGTTAATAGATTCACCGATTCATTTATGACAATCCAAAATGCAAGAAGGCTAGGCAAACATCAAAGGCTCTGCATTTGGTGGGACCTGAAGGGAATCGTGTACCGCGGGCTTCTAAAAAGTGGTCAGACGATCGATGGGGCTTTCTATAGGCAACATCTGATGCGATTAAAGCGTGTTATTGCAGAAATCCAGCCGGAATGGGCAACCAGACATGAGCCATTAACCTTTCACCATGACAATACTCGGTCGGATGTCGCAAACGTGGTCAAAACCTATCTCGATGGTACCGGATGAGAAGTCCTACCTCACACACCTTGCACCATCAGACTACCATTTGTTCTGGTTGATGCAGAACACACTTATGGCAATAAGCTTCACTTCAGTTGAAAGTATCAAAAATTGGGCTTATGCTTTCTTGGCCTCCAAAGGCAAACAGTTTTATTGGCACGGAATCCATGCATTTCCAGAAAAGTGTGGAAAAGTCATAGCTTATGATGGGAAACACATTCAATAAAACACTGTTTACCAATTTTGCACAATGAAGCTTCATAATCGAGAAAAAATCGTTTAAATCTTACTTGTATACCAATATTATTGAGACACACCTCGTCTATAACAACAACAACAAATATAATAAGAAAGAATTATGTACTCGTAATTTAGTCTTACTTGTCCCAGACGCGAAACCAACAAAATTACAAAATAAAAATTGTAAGTGAAACGTATGAGTAGAATGTACCAGAAACAGAAACCTTGACCTAACATTATGGTCAAACATCATAATGTAGTTGTTGTTGAAGAACAATCTACCATCTAGTAAGGCTTCAAATAGTTTTCATTTTCACTATTCACTCACTCACTCAGTCATTTGGTCAATTATTTGTTCAGTCATCCATTTTTACAACTGACCGTAAAGGCTTAAAAGCCCACGCTTGCTGTCAGCATTAATGCCAAACTTTATGACTTCTTTTCTTTAGCACATGAACACTTTGTCGAATTCCTTCTCCGGCTTTCTGACTGACTTAGTGTGTGTTTGTCTAGCAAAAGTCAAACAAAAATGCGTTTCTTCTTAATAAAATAAAGAAGAAGAATAAAGAAAAACTATGTACTATGAAAGAGGAGAGATTGAACACATGGAACACATTTAGCTACCGTCTTTACCAACTTCAACAATACTATTCTATAGTCATAAGCTGATTGCTGATTCTCCTATTGTATTGAATGAGTTAGTAAAGGAAAAATGGAAGAAAATAAAAACCAGCAGCTAACCACAAATGCGATTTAAGCCATAAAGTTTTGTATTAACTTAAAGTATGCAATACGAGTATAAAGTATGTTTTCTTTAAAATTACAGACTATACTAGTATATAGAGACTTAGCTCCATCTGCCATTCACTGTTCACTATTCACTGTTGTGTTGTTCCCTTTGTTCTGACATCAAAAAGTGCCCCCGAACAGTGGAATAAAGTCGTTTTTAAATGTCATTTACCGCCTTAGAGACCCGCATTTTTAAATTGTAGTACACTTATATCTATTAATTCGTAGAAAAACAAAAAGTCCCCAGACCAAACCATTCTCCTAACACTTTAACCTTTGCTTTGCTTTTGAGTTGATTGATTTCATATAACAAACTGAATGGAATATCTTTCTATCTATTTTTGGTCATTCATTTTTCTTTACTTAAGAAATAGTAAATATAATAAAACATAATAGAAAAAAGATATACAGACAGACGACTAAATCAATTCTTAGCCGCACCGTTTTGTATACCAAATATGGTTAAAATGTCAAATGTTTGACTTGTAGTATGTGATTTTTTCAAAATTTTGTTGTTCAATTTAATGAAATTTAACCAGCAAAATATTGTAAAATAAAACTTGGTTAAGTGTTTAGAGTTGTTCTTTTGTTCTTGAAAGAAGTTTACATAGGCGCAGTCACAATACCTTTGGAATGATCATCTTATGGTATGCATGATGTAGGTGTTGTCTGTCATTAGCTTTGAGCACCTTGAGAAGGGCGCCAAGGTAGGCACAGCTGGTTAATTAATCAAGTAAAATATTCATCACAATGTAGAAGTCATAAATCTTATAGAATTGAATAAAATAATTAAAAAAATACCAAAAAAAAAAAAAAAAATTAATTTAATAATCAAAAATCTATACAAATTTAATAAAGAAAAATTTCTTCGATATCATAAATTAAATAAACTTGACCTATTGCTATTAGCGCCCTTGTAGTTAAAATCACCTGTGACCGCCCACGTTCTTTATGTTCTTGTTAATCATCTATCATCATCATCATCATCAAGATATTGTCGCTTTTCTGTGTGATCTGTGATCATACAAAGATTTGTCATTCTTTTTAAGTATAATTATGCAATTAAATTCAATTGGGGGGAAAAAAAATGTGTATAATCAACTAAAATAATGTTTAATTTTTCTAAATGCGCACATAACCATGCAATTATAGCAAATCATTCTGATTATACTCGTAATTGTTTTATTTATTTATTTAAAGTATAAATTACTAGAATTTTTAAAGATGCAATTATTGGAAAATAAAATACTTCATTATTATTGTAGATAATTGTTGTGCTTTTAATCATCATCATTATTATTTATTTATTTATTTATATATTTTAGTTAATTATACTTTGAGTCATATAAGGAAAAAATTTAATTGAAAAAATTATAAACAGTGGGAATTTACTGAATTATTCAATTACTAAAAACATTTTACGCTCATCAATAATAAACACAAAATAGTGATGGTCACTGAGCAAAATAGCTTAGTAAAACTTTAACTTTGATAATTAGATTTTTGAATATTTTGAAATAACAATAATTCAAAAAACACAAAAATAGACTTGTAAAAACTAAGGATCGAACTGGTGACTCGATCTCTCACGTATACGTATGCATACCCAGCCAGCATTTTGTGAAAATTTTGATCAAAAGAGAGTCATATTTGACTCTCCTAGATGATTAAATCAATTAAATGTGCACTCATTTTCTAGTCATAAATGACTCTGTTATCGGGAGAAAATGGTACCTCGCATATGATGACTATTCTTGAAGAATCATTTATGATCTCTGCTTTAATGCAGTTTTCATGCATATTTGCTATCATTTGTGATTATTTTTTTGCAGTCATTTCTTAGTTCAATTTGCGATCATTTTATGATCATATTTTGCATCATTTTTGACCAAGATCTGATTGCAATTTGAAATTATTTTTTTTATTTATAATTATAACATTCATTTTAAATTCATTTTACAAAGTATGATACAAACTATGTACATTATTATTAAATTATTACTATTATGTATTATATTAAGTACGTTTGCGTTTAGTAAGACGTTCCTTGGAATGGACAAAATACTGCTTATGTCTTTGTCCTCGGCCTTATACTTCAAATGGCAAATATTTATGAGGAAAATATAAGTTAAATTATGTTTTAAATTTAAATCATTACATTCTTACTTTTAATTATTGTTGTAACAAATATTTCAAATGAATTTCTTAATGATCTGACTTCCTCACGCAGCTCAATAAGTACATTTGCTGGACAAGTGATCTCGGGAACATAGACGTTTTGTACTGCAATAAATAATGTTTATCGTTATAAATACATATCAATAATTTTAAGCCAATACATTTAACGTTTACTTACGTGGTATTAAATTGTTGTTGGAAAAACACGAGAATTCTCCCGAAGTGGCGAAATTGTCATTTTCTGAGACATTACTTATAAGTGGTGCGAAATAAAATCTAATTTTCACAGAATTTAAACATAGAACCTTTTTTTTATGTCTTTTTTAAAAAATTTCATTTCACTGTCAAGTTCAATGTCAGCATCCAAGTATAATTCACTTAAAAATAATTATTATTTTTATTGAAAACACCACTTCTCACTTCAACAGTCGAAAGGTTATGAATATCAGTTGCAATTCGACTAATGCAATTTGCAACGAAATTTAGTTTCTTAATATTGTCCCGTTATGACAGTAAACGCGCAAAACAAAAAAATCAGTTTTGAATCATATTGTAGACCAAAAAATTATTGCAGCTGCACGAAGAAACATATTTCGAACATGTGCTGACTAAAAAATTATTTCTCTTTATTTTTTTTCACCATAAATGATCGAGAACAAACATGCAAATAACACAAAAAATTATCATCACTTTTTAATCATAAAGACTGGTCATATTTGACTTTTCGTTTTGACTAACTATTTGAAAACTAATTTTTTAATCACATAAAGTAGTCAAAAATGATTCAGTAAGATGATTATCGAAAAAACAATCATCCAAATGCTAGCTGTGTTTTTTTTTGTATTGTTGTGCATACCGACGTCTTAGCACGCACGGCCAACGACTACTATTGTCTGAATTGGTCTTAGGAGCTACACATAAAAATAGGAATAGTGCACATACACACAGACAAATTAAGAATAAACCATTCACACAATCACAAAAATTGGAAGAATGCACGCACTCCTACAAAAAATAACAAACATGCACACACAAAAACCCATAAATAGCAAAAATACACGCATACACATAAAAGAAAGTCAAACAGCGTTACGATTTTTAATTTCATACCTTTTTTTTTGCAATTTCAGTAAGCTGCGTAAAAGAACTTTGTTCCAAAAATTTATTAAAAATGTAAAATTGTCACAAAGTCAAGAAATGGTTTATTATTCTTTAGAAAGATTTATCTCAACTGGGCTCACCTCAATGATTTTGCCAAAGGCTTGCTAGAATCGAATGGATAAATTCCTTTCCTGAAATATAGAACCTTAAATGTTAATGCCAAAGCTGCAAATAAAGAACATTTTCCATTAATTTCCTTTAGGACACAATGAAAATATGTAATGTAGGTTTTATATCAATGGAAATACTTATTTAATCTCCTTCAAGCTCTGACACTTATCCAATATTTTACCAAATTTCTTAAATCCGTCCAAAAAGTAGGATTTCGGAAGTTCTTCAAAATAGGTATTTGTTTTATCTATGACCACCTCGTTCGACGTAAAACGTAATCCATCGAGAGTCACTGGGGACCAATTCGAATTTCAATTGCCTTGAAGAGAGTGCAAACGTGGCACCCATCTTGGCGAATCCTTTTTCACTATTTCAACTATTTCGCGCACTTTTTTTGTCGATTGCTCAAAGAAGTCACTAAGTTTGTATTGCATGGCTAGCAGTTCAGTACTGAAAGGACAACTGGTGGGTTTTTAATAGACCATGCTGGGAAGTGTCATGGCATAGTTAGTTAGAAAAAATAACAATATCGCAGATTTTCTCAATCGTTTCTTAAGTGACCACCTCCATTGGATGTCCCAAACGATGATCATATTTTGTAAATGTACGGCCTCGTTTGAACGCATTTATCCAATTGAAAATATTTGCATATGCAGAAGCAGATATGTGAACTTCATGCATGCATGAAACTCACTTCTTTTCATTTCTTACAAGGCACAATAGTTTGTTGACAATGAAATTAAACCCATGTGATCGATATTACTGACTTCAACAACTGATTAGTAATAGAAAAAAAAAAGTTATCGATGCTAGGAGCTCGATATCTTGGATTTTCTAAAGACTTATTGAGCGATCCACGTTTTATTATCATTATTTAGATGTTTCCAAATTTCTCTTCTGTGAACTGTTTTTATCCAGTTAATCCAGCTAGTCTCTTGATGTTACCATTCCATCTTTTATATGGTCTTCCAATTTATTTTTTGCTCTTCTCTGCCATACGATTATTTTTTTAAAAAATTTAAAGAAAAGTATTGACACATTTCAGGAGGATCCGTCAGAAAAATGATTCAAAGCCAGTAGGAGAGGATCCCCGAAACTAGTATTGCTAAGGGTGCGTATTTATTACTGCGATTAAAGTCATGCATCAGCATTTATTAAGCTTACTTTAAAAAAGTAGTTCAAAAAGCAATAAATGTAATACATATATTATATTCTTATCATTTAGTTGTTTGTTCCCTTCATAATCTATCTATCTCTGAGAATCAAACACCTCATTTACTTTTCTTCATAATGGAAGTAAGTAAGTCTTATGACATTTTAATTAACCAAAAGTGATAGTCCTTCTATGAGAAACTAATGGTAAACTTCTAAAATAACTTTCTTTATAAATAACAACAAGGATATAAGACAACACACAACAGTTAACTAACTCAGTTGAGTTACTTAAAAATTGATTCTTTATTTATATAGATCATGAAATGTGCAATGTCAATTACCAACAATATTAATGTGCTTGCATGCATGAGCCCTCATGAGTTTCTGTGCCACAAAAATCGAGGTCAATTTTTTAAGAACATTATTCCCTTTTTATTCTCTCCTTATTTGTTGATTTCATTGTTATTTGTTGTCCTTGTTGTTGTTGTTGTTGTTGCAATGAAAGTGAAGCAAAATTTATAAACATATTTTGCGCGTCAATTGCAGCAATTTAATTTTTTTATTGCCTCAACGTGTGTCCGATTTACGTTTTGTGATAAACGCGAAGTTAGTGAAGCAGCAACCAACAACCGAGAGAAGAAGACCAACCAATCGACAAACCAACCTTTTTATGACTATAGTGTATAAGATCGGGAACTTTTCTGTTGCAATTTCAATTTCAAGACAAGTCGAGCGGGCAACACAGCATCAGTTCAGTACCAAATTGTGCTCGTAAATCCCTTGAATGAAGTTACACAATTCATTTCATTTGGTGCTCGTAAATCACGCAAACCCAACAAGGCGCAAGTCAAATAAAAAGAAGTAATATTGTTCATACAAAGGGGGAAATGAGGAAAAGAGGAATCAACAGGAAAAGAAATAAAGAAAACTGACCAAAAAACAACCAAATAAAAAAAAACAAAAACAAGAAAAAGAAAAAGAAAAAGAAGAAACTCTTTTACAGGAAGAGTCACTTTGGTTTGGAGGTCTTTTTCTTTTTTATGCTTTTTTTTTGGGTCTGAACTTAGCATAAAGCGAAATAAGTAAGACTGTTGAATGTTGTGCACGCCTGGGAGGTCTCTCTTTTGGTTTGTAGTACTACATTTGTTGTTGTTTTTGCAAGCATTTCAACCGACCCAACAACATATGTTTTAAATATTTCATTTTATATTTCTTTGTGTTGATAAAAGAAAAAATAAAAAACAAGAGCGAGCCAGGGCCCTGTGATATATGACTTAGTGAAATGAGCGAGAAACATGCCATCGTGCATTTAATTATATCAATAATATAAACGGGCAAACCAAGTAAAATCGTTTTGCATTCAAGGATTTTTGAATTTCAGACAAATTTCCCATATTTCAAGATCAGTGATTCTCAATCCATAGGCTGTAGGATTATTGATACGGAAAGTGTTAAAAGTTGCTAGCTGTGACAAATTGGGTTACAAATTATTATATAAAGTCTTCCTCAAGAGTTAAAAAGGAATTTTTATTTTTATTTATTTTTATTGTATTTATTAAGAACATTAAACCGCTTAAGCTATAAAATATTGGTAACAAAACTATTGACATGACATTTACAGAGATTTATATAAGTTCAATTTATAGAAAAGAGGGTGTAATTTGTTAGCTGAGTGCTCATAGCTGGATAGCATATTTCCAGGAAAGAGCAACGATTTGCTTGTATACTAAAATCTTATTTTCCAAGCTAAGTTTGCTCTTTTTGCACAGAAGCCAGTTCAACTTTTTCATTTTGTAGGAACAGGAACGAGCAGTAGTGGTAATATGATATTTCCAAGTTAGACGTTTATCTAGGTGAAAGTCCAAGTATTTCACAACTACCATTAAATCTAGCTGCTGGGGCCTTCGACTTGCGATTTAATGTTAATTTAAAGATTTAATGTTCAGTAACTAAATTATAAGGCTGGTTTTTTATAGAAATTATACATGTTGGAAATATTTAAGGATGAGGGAGTATTTAGAAGTTGCGATGGGGTTTGGGAATCAAAAAAGGAGACCCTTAAGCTCTCCAAATATTGGCAAGAGTCCAGAACATAATTTGCGGTGAGATCGGCCCCACAAAGAGGGCATGGATGGCGAATTGATCCTTTAAGGAGGTGTTGGTGAGAAAATTGAGTGTGTCCGATATGCAGACGAATTAAAACTTCGCATGCCCTTCTGGTTTAATTGGTAGGTATGTCGACTTTGCAGCAAATTGGGTTGATGGAAGAGTAAAAAGGAAATGTTCTAGGGACTTACTTACTTACTTATAAAAATTTTGAAATCTTGAACCACCTTAAGAGGATCCACATCCTTGTATTTAAGGTTTCAGGACCGTTTCTAAAAGAAAAATGATGCCAGTATAAACAATTTCCTTGTTCTTTGTTAGGATTGAATCCTGTCAATGTCTGCACCTGTATTTGAGATTTCAGGAAGTATTTAAGTTCTTTCTTAGAGTTCCATCCACAATCCCGAAGGTTCTGTACTTGTATTTGGGCTTTCAGGACCCATTCCAAATAGAAAAGGTCCCAATCCAAACTTTTTCTTATTTCAATCAACAAAAACTATTAAAATTGTGAAATTTTCTACAATCTTATAATTGTGAAATCTTCCACTGACACAAGAGGAGCCACTCTTTACTTGTTTTTGAGATTTCAAGACCGAGTTCAATTGAAAGAAAAAAGTATCATATTTTTTGTTTTTAAAAATGATGCTAATAATTCTTTCTTAAGATTGAATCCTGTTTATCTCTACACAGTCCAAATAATTTCTTGGTTAAATTTTAAAAAATTATATACGTTGTGAAGCCTAACACGGACTTAAGGGGGATCCACACCCTTGATACTTGTATTTGAGGATTCAGGACCGACTTCAAATGGAAGAATTTCTATCTTAGAATTCAATCCAGTCACTTTCTATGCTTGTATTTGAGCTTTCAGGACCCATTCCAAATGAAAAAAGGTTCCAATGTAAACTATTTCTTATTTCAATCTATAAAAATTATTAAAATTGTGAAATCTTCTACAATCTTAAGAGAATCTTCACCTCTGATAAGTAATTGTATTTGAGGTTTCAGGACTGATACAATATTGTTATAATTGTAAAATCTTCCACAGACTCAAGAGGACCCACTCTTTACTTGTTTTTGAGATTTCAAGACCGAGTGCGATTGAAAAACGAAAGTATCATATTTCAATCCTTAGCTGTTGTTATTAAAAATTATGCCTTAATGAAGAAAAGATTGAGAATCACTGCTCTAGTGGATGGAAGTTCGTTGCTTAAGTCTTTTGTTTTGCTTTATGCAGAGTGAAGTAATCACAGCACCAAGAATCAAGACAAACAACAAGCTCAAGTGGCTTGAAGAGTAAGGAAATGCAAACATGCTAAAACAAAGACATACTTGTATAGTATATGGTAAGCTTAATTGAGCGTAGACAAATGAACAAATGAGGAAGAGGAATAAATGGTTAATGTGTGTTTGGGGTCTTTCCCGCCAGGATGAGCATGGAGGATGAGGTATGTTTAAACAAAGAGATGAATGTTTTTTTGGTGATGTTCGTTGGTTGGTGATGACGTGCACTCGTAAATGTAGACAGACAAAACAACAGACATGAGGAGGACTTGTTGCATTTTCATAAATAAATGTTGCAACAACATTCGAAAAAAAATAAGACAACATGTCATGGCTCAAGGTTGCAGTGAAAGTGTTTTTAATTTTATTTCTTTTTTTTTTTATTTAACGAAATGATTTTTTTTTTTTTGCTTTTCTTTTTATTATCATACGGTTTGCCTTTTATTTTATATTTAGTATAGTAATTTTATTTGCTAAAGGCGGCTGTGTCTGCATTTCTCAGGCTTCATGAAATATATCAACATATCAACAACATACACACTCAGTATGTACAATGAGTTGGAGTGCGAGTGCGAGTGCTAGTAGAGACAGATGTAAGTTGATGTATGTGCATATTTAGTATGAATTTCTGTCTGTTTGTATGTATGTCTGAATGTATGTACATATATCTGTAGTATAATATTATAGTATTTTTTGACGAATTATATGCTATAAAAATGCACAAAACACCAACAAATGTATGCAATAAACAGAAGTTGCAACTACAGTAAGACCAGGCAACATCATCATCATCAGCAGCAGCAATTGCAACACGCGAAGCCAATTAATGGGCGTGAAAGTTTATTATCATATATACATATTTTTATTTTCATTTTTTATTTGAATTTTCTTCTTTATTATTTCTTTTTATTATTGTATTTCTTCTTTTTTATTTGAATTTTTGGTTGGCATCCGCCACCAATGTTAACAGATTCCAACTACTGTATGCATTTGTAGCACATTACTCAACTTCAAGTTTTGTTTGTCTGATTGTTTGTCTGTCTGTCTGTCTGGTATTATCTGTCCATCTGTCTGTTTGTTGGGGTCTGTCGGCTGTTCCTGTCTGTTTGTGGCTGCCCATTTTTTTTATCTTGCCAATAATTGCAATGAAATGAAAATTTTACACAGCTTAACAATGGACCACCTTAGGCTAAATACACTGGGTCCAGTACTCGCACAAGCAAACACCACAATTCGGTTAAAAAGGCCGAACGAAATGTGGCATGCATTTATTTGTCTTTCGTGGCAGTTCCATAAATATTGCAGCAAGTATTGATGAAAAATTACTTTTTACATGTGAAACAATTCAATTTAAAACAACCAAAATGAAGAAAGAAAGAAAAAAAAAACAATTTTCTCTTTCATTCGGACTTCGTCCTCCTTCCTTCTCCTCCCCCCTCTTTCACTAATTCACATTAAAAAACCACAAAAGAAATATAAAAATAAATAAATAAATAAAAGAAAAATACGACAAATCGTAATAAATCGCAAATGAAATGAAATGTGTGTGAGCGTGTGTATCTTTGTATCTTTATACATACTATGAACACTGAATATGTTGCATTGCATTCCGCCTCCTGAAGCGACTCACTTTCATTGCTTTTTTGCTTTTGCATTTTGGTTGTTCTTGTTTTACTGTTTTCTGTAAATATTTTATTGCACAATCGCTGCTGTTACACTACCCCAAACCCTTGTTGCGTTTCATCATCCACCTTCTGAGATGCGGCCATACGGCCACGCCAAAGATATTCGCGCCTTGTAAATCAACGCATCATCAACGCAGCAGTGCAACATTAACATCAGCGGCTCTTCAGCCAACATTTTTTTGTCTGTTTAGTTTGTTTGTGTTGTTTTCTCTTGGTGTTTTGTTGTAATTTTTTCCAGAGATTTGCAGTGCGGCAGCAACAAAAGAACGAGATGCATAAGATACTGAAAATAGTCAACAACATTAACAACAACTAATGCAATAACTAATGCAACAAACAAACAGGGAACAATAAAACATTTGCCAATTATCAGTTCATTTACCTGCAATAACAACAGCTATAACAATTGCTGTAAAATAAAAACAAAATATTTAGTAAGGCATGCAAATCATTTAAGTCAAGAGTATTTGTTTGTTAGGTTGGTTGTATTGTCTCATGTCTGTTGCATGCCACGCAATTTGATGTGGAAAGGTGTGCGTAAGTGAGTGGGGTCTGAGTGTGTGTAAAAGTACCTACCACCGCATGTGTTATCAGATTTTTTAACACTTTCCTTTTATTTCTATTTAATAGTAGTATTTTACTATTTTCAATTGCAACATTTTATACGAAGACATGATGACAGATGCTCTCTATTTAGTTTGTGAAGAGCATATTGATTTTGTAAAGGATCAGTTTATTAGTAGAAAAGAAGCACTAATGGATTATAAAGAATATTTGTCATATTTCAAGGACAGCAGTGTGATATAATAGGATTAAGTTACTAAATTTTTTAAGTATTAAAAAGTCTAAGATAGATTTAAATATTTTAAAAAAATATATTGGTTATGGAGATATTGTCATTAATTATAGATTATATGAATATCACATGACAAAGAAAGAAGTCAGTTTACCATAGATAAAGTTAAAGAAAGTTGCCTTATAATTCAGAGAATAAGGGTAAACGAAACCAACAACTTGGAATGCAGTGACGCGCCCATATTGATAAGAAGGCTATGAACATTAAGCTAAAAATGAGAAATACAAGTATGCATTGGGTGGTTTAATTTTAAATCAGCTTTACCCTCTAGAGTACAAAGTGTTTCTATACAAAGTCATGATCAAAACCAATAATTATGGACGTACAGTATAAAGATGTGAGGAACTGCTACACGTACAAATATCAAAAAAGGGCTTGAGAATAGTCATGGGAGCCCTATGGTATACAAAAAACATCCACAGGGTCTTTGCTTAAAATTGAATCTTAAAAAAAAGAAATATACAAAAATTCCAAATCCTTTGCCACCAATAAAAATGTGTAATTTTAATACCAAAAATCACTGCATTTCACTTGAATAGCCCACCTTTCAAAATGTTGTTCATCGATCTATACGGGTATGTGCTGGAAAACGTCGCCGTTTTTGAATTGAGGCGATTTCAAAGCCTAAAAATGTGCAATTAAAATTTTCATAATTTTAGTTGACAAGTATTTATTTAGGTACTTAATAGTTAAAGTATCAGGGGGGTCACAGAAATCGCTTTCGCCTCAATTTTTTTTTTTTCGATTTCTGTGACACCCTGATACTTAAATTATTGAGTAAATAAATACTTCTAAGCTACAATTATGAAAATATTAATTGCATATTTTTAAGCTTTGAAATCGCCTCAATATTGAGACGAAAGCGGTTTCTAGCAGATACCCGATAATTTTTGTCTTTTTTTTTTTGTTTCACTTGGTTAGCACATTACGATTTAGGCTTCATTTGAGTAGCATCCTTGAACAAGTCAAATTATTAATTAAATAACAGGAGTGAAGAACATTTTGTAAGGTGGGCTATTCAAATGAAACGGAGTGTCTGTGACTATTTTCTGAACATTAGCAAGGAATTATAATGAAATGAAATGGCCGACGTAGCAGCTAAGCTTGTTTCGCAGTCACCGTCAGTAACCACAATCCCTTCTAACGAAACAGACATGCGTAAGACAATCATAAGCTGTTCCAAGAAAAAAAAAATGCATCATCATTACACGGCTACGAATTGGGCATAGTGTCATTACCCACACACATCATCTAAATGGGGAAATTCGCCCTCCCTGCCACCTATGAGGTCAAGAAGATGTGTCGACAATACATATTTTGGACAGTTGCACTTAATTACAAAGTATCAGAAATACCCTTTTCCCCCATTCCAAGCCTTCATCAATGAAAATATATTTTCATTCCTAAGAACTTGTCGCCTCTTAGATTTAATATAACTGTTTTATTTCAAGAAGAGTCGAAGGCCCTAGCAGCTAGTGTTCTGAGTTGTATATTAGTTAGTATAGTATTATTTTTTTGAAGTGAAACTTCATTAGCGGCGTTGGGCAAAAATTTAGTACAAATTTTGAGTGAAAAAATACGAATTGTAACGTTTTTTGGATTCTGTATCTCATGAACCGCACTAGGTAGACACTTGTATTGCTATATTCCCAACAAATAATAAAATTATTGGAAAATCCACTGGAAAAGTCTCAAAAAAGAGATTACATTTCCACAACAACAACATGCAGTTTGTGTGTATAAAAATGTTTATAACAACAAAAGGCAAGCAAACAGATTGTGTGTTGTACAAAAACAAGCGAATATACGAACAAAAGCAACATACAGGCGGATAGACAGACGAACAGACTGAAAGACAGACATAGCTAAATTAACTGGACAGAATAGAATACCATAAATAAAGAGAGAATTCTGTTTAGTGTAGACTGCAATTCTTTGGAAAAGGGAACTTAAAAGGGATAGAAAGACTGCTTATAATTTTAAAAATATTTTCGATTCTATACTCTAGTACCACTAACTCAATAAGAGACGAAAAAGTTTGCATTATTTCATTTTCTATGAAAAATCAGTTAATAAAGATCTGTGTACATAAGGGATGGGGAACTATTATATAAATTTTGGAACTTTTATTGCAATCTTCAATTCACTTATAAATATATTTAAATTCCATATGGAAGCTATTTCATAATAATAAAGAGTATTTATTCTATAGCAGACTCAATAAGTAAAGAAAGAGTAGTGAAATAGTGTGATTTGCATACCTAAAACACAGATATATTCTTATTAATTATAAGTTAAATTATTCTAACTTTTCTTAACTTGAAAACTTATAGAAATTCCATCCATAACTTTTAGAAAACGCACTCTATCAATGACACAGTAATTGAATAAACTATTCTACATTTTTTCAATGATCTATAAGAAGATTAACTCAAGTATACGACTAGATTAAATCACTAATTTAAGAATAATTCACCTCATTTCACTTTAATTGCAAGAGATCTTAGTCATTGCATCTTTGTAAAAATGAAGGGTATTTAATATGTAACTGTGATACTATTGATTCATAAGCTTTATAAGTATCTTTGTACATTTTCCGTGTGAGTTAATTGAAAACCACATTTACACGCTTCATTTTGTAGTTTGGTGGCGTGTGTAAACAATAACTATTGTATTACAAAATTTCCTTATATCTTTATTTGTTTTTTTTACAATATTTATTTTCTTTTTTTGTTTAATTTTATTAAATACAAAAACATTCAACATTTGTTTATTGCTCGCTTATGCAATTTCAAAGGAAATCAAACTCAAATTAAGCAGAAAAAACAAATTACTGAATAAATTAAGTTTTTTTGTAACAAATAAATTGTGCTACAATCACGACATATAACAATGATGATGATAAAGACGATGACGATGACTACAACATCATGGTGGTGGCACAGTCTGGTTGACTCATGAAGCAAAGTTTTTTGAATTAAATGTAATTTGTTAATTTTTTTTATTTTGATATTCGAGAACTAAAATTAAAATCAAACTGTGACTTGAACCAATGTTGAATTGTCTGCAGACTTAAAACTTTAACTTTGCTATATGTATTGAAACATTTACTCAATCAATCCATCAATTCTGCATTCATTCACTTCTCAGTAATTCACTCAAAGGTAATCAAATTGAAACGAAACGAAAATCGTGTTTTGCGCAATTAATCAATTAGGCACAGAATAATCAACAGTCAGTCAACTAAACCATTCGTTTAGTCAGTCAGTCAAATCAAGCAGCCTCTGTGTCTTTATAACCTCGAGACCTAGAATTTGGGCGCTCCCAGTTTAATTTTATATGCAAATTACGTCAGTTTCATATTGATGTTGTTACCTTTGTTTTTTTTTTTTGCTTAAATTTCTTGCACAAGTCAAAATATCTCTTATTATAATGATCCACATTAAAGTCTTTTAGTGTCAATTCAAAATAAATCTTAAGCTCTCCACGCGCATGTTGCATATACTCATCAACTGGGTTTTTTTTTAAATGAAATTTTGCCAAAAAGAATGAATCTACATTTCTTTCACTTTATTTTATATTAAAAAATAAAAAAATACTAAATAAATTTTGTTCTTGCATTTTGTTGTTTTTATTTAAATTTCGAAATTGCGCCAAATTTGCATGAATCACGTATTGATGACGACGACGACGTACATCAAGACGATGATGTTGTTGATTATGATGAGTGAATGGGCGAACACGATTGTGCCAATCACGACGATGAATACTATGATCATAGTACATATAGTATATACAGACTATAGAATGCTAAAAATATGATTTTTAATTTTTTGTTCCAATTATTTTTAGTATTTATAGTATAGTATATATTTGTATCAATTATTTTATTTTTGTTTGGTGCAGTTTGAAAAATAGATTTTTGTTTGTATTTTGTTGTGACTAAAATCATCATCATCATCATCACTTTTAATGACAGATGTGTCTCTTTGAATAGAAAATAAATATTAAAAGGTTAAGAAAAGAAAATTCGAGAAAATTATTGATATTTTAAATCAATTTAATGTCAAGAACAAGTCTATGAAAAGTGTATCTAAATAAATGAAGCAACTGCAATTTTGGTATTGATAGGGTATTCAGGTTGTCCCAAGTTAGTTGCTAAATGAAACTTTGAAGATAAAGGGATTTGTTAAGTTTTATTTTAATAATTTTGATATTATTAGAAGCGGATGGATCAAACTACTTGAATAGTTTTACCATTTTGTTCAAAAATAACTAAACTTTGTGGGAATCTTAGAATGTTTCTTCTTGTGTGTGATACAAGTATCTTTCTCTGTTGTCTCTTCAGAATGAATGCCCTTCTGGTCTGCCAAGGAGAGCATCTACTTCTGAAACACTTGTTCAGCTAATCTTAAAAAGGCATGTATGTTGTTCTACATTTGAAAAGTTCTCTATTAATTAGCTAAAGAGATTAATTCTCAATATATGTAAACATAAGGAATAATCATTTGTAGCATTTTCTTAAGTTTATCGATATGATGTCATTATTTTGAATAGAAAATAGATACTCTTGCGTAAATTAAGAATTCTAGAAGATGAATGATATTACAAAACATGATTTAGCGATAAGAACAAACTTTTATTTATTTATTTATATAATGCCTAACCTAATGTTAACTTTTGGTATACTTTTAGTTTTAATTTATAGGTAGCCACTGGTTCTGACCAGGACCTTCAGCTAATGACGTATATATGTATGTATGCTTAGCTAACACTCATTGGAGTTGTTAAAATACATACATACATATGATGCTTAGAGTTTAAAATGAAATGTTACTACTAAAAGTTGATGTGGTTTTTTGCGAAAATTCAGCATAATATTAATGTTATTAACGCACTTAGATCAACAATGAGTAAGCTGGGGTCTATGTTAGATGAACGCTTGACGGTTCTAAGGTGGTAGAGTCTTTTTTTTTTATAATTCCAGAATGGTAATTGCGACTGAATCGATGCCAAGATCACGTTCAATATCGCTGTTACGGACGTACCAAGGTGCATTCACAACACATCTTAGCACTTTATTCTGGAACCTTTGTATTGACGAGCAGCCCCATAACTAGAATAAAATATAAAGGATGGGGCCCAGTACACTACCCTGGGGAACTCCAGCTTTAATTTCTTTGAGTACTGAATGTGTATATTCTTGTTTGATACGAAAGAAGCGATGATTTTAGAAAGAGATAATATTGTTTTGGTAATAACACATTAATTTTATTTAATACGCCGCAGTATTTCTTGTGGTTGGTGTGCTTCTCCAAGCTGCAAGTTGAACGATTTTTTATCAGATTAAGGATTTCATCGTCTGTAGACTAGATAGAATTTGAAAAATTGGAGAATTACAAAATGGGTTGGCAGTGTTAATGAGAGAGTGAATTTGTTTATACCAGCAAGAGGTGTGATGTTGCTGTGGTCCTGTTTTGTGTGATTTTTATGTATATGAATAATGTCGCTGATGTTGTACTAGTTGGGTATACAAGTGGTAACTTAGTAACAAGTTTTGCTATTGCATCTGCTTTTCCATTGCTTTTGATGACAGTGTGGCTAGGGAACCCAGATAATTTTTTTTTGGGGATCTTTGTATCAAGTAAGGATTCTTTTATTGAGGCGTAGAATTTTAGCTGATAAATTTGTGAGAATCGAAGCGAATAAAAGTAATTATTTCTGAAACCTGTGTCTAACATTAATGCACAAGTTGGTCTAAGGCTTGGTATACTCAGAACTCTCTTGATAAAAAATGTGTCAGTTTAACCAAATCAAAGCTCATCAAATAGCTTATAACGCCAGCTTTGAGCACCATAAAATTGACTGCTTTCAAAAGTTTCCATTAAGATTGTAGCGAAATGTCAAGTTTGCATAAAAAGGCCTAGTATCCTGTATGATTCCTGAAGTTTAATTTCAGCGTTTTTTTTTAAGTTCCTCTTGGAGGGCATGGCAATTACAACCTTGTGCGTATTTTCTTTTGTCACATTTGTTATTACCACAGTAGGGGATTGTTTTATACTTAAAGGGCTATGGAATTGTAATTATCTTCCAATAGTTTGATCGTCAATCTAGAAATCATTTTGATGGTAAAGGTCAGTCCAAACAAACTGTCCTTTGTTGCAGTTGTGTTCTTTATTATAATATTAAATTATTAATCGAAAAGTTACAACAAAAAAATAAATTATTGCCACATAAATCATCAAAATTTAAAACTTAAGAAAGATTTGATTAAATGTGAATAGAAGACAATTCATCTACATGTTCTAATTCATCACAAATAGTCATTTTTACATAATCAGAAGAGAATCTGTCTTATGTTTTTAGAAATTAAAATCTGTAAGATGTTATAAGTAGATTCTTATTAAATTTCCATATCCAAAACCTACTATGTACAATATTACTCAACTCATTAATCATTCATAACTAAAACTTATATTTCCGAAGAAATGTTATCACTTTGATGACAAAAGTAAAAGTTGTCGATCATCGATGTGTATCTTAGATAGTAGATATACATAAATATTTTTATGTATTTATTTCTGATCAACCTATAAAACAGCAAACTTTCAACAACTTATCATACATACAACATACAAGTACAACATATTATGCAGACGAGTACATATGCATGCATGCATGCAAAGAGTATCTAACACACACTACAATATACTACATATTTATCTATCTGTATCAGTACAGAGACACGAAATGTGTTTATTGAATAAAAAATTATAGTTCATTTGCGCTATAAAAGCGTTAATTGGATTACAAAATTGACGCCCCCCAAAAAAAAAAAAAAACTGCTACTCAAACTTGTAGAAAGGAAAAATATTGATAGTGCAAGCAACTATCACTAAAGATAGTTTGAAGCACGCAATGTGTTGTGGTGTGATGTGGTGAGTAACAAATAGTGAGATTTAGTGTGTAGAAAAAAAGTAAACGTCATGCGAATTGTAAGAAAAAAAAACTCGCGTGTCTTTGAGTGCGGCGCCTTGAACAATGTGAAAATATATTGTAAGAGATAGAAAATGAAAAAAATACTTTAAATAAACTACTATGTTTGTATGTATCTGTGTATAATATGGTAATAGACAAATCAACAAGATATCAAAATATTAACGCATCATCATTTGATAAATGATTGAACGAAGCAAGCAAATAGTAAACAAACAAATGAACACAAGCAAACGAATACCATAATGATCGAAAGATGATCGAATGAGTGAATGAATGAATGGATTTGTGGATCTTTGGATCAATGAAAAACCATTTGTATTATTGTGTATTGGATGCATTTTCTTGATGATTTGCTTACTTGCTCTGATGAATACAATATCATGCTGTGAGGCATGCAACATGGCGTATGCGTGCTTTCTTTTCATTTTTCCCATTTTGTAATAATTTTGTAATCTTTCTTTTCACTGATTTGACGCTAATTTCTGATGAGAGAAAAGATATTTGGTAATATAGTTTAACACATCAGTACACATTAAATTATCATTTCACTGGGATATGATTAGAGAGTGGGAGCGATCTTATTCATATTGTATGTACTACTAGGTAGGTTTAATCATAACCCTCAAGCATTGAATGATAAATCAATGAATATTCGAAAAAAAAGAAGGTATTGTAATTATTACAACATTTCTTTATTTCATGCAGCACACACATCATTAATAATGCTGCTGATGATGATGATGAATAAATGAATTAATGTCGTTGTTGAAGCTGTTGGGCATCTATAAATCATACAATTAGTCAACTTTTTACTCACAAAAATGACCTTGGGTTTTTGTTTTCATTTTCATCCATGTTTACCTTTTCTTTTCATTATTATTAATTAATAGTATATTTTTAATTTATTATTATGTCTCCCTTTTTCAGCCGGTTCTATATGTCGATTAATCCAGCTGAGCCATGTAAGTGTGAAATATATGAAATTTAATCTTATTATTTACAAATTACTACTTTGGTTATACTCGTATTGTAAAATGTTGTTGATGTTGACAAAGTTACATTTTTTATAGTTGCATTGTTGCATAAGCGTGAATGCAGTACAAAAATAAAAACAAAACAAAAATTGCATTTATATCCTACATATGTGTATGTAGGAAAAAAAAAGTGGGAATGAAGTCTTAATAAACAAACTTAAAGCAGAAAAAAATACATTATTTTACTAAAAAGATTAAATTACAAGCCACACATTGGCTTCTGTTCGCAAGTTGTGCGTTTAAATATTTAATTTTTCAATTTAACAAACCGCCAAGCAACCCGTCATACAGCAGCAGCAGCAGAAGCAGCAGCGTGTGTTATTCTTATAAAAAACTAAAAAAAAAAAATGATGGTGTAAAAAATACAAAACCAAAACAAAAAAAAAGGGTAGATTAATTATGTATTACCAAGTTTTGGTTTAATTGTGGTATTGAATTGCTTTACAATAGATATAGATTTTTTTGATTAAAAAGGTGTGGATAGATGATAGATTTGCTTCTTGTTTCAAGAAATATAAAGCCCCCTTAACAAGTTGTGAAGTTTATTCATGATTAAACCAAGCAGGAAGTAAGAGTATGAAGCGCATTTGGAGTAGCAAAACATATCTCTGTGAACTGCAAATAGATGACAATGATTTGGCGGCTCTATGTATTATAAAAGCAATACGCTTTTGTGAGTCTTGCAACTGTAGCAAAGTTCGTCTTAGAGGCCCTTAGAATTTATACCGAATATATGTAAGTATTTGTGTAACACGAAAACATGAATCCTTGCTTAGTTTGTTATTTTCGCATATTAATTAGGCATATACTTTTCTTTAATTGATGTAATAATGAACGTAAGATTGGAATCTATGGTCATCAAAATATCCAATATTTCCTGATGAAATGCAAAATTAGTAAATGGGGGGAAGAGGAAACCAGCAGAAATAATGCTTAAATTGGTCTCTCTGGTGAAGTTATGCCTAAGTATATTAGTGTTCATGTTACCTCTATTACATTCTCTTGTCTTACTGATGTTTTTCAGACTAAATCAAGGTTCTAGTTACTCTATATACAATTAATTGATTTTTACTGATTAAAATCCAACTGATATTGTGTTAACTTATTTCTATGACATTGAAACATTGTAACACATTGTGAATTTTTACAGATTTTACTGGAAGTTTTAACATAATAACTGGACATACATTTTACATAATCCTTAATTTTTACGATGATTATTTTAGATATACGTGTTTAGTTTTGTTCACGTTAATTCATTTTTTTCTACAGCTTTTCTTAAGACCTATGAAATATAATACAAAATTTCCTGTTTTATTCAGAGTGTACTAGAATGGGAAATACTATGTCTAATTATTGTAATCAATAAACTATTTTATTCTATTACTATTAGAAAGATATGCACAAGCTAACCCGTTGCAAGGTTCTTTAAATACCAGAATTTAACATGGATGTTAAAAGTCTACAAAGAGAAGAGCGCTTGCAATGATAACAATGACCTATAACGTCCTACTCAAACATAGCTATGGTAACATTGGAGCAAATTTACCTTTGGAAGCATCATTTTCTACGGTTGCAGACCAGTTTGGCGTTAATATAGTATTATTTTTTCTTATCTCTTAATGTTCGCTGGTTAGGGTTCCTATTACGGATCTAGATAGATCCCACGGCCTAAATATAGAGTTGGTAATAATTTAAAGTTTTTCGTTTACAGTTAAGTATTAATACGTTGTTATACTTTAGAGTTTGACATGTGACGTGACAATGCTTATAACTTACACAATGTGACAATTGTTGTCCCTGTCCCCACCCCTTAACGTGTGACGTAATATGTGAATGGCCTCTAATTGATTAATTCTCTAGTAAAAAAGTGAGATAATAGTGTCCGATGTTCCATGAGTAAGTTTAACGACTTTGATGTCCTTCTATGAAAAGCAAGAGCCAAGAATGATAAATTACATAAAAAAGTACAATGACACACATAAAATAATCAATTCCATAAAATATCTTCTGTTTAGGCAAAAATGGCCTACACAATTATAAGTATTAAGATTACATTCTTTCTCTTCTTTTTGCTCCTTTCTATTGGAGCATTCTAGTAAGTTTCCATTTATTGAATTCCAATCTCTATATATATAAAAATGAATCGCTAAAAATGTTCGTAAGCGCCAAACTCGAGAACAGCTGAACCGATGTTGATGAAATTTATTATTTAGTACTTATTGTGTCAAGTGGATGGTTATAAGCTACATTTGGACACAGTAGATGGCGTAGTTTTGGAGATACAGGCCTTTTTACTTTGCATATAAAGCTTAGGAACATATTTTAAAATCAATCAAGTCACCTTTGTCAAGTATAGCAGGAAATTTTGTCAATATTAATATTTGATTCGTCTGATTTTTCAAAAGTAAAAAGAGAACAGTATCACGCACTAACATCACGTCGGAAGCGTGGCAAAGCATGCCGGGTACGCTAGTTACTTCATAAAAATAATATTTATTAAAAATATCCATTATATATTGCTAGATATTTTAAAAGCTACATATAAAAAGAAGCATATATTCGAGATATGAGCTAAACAGTCACACAGTGATTCTAAACTGTGATTGAGTCACAATCATTTGAAGGGAGCGACAGTTTAAACAAAGTGTGTCTCTCCCTTCAAATGACTGTGACTCAATCTCAGTTTAGAATCACTGTGGTTTTAAAATCACTGTTTAGCTCATCTCTAATATACTCTTTTATGGATCTAAAATTTTAAAATATTTTTTTGTTTTTTTGTTTTTTGGCCTCAGAGTCAATGAAATATAATTAGGCAAAAAATTTTACAATATCCCCATCATTAAGTGGAAGAATGTGTGTTTATGCTGCTGCATGTTTATAGTATTTAATATCTTCATACACGTATACCAAATTTTTGGGACCCTACCATAAATACTACAATATAATTTTGCAACATTGTTGCTAACATTATTTTGATGTGTTTTGTTGTTTCTGTTTATGTTTATTTTGTTTTATTTGGTTTGATTGGGTGGGGCGGCAACGCCAACATATTTCCATCATCAACATGCAACAAAATTTATTATAAGGTAGCGAATGTGCATTTTTAAACACTTTCAGTTTAATTTAGTTAATAAAGTGACTCTCTACAGCTTGCATTTTGTTTCGTCAGTTTCTGTTTCTTGTCTATCTTGGCATCGTCATTCATTCGATCGTGCAAACCATAATTAAAAATGTTGCGCCACAGATTGGTGGTTGGTGGCTGGTGGCTGGTTATGTTGAATGTTGGTATCCAAGCTCAAGCCCAAAAGTGACGTGCAACAAGCGCATTATTGAGTTTTTTACTTTTACTCAATACAATACTACTGCGAGTATAAGCAAAAGAAACAACATAAGACATAAATAAATAAGTTAAAACTGAAATCGAAAGAAAAACAAAAAAGTGAAGTCAGATTGTCGAGCCAAGTGGGGCCAGGCCTGTGTTGGCCTGGAATATGTCGTTTATATTATTTGCTTGATAAACTTCTGCCACAAGACAATCGAAATTACTCAATCACGTCTCAAATGCTTTTGTTGTCTTTTGGTGAATAAAGTTAATTAATTAAGTTAAATTTTGGCAGGCTGACAATGCCGCGCCCCGATTTCTTTGCTTCTTTTTTTTTCCACCTATAAGAAATGTGATTTTCTTCTCCAGCAGGAGTTTGTTGTCGTCATCGTCAGCATCATGTAATTGATGATGATGACAATGATGATGATGTCGTTCGTTAAATGCCAAAAATAATTGAATAGGAAGTACTTTTTATGTCAGGCCTTAGTTTCGTGCATAAATTAATGTGCATTCGTCTATCAGTTGCCCCTTGTAGTCCTTGTAGTCACCAATATTCATTGTTTCAATATGATTATGATTGATTCATATCGATTGATTTGATTTTCTATGCTTCCTTCACAATCATATGTGAAATATGATTTAAATCGCGCGTCCCCCACACACAAATATTTCCAACAATTACTGCCACACATTTTCATTGTACAAGAGTTTTTCTTTTGTTTCTATAATGGATTTTCTAAACTTACAAAAAATTGCTTATTGTTGTTGTTAGTTTTGTTGATTGCATTTCCGCGTAATAATAATAATTCAACAAAAAAATATAAAAAAGAAAAAACTAACAAAAACAGTATTTTCCAAATCAAGTTAATATAATACCACCATTATGTCCAAATTTAGTTGTTGGCGTTGGTAATGGTCGTTTTAGCGGCATCATCGACCCGTGGCATCGTTTGTGCTGCTGCTGCAACCACCAACAATCGTCCGCATAAACATTTATATGTATCTGCCTTGGAGTGCCACATGAATTCATGCTTTTGATGCTTACTTGAATTGCATTGCATCATGTGTGTGTGTGTATGTTTATTTTGTGGAGATTTATTTTGAGGTTATTACGACGAGTATATGAGCAATGTTGATTGCTTCAGATACCTCAAACGTGTCTAAGACTGTAATACTCTTTAATGCATAAAATATTGTAAAATTTATCATGATCCTATTTTTTTTTTTTTGGAAAAATATCTTATGCAAATGTTATAAATTTCGTTTGTTAGTAGTTTGTTGTTATAAGAAAAATATTTAAGAAAATGTTTCAGAAATCAATAAAAATTTAAAGGATTCTGGGGAAAAAATCCAAACAGAAATTTGAAAGAAAGTAATTGGAAGGATAGTAGGAGATAAAGATGACAATGTTCTTGAAAGGATCAAAAAGTAGTCAAAGTTTAGAAGAAATGGAAGATTTACAAGGGACATAATCAAACTTATTAGATCTTTAGTAGGATAGCTTTCGAAGGGATGTTCATATAAGGGAGTTAAAAGAGAGAGAAAAAAACTTACAATGCCAGAAATTGGTGATGTTAGAAGATTAGAAGGAGAAGAAGAGCATTTGCCATGATAGCAATGTCCTACAAAGTCCAACTTATTAGATTGTCAAATTTAAAATACATAAGCATTAAATCTTATAGGGAGTCATGGAATGAAAAAGAAAACATCCATTTGTGTCAGTATTCAGTGAAATAAGGAGATCGTTTATCATTCACAAGTGATTTCAATCTTCTTATTGACCAAAAACTGAAAAAGCTGCTCCCGTCCTGGACTTATGGGATTCCCCTATGCGGCAACGCAGCCGAAACGAATATATTCTCGCATCTCATACAGAAGATGCAGATCTCTGCCCTCCGCCAGATAGCTAACGCTCCTTGGTACGTTAGTAATGACGTCATATAAATATGCACACAAGGCGGTATAATACCGGCTTAAATCTCATATCAATAGGCTAGCTGCTGCTTTGGCTATAAATACCACCAGGAGGAGGCTCAAGCGCCTTCACCCTGATGACCTCTGTTTACATGGACGCCAAATAGGACGTAGGCTCCGTTTTTAAACTAACCAGACATTTTCTTGGAAATATTTTTGTCATATTGTTACATTAATTTTTTATATCCTTTAAGTTGGAGGTTTATTTTTGTTCAATAAATGTTAAAAACAAAAAATTCGCAATTTTCCACTGTTTAGTTAAATTATTAAATAGAAGACATAAATGTTGGTACAATCCTTTTAAATTTAACAATTTTATTTGTCAATACATGTCTTAATTATCCTCTGCATTTGTAAAGAACTAACGATCCGCCATTCTTTGCACAGGTGCAATTTACATTTTTTTTTTTTTAAATTAAGAATTTGTCGCTTTGACCTGTTCACACTCAGCATCATGCTCAGCAGCTCGTGTCGTTGATTCTTCTTTGGTAACGCCATTCGTTATTCACACTCAACATTAGTACACTAGCGACTATTTTCGCATTCCATTTTTTTGTTTGTTGCTTTATGAAGGTGTACATTCTGTTGCAAAACAAATTTCTTATCATTCCTGATTTATTTCGCATGCATCATCATTCTATGCAAGCGAAACGAAATGAGCAAACAACAAAAGACGCGAAAGAACACAAAGAAAAACGTCGGCAGAACTGCGAGCTGTTGCTGGTACAACAACATCCGTAAAATATCTTTAAATGACAGTTAAAACCGTATCAATATCCGTTGCGTGGTTTCGAAGTTCTGTGTATCAAAACGGATAGGAATTTCGACTTTGCTTTGTACTATGTCATGATGATGATCACAATATCGTTTACCTATATTTTTCTGAAGTAAATGTTTAACCATTCAAGGTGTTTTGGGTTTTATAGCGAAAAAATTAGACATGTTGTCGGTGGATGTGACAACATTGTCGAGGCGAGTTGCAATATTGTCATGCTGAAACACAACTTTAAGATTTATCAGTTAAAGTATTGAAGATTTATCAATTAAAGTATTCACAGTTAATAGTTTTCTTCTTTGTTAGCAGATCATAGAAGGCCACTCTCTTCTAATTCTATCAGATTGATTAAAACACCGGCATTTAGTGATGAAAGATGGACATTTTTGCTTATCTTTCCAGTGCTTAATCTCATCTATTCAAACTCCTTTTTCGATTTGTAGTTAATCTACATATATTCTACCGCCCTTGATTAAACATTTCTAAGAATGCATCATTTTCTTTGCTAACCAAACAGTTGAATGCGCCTGCAAACATGAGTTTCCTCAGATAAATTTTATTCAATTTCTGCAGTATCCAAATATCGAGCATCTTAACATAAGCTAAGTGATTTCTAATAGCCATGCATGATTCCAATGGAAATTTTAAGAGTATTAGCAATCTCCCACATCATGTAATGCATGGAATGCATATTAAAATAAAATTTTCCTTATAGCATTATTGAAAAGTTAATACCCCTTAAAAAGTCTTTAAATTTTCATATGTTCGGACTCTGTTAACATATGCTAATGCTTGAAAGCAAACAACCATGCAACCAATAAACATTAACTTGACTGTAACTTCAAGCTATATTTGGTTGAGGTTGTTGATGTTATTATGAAAGTAAATATTTAAATACAAAATATATATATATATATTTATTTTATTTTTTTATGTGATTTCTTCTTTTGCACATGATTTTTTTATGGATTTTTACGCTCACTTAAAACAATAAAGTTGTGTAATCCAAATGAAAGCCAAAAATAAAGCAAAGTGCAATGAACTTTTTACAATCATCATCATTATCAACGATGATCATTGGACAATTAAAGAGAGAAGGGTTTTGCATTGCAGTTTATGTAGTGAATATTTATTATGATTTAAATCATATTCAAGAGTTTCTTTCTAATTGAAATAAATTACCATGCCAACCGACTGTCTGACAATTGCATTTAGTTCAATCCAAATTATTGATCATCATGAAAGACCCCAATCCAGACCAGCAGAGTAAGTAAGCATGCGTATGCCCTTGAGAATTAGTCACAGCAATAAAAACTACTCGTACTTTTATGTAAGTATAATAAATAAATTTGAAATTTATATGAAAATTTGTTTTATATTGCAATAGTACGAGTATAATGCAGTCAGAGTGTGCAGTTGTTTGATTCATGGGATCGTTCATTTATTCGTTCCACTTGCAATACTAAATGGTGCTGGCGACAAACTATTGTGAGTTGGGAGAAAAAAAGCTGCACGTCATGCCTTGCACTAATGCGCAGAATTAATGAGGGTCTTAAGTTACAATATATTATACAATATACATATGTCTCTGTTAAGAGCAAACACAAGCATCCCAAACTGAAATGTAAATACAAAAGTATCTCTTTGTTTGTCTACAATACAGTATAGTATTAATCACACTGACCTTGAGTTGCTATAATTGCAACAACAGAAAATTAAAAAGAAAAATATGTATATGAAGAAAATGATGGAAAAAAAAGAAACAAAACAAAACTAAATTTCAAATTTAGACAAATGTATGTCAAATGGAGCATGCAGCCACTTTTATCTTGTTGCCCTCTCTATATAAGACCCCCATACCCTCAATGTAAGTAGTACGAGTTAGCCAAATACGTGACTAACCGACTTTCTTGTCATAATTTTCCTTATTTTTTTTTTTTCATTTTCAATTCATTTAAATTTTTTTTTTGAAGTTCAAAGTAATTGAGTGGATGGAAGTAAGTTGCATGTGTTGCTGTCTGTTATGTGTTGTTGTAAGGTCTCAAATATGGGGCGAAATTTGGACGGACATGCGATTTGAGTAGGTTCAATTAAGGAGCATAAATTATTGTATTTCATTTTTAGCACACAAAAATTGAATTTGTGAAAATCGTAAATTAACATTTTCCGGTTTCCTTTTAAAGTAATTTTTCCAAAAAAACAAAATTTCACTGAAATTCAGCAAGAGAAGTGGCAGCAGCAGCACCAACCCACACATAATAAAACCAACTTATTGTTGTTGTTGATGGTGGTGGTGTTTTTGATTTTTCTTATTTTCATTTCAAATAATGCGATGATGGTGAATGTTAGAAAATTGTCACCAATCGTGAAATATTTTCTCAGACAACTTTTCGTGCAACAACAATGAAAACAACTACAACAGTAAGGAGTGCACAACATGAACATGAAACAGAAGAAAAATCTATGAAAAGAAGTACAAGCCAATGAAGCGAAACACTCGACAACAACAACAATGACGATGATGATGATGATGAAACTAAAATGAAATTGAAAATGGTAGCAATTGCTATTTGAACATGCAACATGGACTGTTGATGTTGCTGTTACTTGCTATAGAAACAACAATAATAACACCGTTATTTCTGCATGAAGTAGTGCAACATAAAGCCAATGTTGTTACTAACATTAGTGACAGTTGCTGGGACTATACTGTCGCCGCCATCATCATCGTCATTCATTTAGTCAGTCACAATTTCTTCGTTCGCATTCAGAGTTTCTTGATTTGATATTTTTATGTGTGACAGTTTCTTTATGTTCGCATTTTCTGATTTTTACTCTGATTTTTTTTTTACCTTTTTCTCCATTTTTTGTTTTTGTGTTTTCAAGTGCAAAATTTATTGCATTAACAAGAAGGTGCCTTACTAAGTTAACACCTAACTGTACAACAGAGTATTTGAGGAATGACTAAGTAACAATCATTTGCTTTGACTTTCTCTAGAAGTTGCAACAAAGTAGGAATGTCGGGTGTATAATTCAATGAGTGGCGCTAATTATTGTGTTTGAAGGTATGCGTAGAGTAGTTCAAAAAGCATAGAATAGAAAAATGTTTTCAAGATCATATTAAAGTTAAGGTAACTTGAATGAATGAAAGCTTTTATTTTGTATCTTATAAGTAGTTATGTTGGTAGTACAACTTGCACTTACATTCTGAGTAAAGTTTGTTCCACATATTTTAACTGATGACCAGGAATCACTTCGTATCAATCATTCCATGGAAGTCAGAAATCAAACGGAAGCCAAAAATTCACTGCAAGAAAAAAATGGAAAAAATTCCTTCAAAAATCAAGAGAATACTTCAACTGAAAGGAGTTTGTTATACTTAGTCAAACTATGTGTGTACGTGTAAATGGAAATTACTACTAAGAGGTCATATGACTATTATGCAAGGAATTTGTTGCATTCGACCACATTCTACGATAGAAAAGACATCATCCACAAAGAGTTCGATCCAATTAGTCAAAACTATCACCGGGAATTACTACTTAGAAGTTATCTAACGAATGATATAAAACACTTTTGAATATTTAAAAAAAATTCGATTCATTCGTCTAGAATACCATGATCCTGACCGTTACAGTTTGTTGTACGTTAATGCGCTAAGTCGGATTTCGCTAATAATACATCCATTTTTTGCACGAAACAAAGTCTGTGGCACGAATCACCCATATGTATCACATAACGAGCTGGAACACGCATATGAATCGCAATTTAATCGATGTAACAAATGTATTGAACTGAGAGAAAAATCAATGTCGTCGACATCTTGAGGCCTTTCGGAGGTATGTCACACACTGCAATCTTTACGTTACTTGGAATCCATTCCACAAAATAGGAGCTATTTCTGTTTTGTACGGCCATGGCGCAGATCGCAGTCAACCAACATGTTCTTGGCAATGAAAATCTGCTGTGTCAAATCAGGAACATTGAGGCACGTGATCCTCTATCTTTGAAACAAGAGTACCCATACCCAAGCCAGTACCACCCTCCAGTGAATGGATCAATTAGAAACCCTTCCAAGGTACAGAAGTTCAAAGTCTAAAACTACTTAAATCCTGTTTTCGTTGATTGATTGCCTGCAGGAAATCGCAGTTCACTCTTTGCGTTCTACATCCAATACATTGTCTACCAGCTCAGAGCCCTCGGCGTAGTAACCCTTTGTCCAATTGTTGCCAGCACCAGACTGACCAAAGACTAAGTTATCCAGAACATATCGATCGTACCTGGTTCCAAGTCAATCATAAATTGAAAATAAATTCCTGTTATTCCGATTTGATCACATTAACTGATACTTAATTGTGACACCGTGTATACTACAATAGAACAGTGAAACAGAACATTCTATGACTATCATTGTATTACTTACATAAAATGTTAAAATACACTAGAAGATTTGTGAACAGTTTTATTGCATCAATCGAGAATATTATTGCAGGAAAATGTTTCAGTAATTGATGTGTCCTCCTCTGGATGTAAAGACATCAGTACTATTTCTAGTCTTACTGTTACCAACATTCATCAAGGCTTCTTGGAGAAAAGTTTTGAGCATACATTTTTTAGTCTTAATCTCATTTCTTTAGGTTAATAGAGGGGGAGTGGCCATTCTGTTATCAGTTAGATAATCTAACTTAGATTTAATAGGATGAAAATATATAATTTGATGTTTTATTTGGAGTGATATAAATCAGTAAAGATTTCGCAAAATGTAACTCTAGCAACAAGTAAAAGCATAATTTTTATACAATTCACCGTTTCTGGATAGAAACTGATAGAGTTGAACCTTAGTCATCATAGGATGACTGATTTCCGCTTATTGCAAAAAACTTGTTCAGTGTTTCCATAAGTTAAATACTTCATATATGAGTTCTATCTGCATATACGTATTTATATATCAACTAAATCTTTATAAGTACATTTAATGTGTGAAAGCATTCGTCACTTCATCAACAATCATCATCAAATGAATCTTTAATCGAGTATAAATGTATACAAATTAAAAAAAAAATATGAACAATTGTGTTTTTCCCAAGCAAATGCAAAAAAAGAAAGTTCATGAACATCCTAAAACGCCTACGATCCTTTCGATCCCTATACGCACAGATCGACAGACACTAAATACTAAGTAAAAGCAACAAATACATGTACGAGTACATAAAATTGCATAATGTTGCTGTTCCAATGATACGAGTATTGCTTTCGTTTAACATAGTATATGACTGAACTTTTTTTCCGCTATCAACACCAACATCCCTATAATCATCAACATCATCACAATGATAATGATGAACAATGGTAATCATCATTATCATCATCAGCATAATAATCATTGAACATGGAGTGACGACCGACTGTAAAAGAGTTTTTTGTGTATTGTATCTACGCCTCCTTGCGAAAGCGTTTTCCTGTAACGAGTCTTCGTAATATGAGCCTTAAATTTTGTGCCGTTTTGTTGTTTGTTGTTGTTAGTATTATTATTGGTAATGTGTTGTTGTTGTTGGTTTGCTAGTTGACTTAAACAACTTGTTGGATGTTTTCTTTCTTTTTTGTTATTGTTAGGTTGCTGATGTTGTTGGTTAGTTCGTTGGTTGCTTGCCGCTTGATAATAATGACAGTATGTGTCACATTGCAACCCACACGCATTCATTTCACCGCTTGTTACTATACTATACTATACTATACACTACACTACAATATATAAACCTGGCTTAGAGCAGCTTGTTGCTGTTGTTTTGCAATGGCGAAATTGTAATAAGTATCTTTGAGTCCAAATCCACAAAAAAACACACACACATACAAAAAAGATACAGTTGGTCTTCTTATTATGATTGGGTTTTCTCTTTGGGTGAGACACGAGCAGGCAATGGAACAAACGAATGAACGCGCAAATTTGATCCAATTGTGCACTCATTTAATCGTGATCTTTATGAGAATGTACAGTTTGGATGTGTTTAGCCTTTTATGTCGTTCAGAATGTCTGTCCACCCTGATGCTGCTGCTGCTGCTGTTGTTGTTGCTGTTTATCTGTCTCTATGTCTGTCTGTCTGTCACTTTGTCTGTACATTTGTCTTTATTCATAATCATTTAACTTTGTTGTTATTATTGCATTTGGTCTGCGGTGGGTGACCTAATTTGTTATTATTACACTCTTTGTTATTGTTCATGTTGTTGTTGATCCCATGATGATCATAATGGTTGCTTTGTTTTTTTTTGTAGTTATTTAACGAAAAAAATTACATAAAGTATCAAGATACAATGACAGTTTAAGGAACTTAAAAGGAATTTAAATAATTAACTCAAAATAAAAAGCGAAAAATACATGTATTAATAAAAATTATAAATTTAATGAACGCAAATTGATTTTCAAATTTAAGAAGCAGCTTTAGCTCAAAAGATAATCATAAAATGAGATTCTTACTAATATTCAATTAAAATATTGATAGGATGCTTTAATTTCTTTAAGTGAAACTTAATTAACTTAAATGATCTTATGATGGTAATTGAATAAGCATAAAAAGAGCTACAGAATCTTCCACATGAAGTCAATGTACTGATGAATAAATGATGCAGAACATTGACGAAGCTTAATTTGAAAGTGAATTTTTATAAGACTTAAATCCTCAACTGGGAACTTTGGCAACCCGGTGAACCTCGTCTAAAGCGGCTTAAAGCTTACAAGGGTGCTGACAAGGTTATGTCCGTCCGTATTTCGGATGTCTACTAAGTTTGGTTTATCGTCTACTTTGATAAAGACAAGATAGTCAATAGCTTCATTCATGAACAAGGAAATTTCGGAAAATCGGCACCATATGCAAAGAAAGAAAGTGATCTTTCACCAAGATAATGTCACGTGTCACAAGTCTTTGGTAACGATGGCAAAATTGCATAAACTATACTTCGCTTTGCTTTCGCACCCATTATATTCTCCAGAATAGGCGCCATCAGCGCCTTTTTCCTGTTCACAGACCTAAAAGAAGTGCTTGCGGGACAGAGATTTCGTTTTATTGAGGAGGTGATCACGAAGACTAGATCCTATTTTGAGGAACTTGAGAAAACCTATAATTTGGAAAATATAAAAAACTTGCAAACAATGAACGAAAATAGAACTAATGATAAGATAACGTCGATTGTCTAGTTGCACCTTAATTTGTTAACAGCCTGGCGGCGGCACTAACCCCTGGGATAAGGCGACATCGTTTAAAGAGGCTTCATCCTAATGACCTTCTAAACGGAAGGTTGCCACCTACCACAACAAAATTTTATGCTATTTTGCGATAAAATTATAATAAATGATTTAAAAAAAAAAACAAAAATAATAATTTGTGTTTCCAGTCTCTGATGGAGATATTATTCTTGATAGAGATCCTTCGGAATATTTGGTATTATTTCAAGAACTCATAATACAGCACTCCTGTTAAATCCAACAGGAACACTGGTATAGCAAGAAAAAAAGTGTTGAGAAATCATGTGAGGATCCCCATAAATTAAGAGGATAACATGTGGTGTAGAACTGATGGTGAAATGGCAGTAATGTTAGCTTTAAGCTGCAGGACCGGTTCATGCCTTATTAGGTCGCAAGTTCACATGATGTTCGTTGCCACGAAGGCATATTGAACACTAAAATATTTACAGATTACAGCCCTCTAGAGCCCCTGGCTACGATAAAATTGATGTCAGAGTTCCAAAGACCCTGCCCGATAAGGGGTGATGTTCTTGATGCTGCTTTTTAAAACCTTGGCTCGCATTCACCACTTCCCATCTTAATGGAAGTGCGCTATTTGTCCAAAACCTGGCAAGCCGGAGAACTTTGTCGCTTCATATCGACCGATACGGCCTATAAGCTTGCGGAAAATGTTGGCAGTAAGTAGCGTTAAGAGTGCCTTACCTCCAGCATCTCCACGGTGTACTAGAAAAGGTTCATTGTGTTGTTCACGATGCCCTCGAGGCCTGCCTCAGCTGGTGGGCAGACTGCTGGAGTATCGCTGTTAACAGTTCAAAATCGCAGCACTGTACGCTTTCGCTTAGGAGAGACTCCAGTCCAACCATTTCGCTGCTCAGCCCGCTATCTGGGTGTGATCTTGTATAGGAGACTTACCTGGAGCAAGCACATTAACAAAACTACTGCAATCTGTCGCCAAAAACTTCGGAAGCTGAACTGCCTCATATGGCCCAGGAAACAGCAGAAATATTGTCCAATTTAAAAAAAAAGAAGACTAATAATGTGTAGTTCAGTGTTAAATTGAAATTATAGGATAATTGAGATTTCTGTCAAAAATGTATGGATGTACTATGCTCTAAAAAATAAAGCAATGCCATCTGCTGAAACAAAGAAAGGAAAAACAACAAGGAAGCCAAGGTGTGCAGTAAGAAATGCTACGCAAATAGATTCTAAAGTGCCTCGATATATTCGGGAAAATTTACCATCTATTGGAATATTGAAACATTGGGAACGATTGTATGATGCTGTTAATCTACTTGAGTTAAACAAATCGAAAAAGAAAAAACTTAAAACAAGACCAGTTCCCCCATCAATGTATTTGTAGGATCCCCAAAAAACTACAATCCAACAAAGAAAGAACAAGATTCCTTTAAGAAATCAGGAAAACCAACAGCAGCAGCAGTAGCAGCAACAACAACGACAAGCTAAGCAGGCGACTTAATCACATGTTTTGAAGTTCCCGAACAACTAGAGAAGTAATCATTATCTCATATAGAAAGTCAGAAGAAAATGAGACACTTAAACGTTGAAACTAAGTATCTCAGTCCGTTCGAGACAATCTTTCAATGGAACATGAGGAATAAAACTATTTAAATGATTATTTCAGTAAAATCGGACAAGTTCTTGGGAAAGATTTCATCTCTTATTTTCATAATCAAAATCTATGAATAATATATTTTTTATTATTCATCATTAAATTACGTGAAATGTAAGCTGATATTTTAATTGGGATTTTTCAATAATTGAATCTACACCAAAGGTTAAGAAGTGAATCAATCAGTTTTGTCATTAGTCATTAGCCTCAATATGTATGTCCCCACTATAATTAGTATTTTTGTTCGCTTAATGACAATGGTATAAAATTATATATCTTAAATTTCCGGTCATTTGCACGCCATTATTGACTTAATTAGCATTGAATAGTCAACAAATGTAATTGCGCGAAAAAAATAGAAATTAAGACGCGCTCCATTGTTAACGGATATGATAATTTGCTTGTGTTGTGTTGTCATTAAGCCATGTTAAGGCAAAGCAAAAGTAAAAGCAAAGCAGGTGCGGTATACGAGGTGTGGTCTTAAAGTAATGACATTAATGTGCTTAAGCTTAGCTGGTAAATATTACCATAGTTTCAGTATTAGTTAGACAAATGCTGGAGAATAGGATATGATTCAAATTTTTCATTAATTTAATCAGGGATAGGCGGCCCTGGCGAGCATTTCTTTCTGCACATGCCTTCTAATAAAAAATAAGAAATTTCATTGAGAAATACTTTCAAGTTTCATATAAAGTTTTAAGACAGTTGATCTTTTGATTATAGTATATGCAAAATTTTAATCAACAATGCCCACCTAACAATAGCGGATCCGATCTTTACCATAAGAAATCTCTTCAGAGTATGCATGAGTTTCTTTGAAAATTTCATAAAGTCGGTCCAGCAAGAATGTCCTGAAAGAAAGGGTCGGAAGAAAGTTCGGCGAAGTCAATCATTACCTTGCGCAGTTCTTGAGCGGTCACGGATGCTTTAAGGAGTACCTACATAAGCGGGGATACGATGATTATCCCTTCTGCTCGGATTGTAGCGGCGTAAACGAAAATGCAGAACGTTTCTTTCTGCATTGCCCGAGATTCGTTGTTGGCAGGTCAATGGTAGCAGCAGTGTTTGGAGAGGAGCCGACTGTAGGACTTGGGGCGATGGGGTTTAGTGGGTGAGACAAGTCCCACACTTCGAATTGTAAATTCATTTGGCTGTTAATGCTTCCCCATCAAAAAAAAAAAAGTTATTTTCCTTATTGTTATGGAAATAAAATGTTATTGTTATAAATTATTATATAAAAATTCTCTGTGAGACTTGCAAAGAACTTTGGTGAGGAATATTGGTCCATATCAGGAGATTTTTTCCATTATTTTTGTGCTAAAGTGCTCAGGAAGATTTCATTAATTTCCTTGCAGAATCTGTAAGGCTATGGTAAAAAAAAAGAAGAGATCCTTTATGTTTTTGGATTTTCTTAGTCTCGGAATTGATATCCAAGTATAACTTCTTTATGGGAAAGACCCCAAGGTAGGGCGCTTTCAAAGATCTGTCGTCCCACAGCTTAAAGAGCAAAATCATATTTAGTACGGTAGAAGCACTTAATCTATTTCGGCAACACTTCATCACGCTTATCTGGGTGCCGGGTCACTCCGGTATCGAAGATAATGAGAAAGGGGACGAGTGTGCCAGGAAGGCTCGACACTGCATGTGTCTCAAGCAGTTACCGATATTTACGGACCATTATAGGATATCCTGGAAGCGAAAACAAGAGATCTAGCAGGCAGAAAATGAGCAAATAAGTCTGGCTGCACTGTTGCTAGGACACTCCTGCTATAAACCAAAGAGAACAACCGAGTTCCTACACAAGAAAGGGTTCGGACGTTGACGGGAGCTATGACGGGGCACTGCACCATCGGGCTGATGGCCTACAGGATGCAGGTTCCACATCATGACTTCTGTCGTAGCTGTGAAAATGAGAAGAAACCGGAGAGCATCCAACACCTCCTCAGTGAATGCCCTGCTCTTCGAGGACTTGGCTCTGTTCGTGGTTTCCTCAGTTTGGTTTAAAGAAAAAGAGGGTGATCTCTGAGACCAACCTTTGACAGTAGTCGATTACTCCTCATAATCCCTCTACCCTTTGACGATTTATCAATTGGCCGAAAAAACTTCTGAACTCGCGAGCGTCCTGCTTAACCTAACCTAAACTTCTTTGAGCCAAGAGTAATGTTGGATAATAAACCACAGAAGGGTTTAGAACCATTCAAATGTATGTGACTGCTTTCCTGTCTATATGACCGTTTATTCTCATTTGGTAACATATAAAATATATCTCTATTAAGATACTAACGTTTTTCTGTAACACAGATTTAAACCGATATTATTTGATCAAAAGTTATAACCTGTCTTATGGTATACTTATGTATATAGTGTACTATATATCTTTAGCTACTGGATAGGCGGTAACTCGACATAACTGTCGATTGCACGACTTTGGCACACGAAGTGTTCTTCTGTTAAACATCAATCTTATGATTTCATACCACACCTCGAAAAGATACAAATATACTACTTACTTACTATTACTAGTTGAGGTCATTTACAATTGCAAATAATTGCTGCATTGGTGGAATTGTATAAAGTAAAGTGGTAACAATTTAGTGCAATATTAATCAAACGCATAGATAAAAGTGCAAAACAAATAACTAACAATTTTAACTAAATGCCACACACGCCTCACTTTCTTTAAGGGGTCCGGACTAAACACAGGTCTTCATATACTCTCATGTACAATATATATAAGTAGTAGTAAACTAAGTAAGTGAATGAATGAGTTGAGTGGAGTTAAGTTGAGTTAGTTGAATGAGTAAGTTCAGTTGAGTTGAGTGAGTGAGTGCAGTCTGCTATTTTTTTATAGTATTTGCACTAAAACTTTCAGTTTAAAATTCAATTATGGATATTTTGTCTGAAGTTGTTCGCTTGCTCTGTACTTTTCACTTTAAAGTGTTTGATTTGCTATTAGGAGTTTAGTAAAGTTTAGTTTAAAGTTATTTTTACTGTTGCAGTTGTTGGCGAAAGCCAAGCAGCAAAAATTCACAAATATTTTTCTTGTTTAATTTTTTTTGATGTTTTACTGTGAATTATGAATAAAACATTGAATAGTCAGTATTTGGGATTTTTATTTCTTTACTTTACTCTAGAGAGGAAGGCGTTACATGTTGCATGCTTCAAGTAACAATAACTAAAGGCGTTGTTGGCTTGGTTGCTGCTACTTTTTCTTTGTTTTGCTTTGCTGTTGTGCTACTATTGCGCTCTCTTATTGCTTTTGATGTTGATGATGCTTTTGCTGCTGTTAGTAAACTCGACAGTGCAACAACCACCAACAGAAGGCAGCGAAGCGGTAATACGTCAATAACCGTTTAGCGTACAAATTGAAATTTTTATTAGTTATGGTTTACAACAACACCAACAACAACAACAGGATCAGCACAACAGCACCCAGCATCTAACAAAAACAATAACTTTTGCAACACCATCAACTAAAACAGTGATTCTTAACCAGGGGACACTTGAGTGTTGTGATACGTTAAAGTATCATCTATGGTATATGGTAAATGAATATATGACGCCTATGGATTCCGAATTTGATGAAATTTTCATGGAAACTCAAAAGCATAGTCTGAAGACTTTTATTGTGAAGTTTGTTGAGAAATGTGTTTTTTTTTTTTTGTCGCACAGTGCAATTTTCATACAATTCTCCCAATTTTTATATAAGTTGTAGGGTTGATGCATAAAAAAGTTCGGATATTTTATCCTATATGATCATTAATCTATGACATATTGGCCATGTTATTTTTGTAACATTGCCCCCTCCTCAGACTTGTGGCTCCTGACCGAGATCATATTCCGTTTCCCGATGTATTTGGCCAGACGATTAACAAGTACCACCACAACATTTAGGCGTTTTTGTAGAGTCATGATAAGTTGTTGAATTTCCGGGCGGTGGTCCATACAACAACTCACATGGCAGTCATATTTCTCGACCCATCAAAAGCATCGCTGGGGTGTAACCTGTTGACTTATGAACAGCTGAACGATAAACCCACAAAGCCAAGGCTAATAGCTGGTCCTTGTCACCTTGATTTCTAACCACGAATTTTACAAGGTAGTCCAACCATCCCATCAGACTGGGGATGTAATGGCGTCATTATGGTTTTGTGATGCGTAAATGTGTAAATGTTAAGCGACATTTTTGTCCCTTGCCTTCAACCTAATAGCTACACTGAGAGCATCATTAAAACATTTTGGTCGACTGGCAACAACTAGATTTTGAATTGAAGTGTCACACAGGCCATCTACAAAATGTTGTGTCAATATGTCGTTGTATGCTGGACTTTGAAAAGCGGATGATTGTCGTGGCATGGTGAGGATCTTTACGGATGCCCGTTCGAAATAATCAATTATTTTAAACCCCACATCTGACACCAATGCTACAAATTTCCAATTTGTCTAAGTTTTAAAATTATACAAACTAGAAATCTGCTGTCAGTTGGCGAGCGGCTACGAATTGTTGTGGTGTGAGGGTGATGCGACGTATGCAGCGATAAAACAGAGGCGTTTCTCCTGAAACTTTCTATTATACTTGGTAAATGCTGTTAAATGAAAATCAAATGTGTGATAATGGTTCTGGACTACATGTTGGATAAGGCAAAATATTTCAACAAAGCTCCAAGAGAAAGAAGTATAAAGATTTACTAGGGGTAACCTTGAGCAATGTTCTTTAAAGATCAGTGCTCAAACATCATCCAATCTTGTCGATCTTCAGTGAGCAAGTTAAGAAAGTCAGAAAACGAATAAAATAAAGTCAGCAACAAGGTAGAAAGAAGAAAAGTTCACTTTCGTGCGATATCGTCGGTATTTTAAGTAACATGTGATCAGTCATCCCGTGGCGGATTAAATGCCGTGAGTGCCATAGGCAATATTTGCAAAATATTATGTAGGACACGTATTCTCTTCAAAACTAAAATCACGCCATACGCCGGTCACAGCTTATCCAACGTAAAACGCAGCTCAACATAGCAATTCTATCTCACCAATTTTTATTATGAAATCAGGCTTGGTAAGAGGAAACATGTAGATAGGGCGCGCTTCAGAAGCTCCACTTCTCTATAGGAAGTATTATTTTTTGTAAGTATGTATTTACTTTAAAACCTTCCTTGCGCTCTTCTTGTAACCACACTAAGCACTTTCCTGTGTTGGCCAAAAGTTAATCTGATTAACTATTAATGATCATAATCAAAAAGTTTGATTAACATGTAACCGCACACAAATACTTGCTAACTTGAGCATTGTTTTTTTTTTACCTTTGACTATTCTATAATTTGAACGAAAGCAATATGTTCTGTAGCTGAAAAAATTCATCAAGTTAATCAATTAATGATTAATAATTAAAATCAAAAATTTTTATTAATGATTTAGTCCTGATTAACAATCATGATTATTTCAATTGTAGTTAATTTAATCAAATTAATCAATTTATTAAAAAACTAATTGATTAATGCTGACACTGGCACGTGCCTAGTTTGACTATAGGATAATCAGCCTCTAAATATCTATCAGCATTTATTTCGCAAATGAAGTCACAAAGTATCTTGAACCCTCTTATATTCTATGGAAATCACTCCCTATCGGTAGCCAATTGTATCACAAAAGATGAGTGGAAACTGTAAACCGTAGAACAAGAAATGGGACTGTCTTCCCTTATATCAAGCTATTGTATTTTATTGTCAGTGTGTTGGTTTCAAAAATTATTAAAAAAAGTGTTTGTGGTTGGGAATCCCTGAACTAGTGTAATAACAATGAGACCATTTCACCTTCGCTTCTAAGACTCGCGATGCAATATTTTTTAGACAACATCAACATCAGTAAAATCAGCAGCAACAACGAACGGTAAGTTGCAACGTTTTTGTTACTATGATGCTGATGCTACTGATGTTGTTGATGCTGTTGTTGTTGTTGCTGCTACATGTTGCTTTATCCGTAAGGAAGCCACACAAATATATACCGCTGTGCTATTAAGTTTTGAGATACAATATCTTATAGATAATATTTTGTGTTTTTTTGTAAGTTATATTGCTCTACTTTTATTGTTGTTGTTGTTATATCACGCTTAAATCGAAGCGTTGCTAGAAACAGACAGTTTGGCGCTTTTGCTGTTTGTAGACATCAGTAGCAGCAACACCAATACTAGCAGCAGCAATGCAGAAAACTTGTATCTTTTAAATAGAAAAATGAACAGCGAACAAATTTTTGTTTAAAGTCTTTTGTTTTATTGTTTTTTTATTATATTATTGTTGTTGTTGTTGGTGTTGTCTGACCGCAGGGATGTTCGCGCGCCAAGTGTTGTTTCTTCTGTTTGTTGCAATTGCTGGTGCTGGTGATGTTGTTGCTATTGTTGGTGGTGCTGGTGTTGCTGGTAGTGCTATGACTACTGTTTCTTATTTTTTGTTGGTTTGATGTGATGTACTCTTATGTATGTTGTTGTTGTTGTTGTTTACATCTATGTTCAAGGAAAATTTGTTCATGTTCATGGCGATTACAGAAATTAGCATGCCACACGTTGCTGCCACTATAATACAATACAAAAGTCATATACTCCACCCAACAACATGAGATTATTGCAGCTGTCTAGTGAACTGAATGTTTGTCTGCATGTCTATCTTTCTATCTTTCCGTTTTTTGTTTGTCTGTCTCCCTGTCTGTTTGTCCAACAGTTTTCCTTCATATCCGTTGATCTGGCCGTAGGTGATTAAGCTGTATGCCGCTTAAACATTTCATCTGGCCTCCTGTTTGAATGAATGTCCAATGTCCAAATGTCTATCTGTCTGTCGTCTGTCTTGTCATCTTGTCTATGCCATCGGAATAATTTCCATTTCCCTACCCCCTATCAAACTCTTACTCTCCTAATTCTATACCTTTTTCCATACATATGGTGGCGATTTTCATCATTTGCATGTGTTTCTTGGTGTTTCTTGGTGTCTGCTGCAATAGTAAATGTCTATTTAAACAACAAACCCTCACCTTTCATGGCGGGTGTTTTACATCCTGTTTATTGTTGTTGCTGTTGTTCCTGTCTATGTTGTTGCTACTGTGCAAAGATATCAACAAAAACAACAATCAACAAACCAATATCAACAGACATAAAACACACATAGATACACGTCAAGTCACGTTTGTTTTTCTTTTTTCTTTCTTGGCATCTGTTTTTGATAATATTATAAAATGTAGAAAGCCAGCCGCCGCCTTTTCCTTGATAAAAATGTCATTGATAAGTGTTGATTTGTTGAAATGTTGCAACAGCAAAACACAATATAACACAACACCACATAATAAAGTAGCAACAGACTCTGAAAAATTGTTGTTATTAGTCATGCAACATTTCTTTGGAACACAAAGAACAGAAATCGTTTTGGGAAAATAATATATTAAAATTTATTTTAATTTGTGAGTGTGTGAATTTTAAATGAAAATTTAAATCTTTTAATCCCATAATAAACTTCTTTTTTATTCAATCTAGATATGATTTTTGTGTCCATTTTATTCTGGATTCAACAAAATAAAATTAGCATTTTCAAATTGGTTTAATATTGATGACAATCATTCAAATGAATTTAAAATTCTAGAAAGCTTTTATGGGGGAACATAGTAGTAAATCACAATTGCATATGATTGACCTGATTTTCTCATGATCAATCAATATGATCTCATGAGTTGAAGGCTATGATGTAATAGTAGTTATTCTTTTAATGAATATCCCAACTGATGTCATTAATTTTGATGTTTTCAATAAAAAATACAATATTGTATCTTGAAATTGTCTTTGAATGTGTCTAATTACAGTTGTTAATTTTTATATTATTTTTTATAATAACTTCTATCATACAAAGTATTGTATAAACAGTTTGTATGGCTATGTCAGTAGTATCAAACATACAGCATACTTGGCCAACTAAGCAGTCACTCAGTCCCTGCTCACCTAAACCATCTAACCTAACCAACCATTTATTCATTCATTCATTCAGTTAGTCAGTCACTCAGTCAGTTGGTGAAGTCTGCCTATAACACATAGTATATATATTGTAATAGTTACTACCTTTGTTGATCTCATCACCTGCGGCTAAAAAAAAAAAACGAAAACAGAAATAACTAACAACGATTTGCAATAATCTTAACTAGCAACTAGTCAGACAATCAGTGGCATCCCAACTAAGTGCGCGTACTACAATCAATAGATGCTAGACACGCAATATGCACTCCGGAGGCCCATTGAATTGAACTCAAGCCAACTGAACAACCAACCAACCAACGTACGAACGATACCATTTGACTTAACTTGGATTGAGTTGAGTTGAGTTGAATGGAGACTCACCTGCAGTGAGTGTTGATTGTTTTGAGTGTGGCGTGCGGATTTAGGTACACATAGTAGATACTACTTACTTACTGCAGTACAACACGAAATGTAGGTTAGTTTTTGCAATTTATGATTTTGGTTAGTGGGTGTTTTATTTTTTTTCCAGTTTTTGTCTAATAAATAAAGATTTGTTTTGAAAGAAAAATATTTAAAAAAAAAAGGAACTGTGAAGTTGAATTTGTTGAAGGTCGTTATTAGATTCAAGAAGTTATTGCTTTGGCATTGAGTTGGTAGTAAACTGAAAGTCTTCAGAACTTGTGTACAGTGAAGTTGAATGAAGTCTTTTCAACATGTCATTTAGACTCACAATAATCATAAAAAAAAACTTCTAAAGAACACAACAAATGACTTGTGATTTTGTTATAAAGTTTGTTAGGTTCAGAATATTTTAGCACTAAAACTTTAAGCTGAAATCATGCTTACTACCTTCTAATCTAACTAGGAAATAGAGTTTAAACTTCTGTATCACTAGGATAAAGAGATAGTAAAAAAATGATATGGAAAGTGGTCTTTTAAAAACAAAACAGATGTGGATGATGTTTGTGGCAGTCATAAACATTCCAATGTTGCTTAGATAAAATATTTCATTGTGACTCTAAAAATTTAGTAAAAAATTAGCATTTTATTACTTTCTACTTCACCGAAGATGGGGCCGAGGCGGGTGTATTTGAACAAGGGAAGAGATACTATGAACCATTAGGTAAGAACACTTCAATCTTTCAAGCGGAAGTATACGCGATAGATAGGTGTGCATACTTTAATCTCGAACGGAACTACCGAAATCGCAGAATAGCAATACTGACTGTCAGCCAGGCACTTAAATCTCACCAAGTCACATCGAAACTGTTGATGGAGTGCATTGATAAGCTGAACATCCTAGGGCAACTCAATCAGGTGTGAATTCTATGGATTCCGGGATACGTAGGGATTTATGGAAACGAAATGGCAGATAAACTTGCCAGGAAAGGAGCATCATCTCCATTTGTAGGGCCCGAAACATTCTGTGGAGTAGGATCTGGTAACATCTCCCGTATTATCTGGGAAGAAGAGGACAAACAAAGGAGATTACACTGGGAAAAATTAGCGCTAGGGACATACAACCTAAAACGCTACAAGGACTGTATGAACTTAACAAAGAACAAATTAAGAATCATTACGGGATTACTAACAGGACATTGTAGGTTGAATTGTCACCTAACAAAACTGGGAATCTTGTCTAATGCAGGTTCTGCGGGGAAGATGATGAGACCGCACTACATGTTATAGCAACTTACTCTGCCCTGATGCGCAGGAGAAGCAAACACAGCGAACTCACCCTATCCGAGGACGAATTCAGACTCTGTGAGGTAGGACCAATACTAAAATTCATCGAGGATATTGGGCTAGGAGAAATACTCTTTAGTCCATGAAGGGGGCACAATAGATCTTCTAGGTTGCAGTACTACATCCACACATATTACGTTGGGGTTTTTTTGGGAGATGGAACAAGCTTTCAAGCGAGTCTGGCTTCAAGGACTGCTGCATAAATTAAAGGTTCTCATGATGGACTCAGGCAGTGTTTAAAAAACTGCAATAATATTAATTTCTTCTGCTTGTGCTTCTGAAAAGTAACGAAAGTCGCAGTTGAACCAACAGCAGAAAATGATCATGGACAAAATCACACCAGCAGCAGCAGCTTCTGCGTTTTCATATGTTTCCTTGTGTACGCTTTTTCGTCTTCAGCTTCGGCTTCAACTTCGGCTTCAGCTTCAGCTTGCACAATGTTTGTACCTTTGCAGGTCGACGCAGTCGCAGTCTTCGTTTTATGATTTGTGATTTTGCTTTGCTGCTGCTTTCGGTGACCAGCGCTCACAACTGTGTTCATTCACCCTAAGAAAAAAAAATATACCTCCGGTTACACTTGGTGGTCTAGCGATACCACAGTCCACAGTTGTGAAATACTTAAGCTTTCAAGTTGACAAACGCCTAACATGGAAAAATCACTTAACAACCATTGTTCGATCCTCTTTCTATAAAACGAAAAAGCTTAACTGGCTTCTTAGCAATATGAGCAAACTCAGTTTAAAAAATAAGCTGTTGTTCCTTTCTGGAAGTTCCATCAAATCGCAGGAAAAGTGAAGTTGTTCAAAACAAAGACAAACTTTATTCCCTCCCAAATTCTCTCGCAGAATCATTAATTCGGATAGCGATTTAACATCAATCTCTTTAAGTTTTTCAGTCCTCACATTAATATTTTATAGCTAAAGCGGTTCATAATAAATATGTCTTCAAAGATTGGACTCAGCTAAGCCCTAGTCGTTCCTTTTTCCTTTTGCTTTGAATAGATGTAAAACTAATTATACCATATAGAATATTATCTTTTTCGAGTTTTATCGTCCTTCGCTGCCTACGGAATTCGAAACCCACTACAGGCTAGATGAACTGGACGTCGCTTATTGTTACCCATCCTGGTTACCTTTGATTTGCATAAGTTCGATTACATCTCTCTTATCACACATGGCTATAAGTAGGGATATAGCTAAATTCCCCCACTGGGTTAGAAAGTTAAAATAATATATTCTCACAGACCAGAGGTCATTGAAGAGCCGATCTTTTGTTGTTAATGTGGTGCCTAGATCGTAATAAGCACTCAGAAGAATCCACATGCAGTACCTCGGAAGCTTTTAAGAAATCTGAAGTTGCATTCTGGGTGTGATGAAAAGATCATTCTATCAAATGCTTATGATCCACATCCTTTTATCTCAATTGTCAGCAATGAAGAAAGTGGATGCCTTTTCATCAAGTTTCAATAAAATAAAAAAAACACATATTAAGATGCATGTTATTTTTTGTAATTCTTTAAAAATACTACTTACTTTTCTGACTAGTGATGAGCAATGAGGAAGAGTTAATATGCTTACTAGCTTTAAGAGGAAGAATTCGGAATGTAATTTCAATATTAGGGAATGTATCGACGAAGTTATTATCAACCAGAATCCTGTAGAAGAACATCTCTTTTGGTTCACATTGTAGTCCTTCTTGAAACCTTCAAGTTGAAGGCATCTGTCAAGTCTACAAACTGGACCAAACCATTCCCAAGACTGATTTCAAGATCGTTCTCTAAATTCATCTGTATCTGATAACTTTTGTGCTACTTTTTTGTATTCCTCAAACTCTTTTGAATAATCTAAGCGATTTCAGCGCTTCCACTGCAGAAGAAAGAACCATATTAAGATTTTGCAATGTCTTATTAGGAGCATTAAAATATTTTTCCAATATTTCTGGAGGTCGCCAATGTGTGGGGGCCCCTGGCCCTGGAGGTATTTCATGTTTGCCCCTTTCCAAGAAAAATTATTTGATTTTATTTTGAATATTCAAATTGTCAATGAGCCCCACTAATTTTTTTTTTGTATCTTCATCTCTTATACTATTTTCACTTTTTATTTTCACACAAGCCCAATTAGATTAAAAACACTCAAGTAAAACAAACTTTCTAAACTTTACACGCGCTTAAAGATTTTCTTCATTGTACAATAGTACGAGTATTTGCAATAACAAAACAATATGATTGAAACCGAGTGTGGCGTCGCCAACATCAACTTCTTGTATGAAGTGACAGCGAGGCAAACTAATTATGAGTGCCTAATTATAAAGACGGATGCCACATAATGCTTACAGGCATACTACATACAAAAATTCCAACAACAATAACAAAGAATCTTTGTAATACAAGAAATTTAAAAAAGAAGAAGTAACAGTAGCAAGACAAGCGTGCGAAAAGCGAAAAACAAAACCAATTGCTGGCAACAACAACAACATTTGCCACTAGCAGAAATCAGATGTTGCGCTGCTGTTGCTGTTGACCAAGTTAAGTTTGTTTTGAAGCTGATGCTGATGCTGAAGAATAAGAAGAAGCGACATTAGCAGCTAAACAAACAGGTTGAAGAACCAAAACACAAAAAGTCTAGTCTCGGACTTAAAGTGATTGTATGTATCTTTGTATCTCTTGTTGATTTGGTTTTAGTAGCTAAGACTGTCAGTCAGTCTCTCTCACACTCTCTTTAAAGAAGTAGTTACAAACTATTGGACAACCAGAAAAAAAGGCGAACGAGGTCGTTTCATTATTGTGCTTCTTGTGCTTGTGCTAAACATGATTTTTCCGCCTCTACTACACAATATTTTTCTTTTTTCTGTTTTTTTGTTGATTTATTTATGTGGCAACTCTCTGACTTCAACGTTATTATAATTATGGCACTCAGGTCCAACAACGTCAATGTCCCCTTTACTTCACTTGACTTGATTCAACTCAAACTCAAATCAACTTATGTTAAGTTGGAGATGAGGTGAGACTCGCCACGCTTTGTTTGTTGTGGCTTCAACTATTTTCTTTGTCGACTTTGGTCAATACTTCGGATGGCAGACATTATGGCGTCGTCGACTGTTTTTCAGTTGAATTGAATTTTATGCAAAATTACAATGTGGTTTTGTGCCACTGTGCAAAGAATTCTCTTCCACTCTCTTTTTCTATCTTAAAGAAATAGTATTTACAACTGCTTATGTATGAAGATACAAATGTTGTTGCACTTGTTGATGTTTATGTTGCTATTGCTATTGTTGTTGAGTTATACGCGCCATATGTTGTTGTTTGGTACCCTTACATCATCACTCCTTCTTCTTGTTGCTTTTGTTAGTAACTTCGCTTTTATTATTGTCAGTTTTTTGCACATTTCGCTCTCTTGCACTTTATTGTTGTCATCACCAGATTTTCTTCACAAGTGCCATCATCATCGGCATCATCAACAGCATCATTGTCAAAGAGTATAAAAGGCGATAGTGATGACAATGAGAAAAGTATCTTTGTCAGCAATAACAATGTTGTTTTCCTCGTCGTCATCATCATCATCACATGGCAAATTTTCGCATGCGCCTTTGTTTTCTTTCATTTATTGGAAATTTTTAAGTTTTCTTGAATTTTCTTTACACCTCTGAACTTTTCTTCATTTGAAAGCTACAACAGATTTTATCACTTTTCCTTCTTTGCTTAAATAGAGAAAATAAAATTTGTTTCTTGTATTTTCTTGCAAAGGAATGAATATTCTTGGAAAGTGTTAGAATTTTAGTAATTTTTAATAGCAAAAATATGTTTATGGAATGCCAAGCATTTGAATGAAAATTATTTTGCAGTGTGAAATGGCATCATGTCTTTGGAGCAATTTATTGTAAATAAAGTTCAGTGAAGGGAGGAACTCAAGTGAGTGAGAGATTTAACACAATATTTCGCTTCAGCTAAGGATTCTGAATGAGTAGCATCTATTACTAATAATACATTGTCCATTGTAAGAGACCTTCACTTATACGTTTGACCTCCTCCACAGAATTGGAACATTTTGCTTAGATACGAGTATGTGGGGGTGCCACAGAAAACTCTAGTGTTTTCGTCGTATGGAGTTTTGCATTCCACTCGGCCACTCGGTGATTTTATCGAATAACCAAACCGCTTCAACTGAATATTAATAGGGCTGTCAGCATATAAAAACACAAAAGGAGAAATCAAACACTCCCAAAAGAGTTTTGGGAAATCTGGTGGGATACAGGAGGAAGAGTTTTCTGTGGCACCCGCCTGTATATATTTTTTTCAGATAGAACCTCAGAAAGTGAAAGTATTATAGTGGTGACAATATTCCATCAAAAAGGCTTCATCATTCGCATACAAATTTTGAATTCGAACATCAAATTTGTTATCCAATTTTGAATTTATATACTATTCTTTCCTAACTTAGGTACTTGAAGCATCCTCCAGTCTGTCTGAAGGGTTTTTTTCTTAGAATACTTGGCCCTGATCCTAGATAGAAGACAAGCAGGCTCAGGTAGAGACAACCACCAATGATTTTATCATAAGATTGTGAGACAATCTAGGGAAGAGCCTCTAAATTAAAAAGAGTCTGCATTAAGACCTGCTTTTCATATTCTCTGAATTTCCTTTAGGATTACATAGTCGTACAACTATATCAAAGTAGGGATGGGTATCGATTAACCGATTAATCGAAATATTCAATGTTTTGTTGAGTTAATCTATGATTTTTCAGTCGATCTCATCTTGGTTTGATTAATCGGATAATCGATTTTTTAGCTTACATTGTTAATGAATTCATAATAAAAATTCATCAAAAAATTCTTCGATATTTCACCCAGTGTTATATTTGAAGCAAATGGTTGAGATGTTCCCAGTCGTTTAAAAGTCGCATTGAGCTACGTCCCTGCTGGTGCCTGTACTGTGTTTTTTTCTGAACAAATACTGAGAGAGTAGAGGAGCCGAGCCGTCTAACTGCCGAAGTTGCCAATAAGCTTTTGTTTTTGAAAGATATCGACGATAAGTATTGATTTTTACAGTCAATGAAAGGAAATGTAAGCACATTTCATATACTTTGAATTGTTGGTCATGCTCTCCAGTAACATTAAATGGTGCAACAATTTCCCAAACTCAAGAGGTAACTTATATTGGCATTCACCTGGCGGAAACATATGGAAGCTAAAAAGATGTACATATATAAAACTAAGGGCACAAAGTCTTCATTGGCTAATTATCTTCAAATCTGGCCTAAGACTTGAGTACAAGGTGTTACTGTATAACGCTGTTATTAAACCAATTTTGTCTTATGGTTGTGATTTTTGTGGTACGCGAGCGAGTAACTTAGCAGTTATATAAAGAGCATAATCCAAGATACTTAGAACAATCACTGGAGCTCCATGGTATATCAGGAATCAAGCCATTCACAAAGACCATTAAAAGAAGAACGCTCTAAGCGCAAAAGTCTTTATATGGACAAACTATCTCAACACGTTAATCCCCTAGCTAGAGCTCTTGTCTATACAAGGAACTCATCTCGTCTGAACCGCAACGATCGGCCAGACCTTTTGCTTAGTTAGAAGCTCGCAGTGCAAATTGAACCGCTTCCTCTTTTTTGCAGGTAGGACACAAGTGTATTCGTTTTTAAGAGTTGAATCATTATTGCTAGTCCTATTCATAAATACTTACATATAGGAGATACAATAAAAAAATTAAAATATAAAAAAAAAATATTGACTTATATTTTTATGTAATGATTTTTTTCTGACATAGTAAGGGCCGTTTTTTACATGGATTTCGTTGTTTTCATCTTCCAAATTGCACCAAATTTTGAAATTGACGATTAATTGAATTTTTAAGCAACAATTAATTGGTGTATCGGTCGATCCCCATCCCTATTTGAATGACAAATGTTTCATTTTTCACACTCCGAATTGCATACCTTATTAATTCCATCTTAACTTATTACTTTCAACCATTCCACTTCTCTCTCTCTCTCTCCCTGTCATCTTTTGCATCACCTACTTCAGGCTACTTTGTTACTTACCCATAACTAAAGCGTTCATAACATGCCCACATTCGGATAAAATGAATTAAAAAATGTCAAAATGTGGCAACAGCTTGTTAGCCTAAAAGAAAAACACAAAAAATCAAATAAAAACTAAAAATCGTTTACCTAAAAGCCAAAAGAGACTTAACATGGCAATGTTGTTGTTAATGTTGTCTCTGTTACAACAACAACAAAAACAGCAACAATAACATCAGTGCTAACAACTAACAAGATACTTGGGGGCATAAAGTGAAGTACTTAAAGTGAACCTCAAACTATCAAAAGCTGCCAAAAACTTTAGCCATCCACAACAACACAACACACCACACCAACAACAAGAAGAACAACTAGAAATGCAATAGTTATAAATGCATTCAATTGTAACAAACAACACCAACAACAACAACAACAACCAGAATCATAAAATACTATTGATAGGGCGTAGCGCTAACTGTCAAAGAGCACAACGCGAGCAAAAGTCAATGCCGCTGACCCATTTTCAATTGGAATATGTATGTTTGAGATACAACAACCAAGCTTGTGTTACTATAGTGTTGTTGTTGTGACATATATGTTGCATTATGAATAGATACATATCGTACATTTGTATGTGGTGTTGTACATGATGTCGTCGTGTGCAGCATTTTGTATTGTTAATAATTTTTGAAAATTTTGTATTTATTTAAAATATCTATTAAACCATGTAACTATGATTTTCTGTCACCTTTTGATATTGATTTCCATTAAATGTTTCACATATAATCCAAATTAATAATTACTTTGGTCTTATGAGTCATAAAAAAAGATGGAAATACCCCTGGGTTAACCATTATATATATGATATTCGTATATTCGCATAAACGTCTTTAAGAAAGGAACCTTAGGGTTCGTCAATATGTTTGTTATACTAAAAGTAGACCACGACATCAAGGCTTAATATGTTTATATTCGTAAGATCAAAATTTTGAAAGGTAGCATTCTAGCCACGAACTGTTTATGTCAACTTTTCATTAAAGCAAACTGATGTATTAAAGGAAAAATCATGAAATAATCGTTCCAGCTCCATCAGTTTTTATGTTTTAAAGAAATCTTCGATTGTACCAAAGATTATGAATATTCTAAAGACTGGCGACTTGATTTATTTCCAAATATGTCTCTTAAGTTTTATATGCAAAGTAAAAAACTGTCTGTATCTCCAAAACTGCGACACTTACCGGGCTTATAACCGTCCATTTGACCCAATAAGTACAACAAAAAAATTTCATCAAAATCGGTCCAGCCGTTCTCGAGTTTAGCGCTTACCAACACTTTTAGCGATTAATTTTTACATATATAGAGAGAGACAGAAACCTAATATTTAATTTACTAGACTTAATATACAAGGTTAATGAGCAGTAGCTACTGGGGCCTTCGACTTGTGATTTAATTACATTTGGAAACCAAAAAGGGAGGCCCTGATGCTCACCAAGTTCTGGCAGGAGTCCAAAATATGGTTTACGATCAGATCACCTCCACAGAGAGGGCATGGTGGGCGGACTGTTCCGTTGAGAAGGTGTTTGTGGCTGTCCTGTGAGTGTCCAATAAATGTACCGCATACCCATCTCGTCAAGTTGGCGTTTGGGGATATTTTAGAACACGTCGGGTTTTTGGCAGAATAACGATGGTTAAATTGTGCACATTCAGACAGCTTCTTTGAACCAAGGTGACAGGAGACGAGGTTCTTTAAATCCTTGGAGTTTGCCGATGTAAAGTAGTGAGACGAGGCGTTGCTGATATGCCACAGCACATTTATTTCCGTGTATTCCTTGATGTCTCAAAGCTCAGGAGATAGCAATTTTGTTGCGGTTTTGAATGCAGATTTTCTGAATTTCACAAATCATGGAGTTATTGTAATCTCGGTTTTGTATGGCTAACAGGACGGAAAGGCTGTCAGAGCAGATTATAAATTTACCGTTATTGTAGATTGTAAATTGACATGCTAATAGAATGGCAAAGGCCTCTGCATTGAAGATGAAGTTGTATAAAGGCAGTGAGCCTCTTGCAATGATTTTCACACTGTTGTCTATGACAAATCACATGGAAAACTTTGATGAGAATCGTAATTGGAATGGTGATCTCTGCATACTAATCTCTTTGTTTTTGAGAATGGTTATTTTGCATAGTGAACCTTTTTATCAACCCTAATATTATGATAGTCAGCGGGTCCTCATACATTTGTCATTCAAAAAAAAAAAAAAAAACTTCTTGATGACTGTGCTAAATCATTCTAGCCATTATAATCCTATTGTTCCTATACAAACTATATAAGTAATATTTGAGATATTGAGATGAAATTTTATATGGGGTGCCGCTTAAAATTCCTCAAATCGAATCTATAGATTAACTTATTTTACCTTTGCGTTTGTGTTAATGATTGTGAGGAGAATTATTCTAGCCACAATCTTCCTCAGTTTTTGATAAAGTAATCTAAAAGATTACATAGAGAATCAGTTGAAAGGTGGCATCAATTTGTCATCTACAAATACTGTAGTTAAGAGGGGTTTGACAAAGTCATACTTTAACTCCCCTTGATGATTGTGTTTGTCATTTTAACAGCTGTACAAATTAAATTTGGTTAGTTAAACGTATTTATCGTAAAAACTTAGTTACCATTTCAATTGTCTGTTTGTTTTCTTCCACTCGTACTCGTAGTATTTACACAGCTTCACAGTGAATATAGCAAAGCATTTTTGTATACGAAAATGTATGTGTGTGGTAAGAATGAATGAAGAGAAGTTTAACGAAGTAGGTACTATTTGTTGATGCAACATGTTGCGGTAGAAATGAAAGAATCATATAGAATTTGTAACTACCTGAATGAGTGCTTGTATGCCTCTGCGCCTGTGCCTACCTATTGTATTTAGTTGATTCGATCTTCTAGAACCATTGACTCATTCATTCATTCAGAATAGAGAAAGAGTATCTTATTATAAGTACTATTATGAGTCAGAAGAAGTGCATAGCTAATGATGTTATTATTTTGACTTACTGTTTATGCGCAAACATCCTTTCTTTGTCATTAACACAGTCAATTTTATAGACCTTAAGCCATTTATAGAATTTAAGTGCTACTCGTTCTACCGTTGCTTAAGGTCAAGGTTGATGTGCTACCGCATCTTAAGCATGCATTATGCATTAATAAAAACTCTGATTCTAATAATAAAAAAAAGTGTTAAGTGCAAGCGGAAATGCCTTAAGAAAAAAAGGATAAAATGCATGTGAATTTTGTTTAAACATGTTCTGCATAAATTAAGGTAAACAAAGGAAAAATGGATGAACTATGAATACGTGTGACTCTAGTTGAACAATTGAGATAACCTGCTGTGCATTCCCATAAAATAAATGGATTTTGTCTGTCTCTCTTGAGTGTTGTAGTAGTTTTCACTTTTGTCAAAAAATTTTCCCGAAATTAATGCGCTTGTTAAATAATTTTGATTGTATTAACGTAAATTATGCCACATTGGAGAAACAAATTGCAAAACAAAAGACTTAAGCAACAAACTTGATAGTGCTGTTGTCTACTATTTCCTGTCATAAGCTCACTCGAAGCTAAAATGCAATTACGCATAAAAGTTTATCAAAAAAACATTATTTACACAAAATTTTTTAATATTGCATTTGCCGATAAATGATTTTGTCAACTTTTTGTTTTGGCCAAAGTCGCCATCGAAGTCTTTCAGTCTCAGCCTGAGTCACAGTCAGCGTCAACTTAGGTGTCTGTCTGTCCACAATAATTCAAAAATACAAATACACACAATAAAATAAAACTAAATGCGCTTCAATAAAATTGTAAAAATAATGGCAAATCATAATTTGTTATCTGTTGCCTGCCTGCCTGCCTGCCTGCGTGCCTTCGTGCGTGCTTGGCAATAAAAAATGAAATGATAGAAAAGAAATAACTGCAAATGCATTTGACCATTAACAGGATATGCGCACTAAGCATGTGAATGTCAACGTTTTTATGACAATTTTCACTGCGGGGAAAAGCCTATGATTATGATAACTATGATAATGATTATGTTGTTCATATTGATGATGATGCTGATGATGATGAAGTTGCCACATTGAGTGTTGTTAATATTTAACTAACGAATGGGGCAGCGTGTAAATGACATTAAATGTTTACCATTACAGAGTTCGAAAAGAGTAAATGTGCATGGGGAAAGGATAAATTTGCATTGCTTTATATTTATGTAAAGAGAAAATCTCGTCTAAAGTTTATTATTATTGAATTATTTTGCTATTAATATTTCGGTTTTTTCATTCATTGATTTTATTTTTATAAATCAAACAAATGCTTTGCCTAGAAAATCAAAAAACCCAAATTGGTAAATGCAATCATAAAATTATTGATTTTTTGCATTGGTTTTGTTTTATGGCATCTATAAAATAAGTGATTTTTATGAGGGCAATGTCGTCTAAAAAGTATTTTTTATCTTTGGATTTTGCGAAACGACATGACCACAAAACACCCACAAAAAAAAAAAAACTGAAGATAATAAAAGAAGAATTAATTTAAGATAAAAACCTTTTAAAGGATTACAAATTCGTTTGTGGCAGTGAAAGTGAGAATAGTCATAACTAAGTTTATGAATAGAAAAGGTAACTGAGTACCCTCTTAAGAAATTCGAAGCCTCTCGACATTAAACTCGTGACGCTACCTAATTACCAAAAAATAAAACAAAATTTTCCATCCTTAAAAGGTTTGCACTCTGAGGTAAGAGACCTGTGGCAAGAGTTTCCCCGCTCCTAGGTATACGAGTATATGTAGAAGTATAAATATTAAAAATATTAGATAAGTGCAAAATCTTTACATCTTTTCGGTTAAAAATCGTAAACATACGAATTTTATTGTTGTCATAAAGTTAATGTGGGAGACCCCAGACAACAAGATGACGAACATTCAAGTTTTTGGCTAACATTCTTTTCATTGTCAAAAATTTCGTTTTCATTCACGACTGCCAAAGTGAATGGTCTTCCAAACGGATGAAGTATGAAGGTAAATATAAACACATTCCGTCCTTCACGCCTTCATTTGAACTCAACTTCAAGTCGTGTCTCTGCCTATTTTATTGCCTAATTTGAACTTTTGCTTCTTTCAATTTAGATGTTGCTCCAATCTTTCTTAATGTAATAGAGAGAAAAGAGTTACGATTTTCATTGCTCATTTACACTTAATGAACGGAATCTTTACTGATGTGTGCAGTCAACTTAAACAATCTTTACAATGTCCAATGGCATAAATTCAAGGAATAAAGTTCGCGACTTGAAAATTGGTAGAAGTGATTATAATCGTATATAGAAAAACAATATAACTTTTCAAAACGACCCGATCACGCCCACTCATAGCGCCTATGTAAACCAATATGTAGACTGAGAATTTAAATTTGAATAGAAAATTATGAACAAAAAAATACCAGGTATTCCTTTGATTATAAGTAAAAAACTCTTAAAGTCATTTTAGCGAAAAATGATATAGAAGGGATAATAAAAAATAAAAATCAGGGCCACCAAGGCTTTTGCTCAATTATTCGTGATCTTACGGATTCGGGCAAGATAGGGCAAAAAAAAAAAAAATTAACTATTATATAGAAGACACTGGCGGACGAGTTTGCTAGGAAAGGCTCGGCACTGCCCATGTCTCAAGTTGTCGCTGATGTTAACAGACCCTTACAGGATAGACTCTCATGCCTGGAAGTGAAAACCTGAGATCTAGCAGACAGGAAGTGGGCAAATGAGACTGCCTGCACTGTCGCAAGGACACTCTGGCCTTGTTATCAACCAATGAGAACATCCGAGCTACTTCACTTTAACAAGAAAAGGGTTCGGACGTTGACGGGAGTCATAACGGGGCACTGCAACATCGGGCTGATGGCTCACAGGATACAAGTTCCACACCATGACTTCCGTCGTAGCTGTGAAGATGAGGAGGAGCCGGAGAGCATCCAACACCTCCTCTGTGATTGCCCTGCTCTTCTCAGTAAACGAAGCCGTTCTTCGAAGAGTTGGGTAGTTTGGCAGTATGTCCATTGGGGAACCTGGCTCTGTTCGTGGACTCCTCATGTTGGTTTTAGAGATAGATGGAGATAGCTAGACCGACCTTGGACTGTTGTGTGATTACCCCTAACCCCTTTTTTAACCAGCATCACAATGGGCCTTTGAGGCTTCTGGTTGAACTCGCGAGTAATTGCGAGCAGCCTGCATAACCTAACCTAACATACGACAATCCACCAAACATTTACTTCACGAAACAAAATTACTTTGAGGTAAAGATCCCAAAAACAGCACATAACAAAAACAAATTTAACAAGGAAAAAACACATATACACAACAAAATCATAGACAATTACATTAAACATACCTTGGATATTATATTCCATGTTTTAGACAAAAGTATGTCTTGATCTACAAGGCTTGCACTCCCTTTTGTTGGGATTTAGCAGAGGTTCTCCATATCTGGATGCAGGATCTCCATACAGGGCAATTATTTGGGCGTAGACTTATTCCCAAGACCGGGAAAGTAAGCTTCAACCGTATTAAAAAAATAGAAAAACAATACTTCTTGATTTATTTAACGCAGAATTGAATCAACTATACACGACAAAAAATTTTGAAATTTTAGCTATTTTAATTTGGCTAGAATTGAGTCGAAACCTCTAATGAGAGTGGGTGTGCTAACCTAATGTCGCGCAGTGTATAGAGTGTTAAACCAAGTAGACTTTGTTTCTAGTTTATATAATTTTGTTTGCGTCTTTTTAGGATTTTTTTGCAGTCGGGTTTTTATTTTTTTTAATTATTTATCTAATATCTTTTGTTCCCTTTTTTCCTCGTTTATGGGTTCAATCAATTCTGTTTTTGTAATAGGGAGCTGATAACACTAATACTGATCATATTTTTAAGGTCTATAAGTTAATAGTAAAAAGAATTGATTAAGTGATGAACAGAGTATTTTAAAAAGATATTAACAATTGGAATTTACTCTTCAATGTTGATTAAATTTCTTTATTATTTTACAGATTTTTACTTAAGAAAACTTCAATTATTTACTGATTTTAAAAACTGCTGAGCTAAACCATATTTCCCAAAAAAAAAAACAGATAGAAAAACCCTATGCATTCATTATCATGTCAAATATATCCAAGCCTTGATGATCATGATTCTAACGCAATTCATTGTCCTCATCCTTTTTGTTTTCATTGGAAAACCAAAAGTGTATCTGCTATCGATCAAAATATACACACACATATGTAGATACTTGTTTTAATAGTACAAAAACATACCTCGCTAAGAGAACAATAGATTCGACAGCAGCTTAGCGATCCCTAGCCGACAATGGTGTCAATTTCAATGCGGTTAATAATACGCGGGTGCCTCACTCAACTCAATTGATCATTATTTTTGATAATGCCCAGACGAAACCAAACTATACCAAATATAATATGGTATGTGTGTTTGCTTGTGGCAAGGATCTGAATAAGAGAATTTGGAATGTGTGCAGCCTAATAAAAAGAAACAACCAACAAATTCTTTCACAGTATAAAGATTTTTTTTGTGTGTGTTGGGACCAATTTTAAAACTGACGGATGATTTTTTCGATTGATGGATGATTCGCCTTGTTATGAAGTTTGCAGGTGTGGTTTCATCTATCAGTATTAATAGGCAAAATAGTAAAAGAACTGTGAGCCCGAATTTTGTTTGTTTAATATAAAAAAAAAAAAATACAATTAACAAATAATTTTGATAACGACAGGAGGGGAACTAATGTATATTAAATGTATGAGATGAAGAAAAAATCTGCAAGTTTTTGTTAAAACATACAAATCTTGTTAACGGGTTGTTTTTTTTTTTTGTAAGGAATTGGTATTCTTCCCAGCTGTTGTCAAAGCGCCATTATGTTCCTGGTCCTGCTGTTATCTAACGCTTCTTTTTTCCTTTTTGTTTTGTTTCTTTAGAAGCTCCTGTCACTTGATCTGTATCATTGTCCTTAGGAGATGACTTACGCTTCCTTCCTCTCTTTTTTGGTCCTTCAGTAGCTGTTTCTGAAGTCTTTGTAGCTCTGGTAGTCGACTTTGCCCTACGAGCTTTAGTTTTTGGGACTTGTGCAGTGGCCTGTCGAACTGATAATCTTGAAGAACGCCTGCATCGATGAGCTATATTTTCAGGTTGCATTGCAATCGCCTCTGTACCCATTACGGGTGTTACAACCTGATTTCTTATACTGGCATCATTTCCTCCTACTGGAGGATTCCTTGGAACAGCATTTTCATTGCAGGGAAGCCGACTTTCTGCTGCTTGTGCCCCCAACAAAGAACTCGGAATAGTATTTGTATTGTTCGAACGCCCGTTTCGTGCTGGTTGTGCCACCAATGAAGAATTGGGAACAGCATTTGCATTGTTCCAACGCCGGTTTCGTGCTGTTTGTGCTTGCAAAAAAGATCTGGGAACAGCATTTGTATTATTAGGACGTCCGCTTTCTGCTGCTTGTGCCACCAATAAAGAACACGGAACAGCATTTGTATTGTTAGGATGCCCGTTTCGTGCTGGTTGTGCCACCAATGAAGAATTGGGAACAGCATTTGCATTGTTCCAACGCCCGTTTCGTGCTGTTTGTGCTTGCAAAAAAGATCTGGGAACAGCATTTGAATTGTTAGGACGTCCGCTTTCTGCTGCTTGTGCCACCAATAAAGAACACGGAACAGCATTTGTATTGTTAGGATGCCCGTTTCGTGCTGGTTGTGCCACCAATGAAGAATTGGGAACAGCATTTGCATTGTTCCAATGCCCGTTTCGTGCTGTTTGTGCTTGCAAAAAAGATCTGGGAACAGCATTTGTATTGTTAGGACGTCCGCTTTCTGCTGCTTGTGCCACCAATAAAGAACACGGAACAGCATTTGTATTGTTAGTACGCCCGCTTTGTGGTGGTTGTGCCTCCAATGAAGAATTGGGAACAGCATTTGCATTGTTCCAACGCCCGTTTCGTGCTGTTTGTGCTTGCAAAAAAGATCTGGGAACAGCATTTGTATTGTTAGGACGTCCGCTTTCTGCTGCTTGTGCCACCAATAAAGAACACGGAACAGCATTTGTATTGTTAGTACGCCCGCTTTGTGCTGGTTGTGCCTCCAATAAAGCACGCGGAACAGCATTTGTATTGTTAGGAAGTCCGCTACGTGCTGATTGTGCTTCTAATGAAGACCTCGGAACAATATTTGTATTGTTAGGACGCCCGCTTTGTGCTGGTTGTGCCTCCAATAAAGCACGCGGAACAGCATTTGTATTGTTAGAAAGTCCGCTACGTGCTGATTGTGCTTCTAATGAAGACCTCGGAACCATATTTGTATTGTTACGACGCCCGCTTTGTGCTGGTTGTGCCTCCAATAAAGCACGCGGAACAGCATTTCCATTATTAGGAAGCTCTTCTGCTCTTCGCGTCTTGAATAAAGAACGGAAAAAATTCCAAGGAAAGCCCATTGTGTGCGTGTTCTAGTGTTTTTGTTTTCAGAGTGAAAATGTATTATTGATATAGTTTATTGAAAAGTCAGGGCACATTTGATATGATTTGCTCTAAAAAATGTTGTTTCAAATGTAAGTACTCAAAACAGGCTTGCCAAGTTACAAAAGTAACGATGTACTCGTATATTTTAAAACTGAACTAACAAAAACTATGATATGAGAGATTTAATGCAACGAATGAAATCTTTTCTGGTGGACATACGCCCTGAGTTTTATAATCTCATGAACTCTGTTATAAGCAAATCCCAAATAAGGATAAAATATGTTAATAGGGCCGTAGACTTCTGGTCCAAATATAGAAATGGAGCCTTAAAGTGATGAATCTAAACAAAGATTTCTTTAAACTATTTTATTGTTCCATTTTCAGTTCATAAAGATCATAAAATTTTAAGTGGAATGAAGGCCACTTTCTTCGAGGGGTTGGGTAAATTACCAAAATGTCCATTGGGGGACCTGATTCTGTTCGTGGATTCCTCAGGTTGGTTAAGAAGTGAGGGTAACCTCTGAACAGTGGCCAAGCCTTCTCAGAATGCTCCCACATACTTCTATCTTTCAAATTTATCAGGCCCTAAGGCTTCTGTTTAACCTAACCTAAGACCACATTTAGTTTTGCCGCCCTCCGGAGCATCAAAAGCCTTAGTCCGCCAGTGTTTTAAATGCAATCAAATCTTTGGACATAAAGAGATCAAAAATGGTAAAATAAATTATTTGCTTAGTTGTTATCTCTGTTGACACATTTGAAATTGTAAATTTACACAAAGTTAGAGCGAAAATAAACCACCAAGACAATAAGAGATAAAATTACAGCAGGTGAAGTACTATGTTACTTTCAATGATGCTTCAGATAACAGCATAAAGCAAACATACCACACAAGGAAATAGTACTTACTAGGTATGAGTGGTATGAGGTGAGGCTAAAAACTTATCAATCCACCCCCATTCGAACATTGTTTTTTGTCGACCTTTTTAAAACCATCAAACTCACCACACCTAATAGTAAACTCACCACCAACTCATTACATTTTCCAATTGAAACGAACATAACAAAACATGTTCGATTCAACAAAGAGGGTGCGATCGGCAACCAACTGACATCATGCAACTACAAAATTGAGAGACCATCAAGAGAGTGAGAGAGTAAGAGATTGGTTGCTTGTGCTCTTGATATCCAACAAGTTTTGATCAGTTTGACAGTTTGATTGGCCAGGGTATGAAGTCCAGGGGTACACAGTTTGATCGGTGCGGAAAGTGCAGGGCACGCACAGTTTGATGACAACATGTTCTCTTGGGCTTTTGGATTTGTACAAATTTTCAAACAAAACAAAACTGTAAGATTCGTTGGTTGCGGCGGTTGTCGGTTGCGGACGCTTTCAATAAATAAATTTTGCTTATGAAATATTATTAAAAGTATATAAATTTTTTACGTGTCGATTAAAAGCGGTACTAAGATACAACGGCGGTTATTAATTGAGAAAACATAACAATGCTTAAAGACGTGAAGAGTGGAAGAAATTATCGCTTTTGGTCTTTGTCGGTTTTTCATTCATTCATTCATTCATATTTGTTGATGTTTGTATTTGCTAAATGAGACGTGAAAACAAAAAAAAAATTTAAGAAAAGAGAAACAAAAGTAAAATAAAATACATAAATAAACAACAACAGCAAAAACAAAACGAACGAACGACGGACTAATCGTATCGAAAAAATATGAAAGAAAACGATTGTTGTTATCATCAATGGAAGTGAGAACGAAGAAGAAGAAGAAAAAAGTAAAAGAAAACAAAAAAATAGAATAGCGGAAATTGCAGAGCAGATATAAAAAAAAAAAATAGAAAAAGAAATAAACAACAAACGAATTAATTGTTTGAGTATAACTTAATACAATTTTTCTTTACTGTATGCGAATAAAAACGAATAAATAACGAAATAAAAAAAAAAAACAAAATTAATTAATCAAAACAAGAAATAAAACAAAATTTTATAAAACAAGATCTAATTAACTGAACTGAAGAGAAGAGCAGAGAATTAAAGAAACAAAAAAAAATTTAATAGTGCGTAAAAATTATAAACCAACAACAACAAAATTAAGTGCGTGCGTGCGTTGCTTGGAGAGCATACATAAAACATAACACAAAAATATCAACAACAAATTAAGAATAAAGAAAAGAGTGCATATAAAACTAACACAGAGAGAGAGAGAGAGAGAGAACCACCTTTAAACGAAGAAGTGTGTTTCCATAGTTTTAAACAAAATAAAACAACAACAAACAAAAAACAACAGAAAACGTGAGAGCAACAAATAAGAGAAAAGCGCGCGTTTGTGTATTTGGAAATCATAAAAAAAGAGATCAATCACCACACATGATGGTTTTTCTTCTATCATAAGTATATAAATTATTGATTACAATTTTGTTAAACTCATAACAAAATTGAAAATTCTCTTTGTAATCTAATAAGAATTTTTTATAAAAAGAAACAAATTGCTAAAATCAAATTAAAATTGAAAAAGAAAATAAGAAGAAGTGAAAAATTATTTGGAAATATTATTACATTCATATGTATATGTAAGTGAATTGAGTGGTAAAGTGATAAGAAAAGAAAAAAAAATATATAAATAAATTTATATAAAAAATATTTTGAATAAAAATATAACAAATATACATACTTGACCGAATCAAAACAATCGATTAAAGAGTGAGTTTTTTTTTTTAACTCAACAAAACAAATTGGATTTTAACGGTGAGTTTGGAAATTTACTATAGAAAATTGAAAGAATTTTGTGAAGAAATTTTTTTGATTTTTTTTTAAATAGTAGTTTCTAGATGAAGTGTACACAGATTTGAAGGGAAGATTTCATTTTACATGAATATAATAAAGTAACCTAAGAGAAGATATAAATTATTTTTTTAAGATAGAAATCTTAATCAATATATCAGTAAATGTGGAATTGCTTTAAACAATTTTTAATTGTGAACATTTTTGAGTCATATGGTAGACCCACGGTTGCCACAATTGACGCACTGGCTCTTTTTTATTGGAATTGGTTCTTTTTTACTTATGATTGGCTTAAGTTAAATCTTATACAAATTTGGGAATAGCCATGACAAGATGTCTGTCCCTAGAAAAAATTATTGGGCGAATTCTTGAACAATGGGATTCACTCCAATTATGTTTCTTGGCTCAGTCCCGAGAAGTCAACAATATAAAGCCAAACGAAGTAGCTAACTTAATGATTACACCCGAAACCAAAATACATTTATACTTTTTAAATTAAAATATTCATTGGACTTTAAGTTCACCAACAAAATACATGGAAACCAAGAGCTTAGAAAAAGTCTGGGCAGGTAGTATCACTAAACGTGTTTTGACTTTAATATTGTATAAAAACTCCAAATTTTCAACATTTCTGGTGGGTTTTCTAAAAACTTTTTTTTTCATATTCTTTTAAGTGACCCATAACGAAGACAAGAAAAGAAAAATCAGAAAAAAAGGGCAAGATGTTCTCATGCAATACGCTTAGAAAGAAGGAATTTTCTTGTGTTTATCCAGATTTTAATACAAAAAGTTCAAATTTCTAACTTTTCCGATGGATTTTCCAAAAAATCTTTCCAATTCCTCTAACTGGCCTCTAACGAAGATAAGAATAGAAAAATCAGCCAATAAGGCAATACGCTTACAAAACAAAAGATAATTTTCAATTTCAACAAGCTGAACGCTCCTCGCCCTTGTTGACATAAGGGCACCATAAATTCTTCACTTCCTATATTTTCAGATTATTTAAATTACTTGGTGCTACGACTTTTGAGTCACGAGATATGTATATTCGAAACAAACGTTACAAATTTCATTAAATTTCTAAAAGAGCATCAGATTGTGACATGTATTCCCTTTTTAAAAACGTTTTCACATTACAAACCAAAATTTTGCAAGTTAAGGAAACAGTGCGTGAGTTTTACTAGGACCTGGTTCGGCAAATAGATCAGCGTTTGGACTTTGATAGAGAGGATATTAAGTCTATTAATATGATCATAACAGCAAAGAGCCTTTAATTACAAATTTTCAGTATTTGTGTAAATCAGATCTGGATGAAACTATTTCACAATGGGCCATGTTAAAGTTAACTGCCGCTTAGTTTATTTTGGGAAGAAGTAGCAAATATTTGTTTTTTTCTTAGTGAAATTAGCTCTTTTTTGTTTAAGTGGCAACCGTGGGTATACCCACTAAAAACTAGTAAGGCAAGCCTATGACAAGGTCATTCAGTTGAAATTTTATGTACGTCATACTGCATGTTTTTGGTGAAAGCTTCCTAAGCTACCAATATTCAGAAAATGTGGAATACTTTTAAAAGATCTAAAGGGTGACTCTTCTGGTACCCACTAGAGATCTAGTAAGCCTATAGTGAGATCATTGCGTTGAGTCAATCATACTAGGAACATGTTTTTGGTTGCATCTTCCTAAGAGGAGACTACCAGTTTTTCTTATCCAGGGTCAGTTTGATTTGGAATTGTACATAATATGAAAGAACTGCAGAGTGGGTGATTCTTCTTGATTCGGTTGGTGTCCCCTAATCAGTCATATTGCATGTTTTCGTAAAAATCTTCCTAAGCCTATATCTATTTTCTATCCAGGGACAGTAATTTGTTGTGGAATACTAGTATTAAAGATCTTAAAGGTAATTCTTCTTCAATCGGCTAGTGTAACCACTAAAATCTAATAAGATCATTGATTTGAGGTTGCCTTAAGTCTGTCACACAAAATGTTATCGGCGAAATCTCTCTAAGCCTATTTGTTTTTATCCAGGAACAGTAATTTTATTTGAAAATAGTATAAAAGATCTAAATGGTGATTCTTCTTAAGTCAGCTGGTGTCCTCCACTAAGCCAAGCCTGTGACAAGATCATTGAATTAAGGTTTTAAGTCACTCATACTGCAAATCTTCCTAAGCCTCCCTCTACTTGGCTTCTATCCAGGGACTAGAACTACTTAAGATTTTAAATTTGCTGGTATATCCAATAGAATTTAGTATACCTATGGCGTTATCATTGAGTTGAGCTGCATTTTCCCAGTGAAATATTTCTAAGTCTATTCAGCCAGGGTCAGTATTTTGATTTGATCTAATAATCTTGAAATTCAGAGAGATTGTCACAAAAATCAAATAAAAATAAGTATGATATTCCTGACATATAAATGGACAGCAATGGATTTCTAAAATAGTCTGTCTTGTAATAAAACAAGACTATCTTTTTATTATTTTATAATATTTCTTTATTTATATTTATTATATAGGAGCAAATGACCACTAGTTTTTAGCTCACAACTAATATTATACTTCTATGATAGAGCAAATGACCGAGTAGTTTAGCTCATAACTTAGAAGTTACTTACTTATACTAAGTCTCACCTGCCTTATTTATAGCAATTTCTAAGTAGCTAGGACCCCATTATGTGGAATATCATATGATGATAGTTATTAGCTACCTATTGGTTTGTATTTGTTATATGGACAACGGACAAAGTGACTATAAGAACATTGGACAAAGTAAGATATGATATTTACCAGGGATGTTGATATTACCTATTAACCCTAATCTTACATGCTACAGTCTTCTATTCAAGGTAACAATTTCGATATTCCTCTGAACATTTGGATGCGTGATTTTTTTAAAATCACAGTGAAGGATTCGTATGCACCTTACAGCATCAATAACCATGATATGAGAAAGTAAAACAAGAGAATCTTAAACTTCCATTTTAATTCAAGTTTTTCATTTATTTTTTGAAGTCTTTAAAAATTATAGTTACATCAAAGTCTACATGTTGAATAGTATGTGACAATATTTCAATATGTAGGAACAGTATTTTATTTGGTGTGAGCCTTAAGTCTTATATACATATGTGCATATGTCAGTGAAATCTTCCTAAGCCTGTCTGTTTGTTACCACAACAGACATGTTGGCATAGTCTCTGAGGGAATAAACTCCATATTCAGAAAGAGTGAAGTGTACCTCGGATATCTAAAAGAGAATGTGATGTAAGAGATGAAAATTGGATTGAATTTATGTTTATATTGTACTATTATAGGACGACAATGAGGATATAAACAAGAAAAACAATTTCAAACTTCTATTAGAATTAAATTTTATCACAAGTACACTAAAAATCATTAAGTTTCTATAAATTAGAGTGCCATCAAAGTTCTCCTTGAATGTGTCACAAACTTACAATATGTAATACCCAGTTTTTAAATGAAATTTGTCATAAATAAATAATTAAATAAATTATTGCAATAATTTCAATTAAATTTTTTTTAAAAAAATGCCTACAAAAAACCTTGTCATGTTAGTTTAGTTAAAAATATGCAATTCAAATATTTTAATTAAAATAGAAATCTAAATTCGTAGAAAAATATATAAAAATTTATGAATTTCACTAAAAAAACAGCAGTTGTCTGTTTTCATTGCAACATATGTAAATATGGTTTCTAGGTTTTAACATCTATCAAAATGCAGATAATTTTCTGTTATCACAAAATTAAATGAAACATGTTATTGGGTTAATCTAAGAAAATTTGTGTTTGTTTAAGGGAGATTTCTACGAAAACACATTTTATTATGACAAGCAGACAATAAAACTATACAAGATCATCATACTAAGATCATAGATTTTTTCTAAAATAAATTAATTTATCAGAGCATACCACAAAAAAAAAAATCATTGCTTAATCTAATGAGTTATCTACATATTTACATAGTATCTATATTTCTATGTATCTAATGCCTGAGTAAGTGCTACCTGGTACACCCCAACTCCATGTGTACAATGTATGGGAGGTAGTCCCTCATGCTATCATAATCAAAAAACTTATACACACCCCCAACTATGAAATAATCCATTATCAACATAGACTCACTCACTCATTCATTCATTCATTCATTCATTCATTCACACATGCAAGCATTCTATACTGAAGATAGGAAAATTCTAAACGGAAGAAGAAACCGGTTGCATATTTTCTTCTTTTTTTTTTGTTTATCAATTTTCAACATGTGATAAACTCACCCACACCATAAATATAGAAATTTTCTCTTTTTCTATACACAATTCTCTTTCATTCATTCATTGAGTACTTCATATTTGCTCTTATCAAAAATTATTATCTTGTCTAGTCAACTGATGTTCTTAGTACGAGTATTGTATTCAATAACCAAATCACAAAAAAATTAAACTGAAGCAACGGAAGCAACTAACCAAAGTAATAAATGAACTAATGTAAAGTACGTACCCGTACATACATACATACATACATGTGATGAATGCAAGTATTGTATGTAGTAAAATGTAAAACTATCTTTTGTTTGTATCTAAAGCACTTAGAGTTTCGTGATAACCTAATTTTACTACCTGAAAATGTCAATTGCGACAAAACAAAAAAACCAAAAAAATGAAAAAGAAAATTAAATAAAACAAAATAAAATAACAAAAAAAAAAAAAAAAATTCCATTAACAAAAAAAAAAAAAAGTAAAACATAAGTAAAACACAAGTCAATAATAAAATAAAACGCCATGACAGAGACGCCAAGCAGAATGAAAACTGAACAAAACAGTTAAATTGTTGTGAAGAGAAGTGGAGCGAAGTGAACAGAACCATATTAAAGCGAGCCACCGAATTGAATTGCAACTGAATTGAACTAAACAGAAACAGCGGTTCTTAAACTGTCTTCAGAAGCCTTGTTGACATTTAAATGTTTAGATCAGTGTCACCTAGCGGGTCAAACTGTAGTTAAGAACCATACATATTTGGCACATAGTTGAAGGTAGATTAAGGCATCATACCATAAAATCAAAGGATTCGTTGAAAGAATGGGCAAAATAACAGCCGAGAAGACATCAAGTCTATTGGGAAGTTTGGCTGTACTATAGCCATTCTACAGTGAGTGGAGAACACAAGCAGAATTCTGTGTTTTGACGACAAAAACAACTGAGAAAACGAACGAAATTTGTTGTTGTTGTAGCAGTCAGAACACAGAATTCTGGTTGTGTTCTCGATGAACTCAACTTGAACCCACTAGTAAAGCTGATCATTCTAAAGTAGCGCTGCCAAATTTCGTCATTGTTACCTACATTTTTCAATGTTGCTAGCGTTTTAGATTTAAATTATTAGTTTTTTTTAATAGATTTTAATAAAATAAGTATCAGGAATGAAAAAAGTGAGCTACAAGAACTAGAAATATTGTAAAATGTTCTTAATCATGTATTTTTCACAAATTTTCAGTTTTCAAAGTTGCACGTGTGTGTATAACCAAAACAAAAAACAGCTGTTCACAGCTCACCAGAACACACTCGGGACGCAAAACCAGAACTCTCAACTTCTTACTCACTGTAGAATGACTATCAAGGAAAAAAGTGACAATACCAAATTATTACATAGTACGAAATTCCAGAATGTTTGGATACTGATTATTTTAAACCACATAATGGATTTTAATAGAGTTTTAAAGAAAGGTTTTCATGTGCAATACATATTACTTAATCCAAATTAACACTTTGTAGATTGGGTATATGATAGCTTAGAGACATTTGTTAAAATCAATCAAGTCGGCTTTGTTAAACTTATCTTTTTTGTGAATTATTTGTGCGTCAATATGAAATTAATTATATTTTCAATGAAATTAATCAATTATGCCAAAAATGAAAGACTTCTTATATATGTAGGTCCTGCTTCAGAATGATGAAACCGATGCAGAAATGGGAAATGGCTGTCATATGCACCAGTGCAAAGCAGTATTATTATATATTTAAACAAATTATGAACGTAGTCATACGATGATAGATTTCCTGGTCTCCCGGTTGAGCGTCCTGCGCCAGGTTATTGTTATCCGAGGCTAATCTTCTTGTGAATACACGAATCAATAAAATTCGGACGTAGCTGATTGATTGGACCAAGGCGCGCTAGTCGGCTTGCCTAAACCATGAGGCGAGCATCTAGGATTTCCCCTAGAATGCTGATGCTGTGCAGTTATCCCGCTGTGTGCTCGGTCGCCATTTCCTCATTAGTGAAAAACAGAGGGCACCACGAGAAGGTTGAGGATGACATTTGTAAAGAGAGAGACTATTAGAGACGAATCATGCACCTTACCCTCCGCAAAGCACAAATGAGCCTAAACTTTTTTTTGGCGTCTTTAGGTGGCACGTTCTTTTCCTTATTGTTCCTGCCGAAACTTTTTTGTTTTCATTTTCATCAATAAACCAATGATAAAAACTGCATCAAAACAGCTTTTCCAAATTGATAGAAAGAGACGTTTTAGGACGCATTTCTTTAAAATTTTTTACCTGTGCCCAAACTTTTTTTGTTGGTACAGAGTATTCATTAAATAGATAATCATTAAAATACATAAGAATTCAAAAAGGAAAAATTTTGTTCCGATCAAAGATTGAAGTTTGAAGTCACTTTGTATGCTCAAAATTTTTAAAACTCTTTAAAGCATTCATATTCCAGAACAAAACCAATGTCCATGGCTCCTGATAGTTCATATTTTGATTGAGAAAATGGAACTCACAGATCAATACGGGTTCGCCCAAAGAGTAGGATTTTATACTGGATTAATTGCTTACAAAGAGAGAGCTCTTCTTATATTAAATTTTAGCATACTAAACACCTCGAGATGATACGTAATTTTTTATTGGATAATCTTGAGATACCCAACCGAAAGAGTTGGTCCGCCATTCCTGCTCTATGTTGAGATTATTGACTAAGATGCGAATGGGATTCAAACAAAAATTTTCAAGGGGAGATCCGTGAAGAAAATATGTTGTTCATTATACAAAATTAAAAACCCCTGGAACAGAGAAATGTTAAATACATTGCTTTGCTCAATTTTAACTTCAATTCTATGCTTTCCTTTGCCGCTCTACTGCTCTCTTTCTCTATACATACATATATACATAAGTATATTATTCTTTGCTGCCTGTTCTACTAATTATTTTAGAATAAAAAGAAGAATAAGAACAAATATATATTTTTTTTTCTTTTATTTTGACATTTCATCAAGTGTCAGCATTTCTTTTGTGTTGTGTTTTGTTTTGTTTTTCGATTCATAAATTCATAAATCATTTTTGTTATTTTGTTTGCCTGCATTTTTTGTTTTACTTCCTTGCTGCTATTCTTTGCTTATGCCTTTTCTTTTTGTCCATTCATTCTTTTGGTTTGTTTCTTATCTTTTCTTTTCTTTTTTTAAATAAATAAACAGTTAATAAATAAGAAAATTTATTTATTTTTCCTTTATTAAGTGGCAGCAGCAGCAGCAGCAGGCAGTAACTTCATTTTTATATTTGCATAAATAAAATTTTATCATAAGATGCATGACACAAAGAAAGAAATATTGCACAGATGATTGAAGTAATGTACATGCATATGACTGAATGATTGATTGTTCGGATGGGTTGGAAGAATAGTATATTTGTGTGATTGATAAATTGAAAGAAATATCCGGTAGCGCATATTAACTTGAAAATAAAATCCACAATTCATATTGAATCTTATAATAATGATGATGGTAATGAAGATTCTGATCATCATTAAAGAGTTGTATCTGTGGTCTGTCTGAATGATTCGATGATTCGTCAGTCTGCCCACATGTAACGCTTTTCGTTGTCGTTGGTGCCCGGCATGCAATAAAAAATATGACGCATATTCTTAGTAGAACGAAAACAAGAATAATCGAGTGCGTGGTTCATTTTTGTTGATTTAAATTTGTTTATTTGCAAAATTTGTTGTTCATTAAACTTGGTTTTTTGTGGTACCCTTCACATTTTATTGATACAGTTCACAATTTCGTTTAATGCAACAATAATACCTGTGTTTGAGAGAGAGAGACGCAGTGACTAAGCCAACACGACTAAAGTTGCCTGACAGGTGTTTAATGATTTTTTGTAAAGAAAAAACATTCTAAAATATATCGATCGAAAGACTTTTTAATGGAAATATACATAAATAAAATTGTTTTTTGCATATAAACAAACCCTTAAAAATTCTAGGTTTTTCTTGCTAAAAGACCCTACCACAATAAAATAAAAAAACCAAGAATAATCACTAGATAAAAAGCTCTTATTACCTTCTATGCAGCAGAGCACCCCATGTAAATTTTGTTATTATTCGAAACAGTATAGGAAGTTTTCTTCAATGACCTCTGTGGATGTTTTTCTTTCGTAGCTTTCAGCAATTTTTTGTTTTGTTTTAATAGAGAATTGACAGGCAGACATAGATCACTTGGTCTGGAAAATTATGGGTATAGATTAACCGATTAATCGAAATAATCGATATTTTGTTGAAATAATCTATCGTGCCTTTTACTCGGTTAGTTCAATCTCAGTCCAAGTGTCTGTAATCTATCTAGTAATCGAAATGGATTGACAAATTAAATGGGACATCAGTCCAATTATCTGTCATTGGATTTCGAGACGCCTTTTAGACGGTCAGTTCAGTCTCAGTCCATGTTATCGCTTCAGAAATCGAAATGGATTGACAAATACGCTTGGCCATTAGTCCATTTTCTTGTCATCGTTTCGGTTATCGGTGCGATAACATGGACTGAGACTGAACTGACTGTCTAAAAAGCCTTTGAAAAGGGCCTTATTTGTTCTTAATCGATGTCATCTAGGGATCGCATAATTGATTTTTATGAATACTTGTAGTTCATTGTGATTATCAAATATTGAGTCCAGTCTTGTTAGTATCTTAAAAACATGTTTGACTTCAGACTTGGACTTGTCGACCTTAGGTGCAGCATCTCCGTCTTTGTTTAAAAAGCACAACAAAAGTATTTAGAAGATGTGGTGGCATCTCGAGCCACACACGATCGAGGCGGCGTTAAAAAAGAGTTCAGCCTATATTTTCTTTGTATTTCCATTCCGAGTTCCAGATCATACAATTGTGAGCAAATAGCAATAGCAATCTTTGCTATCATGATTCAGTGGTGGTGGTTTTTTTTTAGTTTCAGTCTTTTATTAAGGTTTATACTTGCTATTATCACCAAATCCGACTTTATTCTTGCTACATACTGTTGGGAATTGATGGCTGCACGAATCCTTTGGTCAGCTTAAGTTGTTGAATTTTTTTTTGCAATTTCTCTATAAGAAATATTGAGATCCCTATAAAAAGAGATTCTTGCTTTTTCTTCCGTTGTTAGGACACCTTTTCGGCACATTATTAATAAAAATATAACTTAAATACCAGGAACTAATATCACAATATATTTGCAAAACCAATCACTTCAAAAATCTGCGGCAAATAAGCAGAATTGTCAATGTTCTTATTCAAGTGAGCCAGTGGAGGTTGAAAAGAAAACACACATAAAATATATCGGTTGAAAAAATAGCTCTTAATGAGCATTAAGTATAAAGATAAATGGAAGATTTGCAAGAACATAAACAACATGAAACTAGTTGTGTTCTTAATGAAGTGAGCGGCAATGTATCTTGAAATAGTACAATGCAACGCAAGGTTGATTATATTGAAATAACCAACTCAGTGTCCTTTGGGTATATAAGCTTTTCCATACTTATTACATCCCTTAATATTGCAATTGTTCCAACTCTACTTTTATATGTTGTATGCATGTTTTCTTTCCGGTTTTGGAACTCTCCCTATTAATGTTCGTTCCTACACACAGACTCTCATTGTGGAGTTAAGACCAAAGTATTATGATCACATGCATTAGTCTATTTTATTGATAGATCCTGCAATATTTTCTTTAAATCACAATGTTTGATAATTAAATAAAATCATAACTTCAGATAGCAATAAATTGGAAAATATGAATTATGATTGGGTTTTATTATATATTTCCTTATCTAGGGGAAGTCCAACTTATAGTTGCCTTAAACATGCAATTTTTGTCTTGCTTCCGAGTTTATAAAGAGTATTGAACCCATTTGGAGAAACCGAAGTTTAGGGTTTTTTTCCAGTTAATACTCTTTTATAATAGTATAATTTATTTGTTAATATTTTTTATATATTTATTTCATATTTTTTTTATTAAACAGTAAACACGATTTATACTTTATTGATTATTCATAATTGTAATTTAAATAAAAATAAAAAATAACAAAGGCGATAAATACAATACAATAAAGTAGGCAAAGAAAGAAATACAAACAATATAAGAAAAAAAATGATCAACTCAAAGTTTTCTTTATGAATGTTTCCGGTTGCAAGTTCCAGCACCACGTCACATGCACATGCAACAACAAAGAAATTGAAAGAAAATCAATCAGCTGTCCACACAGATACACACTAACACATGCATATGTACAGTATCTTTTACATTTTCCCTTTACTTCACTTTTCTTCTATAACTTTGACACTTTTGGTTTCTTTATGATTTCTTTCTTTCTCTCTCTAACTCTTTGATGTAAATAATTCTCTGTAAATAACCACAAATGTCATTGAAATATGCATAATTATCAATCAACCTGAAAAGCATCAAGCAACAATAACAACAAGTATGTACAAATGTATATGTAACTTGTTCTTTTCTTGTTGGGTTTGCCCCTGTGAACTTTTAATGATTAACACAAAAAAAAAAAATATCATTTGGAAAAAACACAAAAATTATTTAAGAATTTATTTTTAACTGAGGTCATCAAACATCGATTACAGCATCTCTCAACAATATATGTACTATTGTACATAAAATACTTTGAACACAGCCACACACACACACGGTGATTGAGTGTACTGCCTGTGACCAGCTGGTGAACTCATACACCAAAAAAATAAAAACAACAATACTCGTACACTATGCCACACAACAACAAAAACAAATAGCATAATATCAACATACCTTTGACTATGCCATACAATAATATGTACAATATATTGTAGATACATTTGTGTAACATATGTGTAGTAAAATACTTGTATCTGAATGTGTGTTTTAAATGCTCATTCAATGATATTCATATTCTCAAACATAGTATACTACACATATGAATCTATGTAGTTTGCTTCTTTGTATTACATAGTTTATAGATACATTTGAATTCTTGACTTTCTGCGCCTCAATGACTTTTGAATTGCCTTGCCTGTCTGCCTGCTTGACTGTCGACTGACTGCCTGTTGCCCTGATCTGACTTTTTGTTGCCACCGCAACCACCAACACTTTGCTGCTTAAATAATCTTTTCTTCATTTTTTGTTTTGTTGTTATTTTTACATAAAAAACAAAATAGAAAGAAAAACATCCAAAAAATACCAACTATAATAGAAGAATAACAAAAATTGTTCGATTACAAGAAGAATGCAAGCGAGTGAATATGTATATTTCGAATATTTTTTTGTTTCCACATTCATTTATTTTCTTTTAAGGTTTAATATTTCATGATTTAAGGGTTTTTCTCTTATTCCTTCTATTCTTTTATTACGACTAGTATTTTAAAATATAAAAGATACTAACTTAACTATAGAAACCCTAAAAATGAAGGCTTAACAAACACTCACGAGTACACAACGTTGCTAAGAAAATGTTCTAGAAAAGAAGGGTTGTGTTGTAGTAAATGATGAAAGGGTTGTTAAAAACATATTTTTAAAAAAATAGTCATTCTACTCAACTGAAAGCATTTTAGTATTTCAACTTCCTTGTTTTAGTATATTTGTTTTACTTTTATTGAAAGTTGCATTCATACTCTGATACCATAAACCTGGCTAAGGGGGTTTCAGTTGTGTAGTTTGGAAAACGGAAGATTCTCAGAATGTTGATCAAGGGTTGTTTCTTATAATAAACAGAATATCAATGTAATTAGAAGAAACTACCCAAAGAAGGGACGTTACGTGAGGATGTAACGTCTCCGGCTGGAATTCCGTTAGCAACAGTGAAGCTCACTGTCAGAAAATTCTACCAAGTAAAAGGCAATACTCTCTGGGTAGAAGAAGGCACTTGCAGCATAGCTAAGCAAACTTGGTCAAATATGAACGAACCGGCCAGCTGCTAAATCTCGGCAGAACCTCAATAAGCAAGACTATAAACGTACTAACAGGATATTGCGTCATTGGCATGCTGGCAGACTAGGGCTTCCACACTACCATTTCTGACGCAGCTGCGGCTCGGAAGAGCTAGTGCTAGTGTCCATCCCTCGCCAGAAGATGATGGAACTACCTAGGCGCTGGGTTTCTCTCCAGCTTAACCGAACTATCATTCCTACCAATCAGGGACATATCTAGGAATCCAAATGGTTCTCCGCATCGGACTAAGGGGTGCCGTGTCAACATTTTGCTGGTATCACAATACTTTTTTTGTGCCTAAGTGAGCCTCTAGTCTGAGGGCTGCCACCTAATCTAACCTAACCTGGACAAAACACTTTAACAATAATCGATATTTCATGGGAGAATCCTAAGAAATCCTTTACATTTATGTAGTCAAAAGGTGAAATGTAATTAGAGAAGGGCTTCCAAGGAATTTATGATTCATAGACCTTTGAACATTTGAACATTTGATCTTTAAGATATAAATGCTTACTAAGAATTGATAGTATTTAACTTGTACAGTGACTCTAAAGAACTTAAGATTGATATACCAATTTGATCATAGTATCCTAAGGAAACTTTTACATATAAGTGCAAGAAGATGTCAATTTTAGATTTAGCGAAGGATTGTCATGAACTTCATATTCCTAGGCAATTTATTTTATTTTCTCGTAACTTGATCTGGAACCCCCAAACAAACATTTACGTCTTCTAAGTAGGCATGATTTTAATTTAAAAACTTCTTTGGCAAATTCTTTGTCTTCAACATAAGTTCCCAAACTTATTTCGACTACCGGGCATTTTGAGCTTTAAAAAAAGGTAATGTGCCTCATCTATGTAAGCACACTATTGAAGTGAAACTGCTGCATAAAATGTAAGGACTCAAGTTTTTGTTTTTAGTTTTAAAATTACTCGTACGCTCTTCGTAAAAATATACATCAATAAAACATTTTTTATCTCTCTCTTACTTATGTATAAGCATATATTCTCTTCGCTGCAGCTGAACAAGCCAATGAGCTATGTGTCTACGTCTCTCCACCGCATTATCACATTTGATTACTGTAACGCTTTTTTTGGACTTACACGTTGCTAAAGAAGTTTCACTTCAAAAAATTATTATACCCCAAAAAATTTATATTTAAACATTCATTATTATATGGATAGATAGGAGATGGTCCATTTCCTATTTCTATATGAAAGAATGCTTCAATGAGAGGAAATAATAATATTAATTTATTAATTATGCGAAGCATTTTGACGAGTTTGATAATATCAGCCATGAATTGAGTTAAAAACATATGTGAATCACAGAATCTCGCTGTGTTGACATTTGAAAAAGGATCCGCCAACCAGTCTCTGGTATGTCTCTGTTTAAAATGTCCTGGAATCGTTTCTTAAAATTATCATGTTGACACCTTTACCGAATTTAGAAAAATTATTAAATTTATGTCTGCTGATATTCCTTTTATTCAACTTTATTATTTAATTAAATTTTTTAAACTGAGAACTCTTCAGTTTTTCAGATTGCCTTAACGCCCATTAATTTTCTCTGAACCTTCTACTGCCCCCCTGGAAGCAATAAGGTCTACAATAAGGTTTTGTTCTTCCCATCATTCATCCAATACAAACTGCATTTCTTCTTCTAAACATTTAAACTTAATTTTTTATTTCTCTATTCTTTTTTTTACTCTTGTGAACTCTTTCCATGTCTTTTCTTTTCATTTTATTTCATTCTAAAGACTTCACACGTTAAATGCACGTTAAACTTCATTTAATTTATGTTAATATTAGTTCAGTTAATTAATGTGTGACCCAACCAAAGCAAACGACAATAAATTTAGAAAATTCAACAAAGAATTACTACCACACCATACAATATACAAAAATTTCAAGCACTCACACTTTCCTTTACTACTCGTACTACCTAAACATAAATAAGTATATCTACAATATGGCATATAGTAAGTAGATGCATACTTCTATGCTATGTGTATTTGTATGACAAACAATTTAACCTTTAAACAAAAGCAACACAACATGATATAAACACAGCTGGATGCTGTTTAAATAGAAAAGAACAATGAAATATGGAACTATAATATACTATTTTCCCTTTGAAATCATCTTTCTCATATTCAAAAGAGTTTAAACTTTTGGTCCATAACATTTCATTTCATTTGTGCTGTCAATAAACTGTCAGTGGTTTGTCAAAATTTGGCTTTCTGTTGATGTTTGATTAACAAAAAAAAAACAACAAACAAACACGATTTTCATGTAATGTTTTCTCTAATTTTAATTTTGATTTCATTTGAATTTGAACATGAATGAACCTTTGAGATACGAGTATGTACCTACTATTGTATATACTTGTTGAGGTCTTTGTTAAAGAGAAAATTGTAGTTAGTTATCTGCATACCCAATCATCAACCTTTTGCAATGCATTTTTTTTTTATTATTTTTATTTAAATTGATTTTTAAAAATAAAAATACCAAAAATTGTGTAATTCTTGTACAAAAATCATTCAACCTTGACTAATGGATTTTCTAATCAACCATACAACTGAGTTGAGTTTTGATTGAAGTAGTACAAGTATGAACACACATTTTGAAATATTATTAAGCATTAAGATTGAGATAAACTTTTCTCAGATATTACTATAAACAACAACACATGTGTGTTTAACATACCAAGCCCCCTCAATGGCAAAGAATTTGGTATACTCGTACATAAGTAAAAATATTTTGAAAAATGATGACAAGCGACATTATTTAGCATATAATTCTAACAGCACATACTACATGTGTTTTTTGTGGAATAAATAAATAAAAAAATAAGAAACCGAAATAGAAACAGAAAAATTTGTGTATATTTAAAGAACTTAAAAATGTCAAGATCTAATATACAAGACCCAAGACCTTAAAAAAAAAACCAACAGACAAGATAAATGCATTTCAAGTTTAATATTGATGATGGCGGCGCCACAAACCACTAATTTTCAAATGAAATGAATTAAAGTGAGGCCGGTTTGTGGGTTCTACATTTAATTAATTTTGAGATTCTTGTTTTTTTTCTTTCAATATAACAAATAAATTAATTATAAATTTATTTATATGTTGTTGTTTTTTGTTTTTGAGTCAATTATTTATTAAGTCATAAATTTGCACTTTTTACAAAACCACAAAGTGTCAAAATTGTCGCCCCGTCATTGTTGCCACATCATTTTCCGGCTTTAAGTCTCTTGATTAACTTACACAGTTTTTTATACCTTTCACACACACTAAGTGTGAATAGGCATTATGATTTTGACTTGATGTTTGTAATGCATAGAATTGTCAGTCGGACTATATCGTAATGAGCACACCTCAACAAGGAGGGTATCCAATATCAGTGTGTAGGCATGCAATACTTTCAGTTTTTGAACTATTGAGCTTTGATAGTTCAGGCAAGTTTTAATCTCTTAGGCAACTTGTATTATTGATGGCACGATTAATCGATTAATTTCTTTCATAGTACGATTTAATTGCATCGAAAATTCTATTTCGATTAATTGGTCAAATAATCGAATATTTCAAAAATAATCGACACCACTGTTGTACTATTTTTTGATAATGAGTTTCATGTATGGTCTCATCATAAGACTTTGGCCCACAAACGAAGAAGAAAAGACGATGAGTTAGAGCAATCTCTAGACAAACTTAGTTTCTCGCTCAGAGCTCTGTTCCTCGAGTTGAAAGGTAATGTGTTTGATGCTGGGGAAGAAATGAAAACTGTGTAACCATAAGTATGGTTTTTCAATTGGAACTTCCGTCCCATCGGAATGGCTTTTTTCCAAAGCGGGTGCAACCCCAACGAAAGAACGTAATAGATAAAATACAAAGCGCCTATCAAAACTCTTATTTTTGAATTAAACAAATAAAAGTGCTATGTTTCTTTTTATTTTAAGAAATGACCCGCTTAATTTTCATAATCAATCAATCTAAATCAATTATTTTCTCATTTGGCACTCATATAAAATTTATTTATGCATTTACAAGATAATTTCCAATCTTAGCCGAAAACGTCGAATCGGTTAATTTTGTTGCATTCGTAGAAAAACTTACTGGAAAAAGCCTTTTTTTTAAGCTCATCAATTAATCAGTGAATCGATTAAATTGTCGCGATTAATTACAATTAATAAACGTTGCCTTTTAATTAATCATATGATCACATAATCGATTAATACATTTATTTTGCCATCACTAACTGGTATGTCAAAAATCAAAGTTCTTTAATCACTGGAATAGGTAGCTCTCAAATTTAATACTCATGATTGCTGCTGTTTTGCAAAACTATAAATTTTTCAATTAAAATTATGTGTTTTCAATAAATCATGGTGTGAAAAGTATATAAGCTTCGGTGAATGGAAGTCAATAACTTTGCCTGGTTATGCTTGCTTCCCAAAAAACCTGCCTTATTTCCTGTTAAAACGATGATCAATTGATGTCTTCGATATACTTACATACTATTTATGGCTCTCTCGCATAATCAAACATATTATGACAAATTAATTACTCGTATATAATTTTATTAATAAAAATTACGTTAATTAAGTACCTACGAGTATAATAACAACAAGAAATTTGACTTTTGTTGATGTTTTTTTTTTCCATTAATTTGCAAAAATAATTTGAAAATTTGCTACAAAATGTGCAATTAAAGCGTTCATTTGGAACGGAAATGAAAATGAAATTGAAAATTGACGTGCTTCGGCATTAAATTTATTTCTTTTTATATTATTTCATTTATTTTTGTTGCCGACTGATTATTTAACAACACATTTATTTTTTTTTTTTTTGTTTATTTTGTTTGTGTGTCTTTGCAAATTTCATTCTATTTTATTATTTATTTATTGTTTGTTATTTCTTTTGTTGAGCTTTATTTTCATTAATTTGTTTTCTTTTATTTCTTCTAATAAAAATTTGTACTTTATAATAAGCGTAATTAGATGGTCAATGACTTTGTTACGCTAATTTGATTTTATGCTATTTGTTTTGGAATGTATGGGTACAATAGGAAGTGAATGAAACTCATAAGGGAAGCGAATATATGTATAAACATATTAAATGAAAGAAATGTTTAAACATAAAATTATGGCAAATATTTGTGTGATTTATAGTAGTTGAATACAATGAGTTAGATTGAAATGCTGTGGCCTTCTTGAAGGGAACCCCATATAAGGTCATGATATGATTTAATGACAAACTTCTTCAAATGTTGAAATTATTTTACTGCCATTGGTTGTTTACCTTGTTATCCATACAATGATTTTCATCTCTCCATTTAACGACAACTCTTAATAACGCCGTGAAATGTGCAGTTCCTTAAGTGTCGTTATATAGAGTTTACTATATAGTAATTAATACTTTTAAGACAAGATAAGACTATGGGGAAAACGTCAAAAGGCCTTTATTCCAAAGCATGGGCCAGGGAACTCAGTTTTTCAGGCTGAAATGATTGTGCTTTTGTTAACCGGCTCATCTGAATTCACTTTAATAGCAAGGCACTGAAGTTTGGTAGTCAATAATTATGTTAATCTTATTTGAATACCTGGCTCATAGTGGTTATGTTGGAATCGAAGCGGCTGATGAACTCGCCAGAAGAGGAGCTGCTATTCTCTTTGGGCCAAAACCATTCTGCGGACTGCCACAAAAGAATAAAACTCAAATGATGGCTTAAAAGTAAATTGCACTGGGCACAAAAAAGTAAGAAAACCTTCATGCCTTTCTAAGTACCTATTGCAAAAGAACACAACAAATAAAGGCATCCGTATAGTCGCAAACTTCTTAACAGGGTATTGTAGATTTATGAAACAAAAACAACAGTTAGATTATATAATAAAGAAAAAGGAAAACAGAAGAGCATTTATTTTGTAGTGGGGGTGTAATTTCACCAGGCTCTGATACCTAGAAACCCTTAATTAGAACCAAATGAAATTGCAGATTCATCTCCAAAGAATATTTTGAAATTCTCGGAAGAACTGTATGTGGTTTCTTTCTCGCAGTGATGAGGTGACTAAGATGGATTGATGGAGTCGACCAAGATGCGCAAGATCTTGGTCTTGGGGAGCAAAGGCACGAGACAGATCAAGCTGGAGACTCACGCTGAAGCAGGCGAAGACTCGACAAGAGTTGTAGAGCCAATAATGATGATGATGATGAGGTGACTAGATCCCTCTCTAATCTAAGAAAGAATAACGAAAAATGTAGGTCACAAAATGTATTACGTTCACACGTTTTTAGAAATAGTATTATTTTTTTTACAGTTTTTAGTTTTGGTGCTTAATTAGAACCACATGTTTTCATAGGGTTTCTAACTTGTGATTGCAGTATGGTATATACTGTATTTGGATTATTCATCTTGAGCTTCGTTTCAATTAGGATCTAGACAAAGAAGTCTATGTTACTTAATGAATTGTGTGTGCAAAAATCAGTGACAGAGCCAGCCAACATTAAGATCTACAGGACCAAATAATCAATCAATGATCAATTGTCTATAATTTGATATTTCATATGTTAACTTTTCTTAATCTCGGTAGAACCTCCATAAGAAAGACTATGGAAGATGGAACCACCTAGGCTCTGGGTTTCTCTCCAGCTTAACCGAACTATCATTCCTACCAATCAGGGACATAGCCAGGTTCATTTCGGAATCCAAAGAGTTCTCCGCATCGGACTAAGGGGGTGCCATGTCAACTCTTTGCTGGTATCACAATGGGCCATACTCTTTTTTGTGCCTAAGTGAACCCCTCGTCTGAGGGCTGCCAGCTAACCTAACCTATGTTAACTTTATGAGAGTCCAATTTGCTATCACAAATAATAACACGTTTTTTTATGTAGACAAATCGGAGCGGGATTGGAGTTTATTTTGGTGGGCATAACATTATATGGTAATGGTGAAGTACCTATGATTCTCTGAATATACAAAATGTGTGTTCTTGAACTCATATGACTTCTTTTACTATATGTAAATCTTAACACAACTCTGCATTAAGCAAACACTTACAATATGTCAATGTTTGGTATGTGCATATGTTTGTCTGCAATTAGTATGCATTTTATAATGCACGTTTAGTTTATCATGAGTTTGCTTTGATTGCTTGCCTCTGAAATGCAAATCATTTGTAGCTTTTAATATAAATTTATTTTTAAACATTTTTCCCATTTGATTTCTATGTTTTTTTTTTTTGTTTTTCATTTTTATATATTTATTTATGCAAATGAATGCGTTTAAGACGCGACAAACTTCGAGAAGTAAATTTATCTTGTTGAAGACAACTACTACTACTACTTCTATATACTACTACTACTACTACTACTACTACTGACTACTTTAGCTTCTATCTATTATTATTTTTATTATTATTGTTTTTGTTAATATTGTTGTTGATGCTGATGTTGTTGTTGCTTTTGTCATGTTATTATGTATGCTAAATATACATTTTCATGTAGGCGAAACACGTACAAGGTCTTCAAATATGGTATTTTAATTTTTATAATTTTCCGTTTTGTTTTTATTTTTATTTAAACTTCTTTATACTTACTACTATTTTTTAATAGTATTACAACTATACGTTGTGTGCTTTTCTATACTATACACTGCAATATACTATTGTATATAGTAGTATTACTTATGCCTGATATTTGTTCTGTTCTTCAGTCTAAACTACTAGACCTAGTCATTCAGTCTTTTAGTTTTTAATAGGTAAAAAGATAAATATAAAACAGATCATTCAAACTTGTTGGATAAAAGATTTATTTCTATTATTTTATTACATAAATGATTTATTTTAATATTTCAGTTTTCAATTTCACAAATTTTTATCTCTCACGCCTTCTCACAAAAACATTCTAATGACAGTTCTATGCATACTCATATCGATCGCTACAAACCGATAACAATTTAAACCGAAATCGCTCAACCAATATGCTGTTGTTTGGTTACTTTTCCCCTACATAATGTCTCATCCTATAAACAAGATTATTCAAAACTTTCAAAACATTAGGTAGCCAGTCCCTTAGTTTTTGAAATAATAACATGAAATTGTCTAGTTAATCCACTGTACCTGATGATTTTAGGTGGTGCTGCAGGATTTAGTGAATTTGACTATTGATTGATCCTGAAGATTATATTCAAGAAGTCATTATTAAATATTGGATAGTATTATACTTCTTTCCGGTGGCAAACATGTCGGCATTTCTGGCTAATAATGAGCATTTGCGGCACGTGCTAATTTGCGCTGGTTTCAACGATTCAAAAGTGGTGATTTCAATATGAATGGCAAAGGACGCAAAAATCGATCAAAAAAGTTTGAAGATGTCAAATTGCAAGGATTGTTGTATGCAGAAAATACATAGACACAAAAAAATGATGATGAGTGTCACTTAGAAAGCCTTTTCCACACAAACTAAGTGAACGACAGATGGAAATACGAAAAACTGTGTGCGAAATGCTGCTTCAACGCCAAGAAAAAGAGATTTATTTTAAGAATCCCAAACGCGAAATATAATGGGTAACGCCAGGACAATCATCAACATCAAGTGCAAGACAGGATCGCTTCGGGAAAAATACCATGCTGTGTGTGGTGGGATCAGAAGGGTGTTGTTTACTATGAGCTTCTCAAATCTGATGAGGAAATGATTAATTTGAACCATGAGTTGATTGGAAAAACGCCCAGAATGGGCTAGTGGTCATGACAAAGTCATTTTGGAGCATGACAACACTCCTGCAAATTCGGACAATCTGACAATTTGATCGGACAAAACTCTTACCCAACCCACCGTATTCACCAGACTTGGATTCTTCAGATTACTATTTGTTTTCAACGATAATGGACCTCGCTTTCTTTGAATAAAATATCTTTTGCTCTTATTCCTTAATTATTGTGTATTTTTAATGAAAAAAAAAGACATTGGCTTTGCAAAAGTTATATGCATTGACTGTCAATATATTTAAGATCAAAGTTTGTCTACTACTGATGGTCAGTGTATAAGAATTTTGGCATTACATAGAAATATGTGATTGATATTTTTGATACACATAAAGTGAAGTGTATTTTAAGTTTAGGAAAGACTAAAGATCCGGTTTTCTTGTCTTCTTTTGGTATTGAATTGAATCTTACTACCAGTAGTCAGTGTATAGGAATTTCTTAAACGCGCAGTTTTTACTTACAATAAATTTTATTTGTTGTCTTTTATTTCATTTACTTTTTGTTGTATTTATGAGTTCATTTTCTTGGGTATTTGTTGTTATTAATCTGTGGGTGTTGATGTTAGTTAACACCATCATCTAATCGTTTTTTGTTGTGTTGTTTCTATTTTTGGTTGTTTTCGTTCTATCATTCTATTGTTTTTCATTATTTTCTTACATTAATTTATACAAGACCAACACACCGCACCACACACATTTCTTAGTATTTTTTACTTTATTTATTTTGCTATAATTTCTGTCATTTTCAAATATCTTGTCTTATGAGTGAGTGTCGGTCGGTCGTCAAGTACCGTAAAGCGATGTCAAGCGAAACAAGTGAAATGAAATTAAATATTTATAAATACAAAATTGTACATAGATGAAGTAGTATAAACAACATCAAGAGATGTTGATGTTGCTATTGCTATTGCTGATTAGAATTTATAACCCTAGACACTGTTTTGAAATGCATTGAGTCATCTTTCATGCTCTATAGATACAATAGTATATAAATTATATACTAGGTTGTTGTGACTAATATTTTATTAGAAAAGTCTGTGTTTCTCTGGCGCCATGGGTTCGAAAAGGTCTTTAAAATAAATAAATATTATAATTTGCATTGATAAATACTCGTACAATGATTTCCTTTCAATCTCTCTAATGCAAGTGTGTTTATACATTTTTTATGTTTTTATTTCTTCATAAATTTGTTGTTATTTTGTTTGTTTATAAAGAAAAACAAATAAAACGAAAAAAAAACTTGTAAACGTGACATTTTTATAAAAATTCACTATCAATTGTCAGAGTCGGGGGACAACGACGCGTGTCTCTATGTGACTAGTTTTTCTTTCTCTCTATATGAATTTTATTATTTTTTTGACTAATGCAATTTTGTATCTTTCATAATTTTTATTATTGCAATTTTTTGTTGTTGCTTCGTTTGTGATGACGTAATAATTGCATATGTTGTTTGTAGAGAGGAAAATGAATAGAAAAACTGATTTTTGTCTATAGTTTGTTTATATTTCGTCGTCAAAAAGCTTACAAAAAAAAAAAACATAAATTAGCACACACAATAATTGTATGTATTTGTTGTATGTATCTGTGTGTGTGTGTTTAAACATACCAAAATTAGTCACACCAGAAGAAAAGAAACTAAAAGAAAAAGAGTCAAAATATATGAAAATCAATTTTTGCTTTGAAGTTTTGTTGCTTCCTTTTAATGTACTTACTGTTGCAGATACATTTTGTGTTCTTTTCGTTTCCTGTCCTGTGTTGTGTTGTTCCGCTATGACAGCAACCAGCAGTAGTCCAACAAAAGTCCATTAAGCATTTCAGTTTCTTTCCTTATGGTTCTTATTTATTCTTTTCGCTTTTCTGTTTTGTTTTTGTTGTGTTTAATGTAAACATGTCAAAAATTATGACCACCGCTGCTGCCACCGTTAAACGAAACATTCTGAAAACAGATTCACAACCAACAACTGATTGATTGATTGATTGATGCCGAATGCTTCACTCAAACAGTCAGATAGGCTGGCAGTTACTCAGTGATGTTCTCTGTCATGTCATTTACTCAGCTGGACACATCTGATTTTATTATATTTGCACAAATAATTATGCAGTTGCAAAACCATTTATGGCTTATGGTTTTTTGACTTTTTTTTGTAAATGTGTGTGTATATAAATGGTTAAGATACATTGAATTTACCATATTATGTAGAATGATGTTTAAGAAACTGTGTGCTCGCAAAGATAACTTGGTGGTGAGCTATACAGTAGTATCTCAATAATCCAGACATTTAAATATTGGATGGGTGTTTTTCATTTTCATTATGAATGATGTTCTTCAATCTTATTATCAATAAATTTGCCATTTAATTACTCATCAATCAATAGAAATCGGGAGAACAGAAAACTGTGTGGCAAAAACTGGGAAGCAGTTTGTCGGCAATATAGTTTTTGAGTTGATTGCTGTGCAATTATAACTGCAGTCCATATTGGAACACACACTTCTTGTATGGGGACCCCTTTCATTTTTTAACTTTATTTTATTTTCATTATTTGTCCGTAAAGCACCCATTAAATTACACACTCTGTAACAATTTAAACTGTCTACCTTTTACAGTTCTTGAGATAGAGCTCACTGACTCACGGATGGACAAACGAACGGACATATTGGCACTGGAACCCTAAAAAAAGTGTGTTGATTTTTAAGGTAGGTTATAATAGGTTTAATAGGCAATTGCAAGCGAATTGACCCAGAAGCCTTGCGGCCCATTGTCATGCCTGATAAAAAAAAACCCCAATTGAAGAAAAGCAATGGTTTGGGGTATTTGTGAAAGGTTTTGGGTAATCAAATGCTATCCAAAGTTGGTGTCAGAGGTCTTTCTCAGCTGCAGAATAGTCAGGCACCCAGATTAGCATGATTGAGTTCTGCTGAGCTTGATTAAGAGACGTCACCATACAACAAATAGCTTATCTCTTGATGCTGTGGGCCGACAGACCCTTGATAGCAGACTGGCTGTTAATTACAGAATCTACAATACAAAGGTGGTCCGATTTGTCGAGATTATACACAAAAATATGTGTACTCTTGTGTAGATCTTGAATCTTGCAGAGTGGCACGTGCTACCTGGCCTAGTTACAACGAAAATAGGTCACTTAGACTCATCAACAGAAGACGCTCGGATACCGCAAGGCTAACAGCGATTTTTACTGGTCACTGGTGTGTAGGGCCTCACGCGGAGAGACTAGGTATTCCGTTCAGAAGCCATTGGAGAAGCTGCGAAAACGAAGGGGAAGATGAGTCGCTCACCTACTTTATATGTCAATGTCCAGCCCTGGTAAAAACTAGAAATAAGTTTCTGTGCAAATACATCTTCAACAACCTCTAGGACTGTTCAGTCACATGTCCGGGTGATTTATTAATATATCTAAATTCGACAGGTTGGATTTAGTAATAGTGATTGCGTTCGGCGAGGAAGTGGTTTTAAAACCACTCGTTGGACTATACGGGTCAGCCACGGAAACCAACCAACAAACCATGTGTACTTTTATAAAGCTCAAGACTTTGAACTGATAAATTTATTAATATTTTTATTCATTTAGCTCTACCATTGTTTATAATCAATTCACTAAGTTGTTCTGAATCATTGTTCCTCATTTTGCCTAGGAATACAAACAAAGTTGATTGAACTTTTCTTCTACAGTATCATCTACTTGAATTCTTAGTTGTTGTTATTGTTATTGGAACTGCTACTGCTACTGCTGTCATTGATAATCTGCATTTTGTTGTCGTCGTTGTCGTCGAGGCATAGTCACTTTCCTTATTATTGTAGTTTTGTTTTGCAGATGCTGATAAGACTTGAACTGAAAGAAGACAAATAAAATCAGTTGATGTTGTTGAAGACTTTTGCTGCTGCTTTGCCTATAAAAGTTTAATGGAAATTTCCCATTATTTTTATATTTATATTTATACTAAAAATATCTATCTATCCTATCAGCATTCGAGTATGTACGAGTATGTATGAATATTAATATTACAAGTTTTTCTAAGCCTTACAGCATGCCAATGAGATTATATCATAAACCACATAGCAAATTATACTTATACATAATCAAAAATGATCACAGTTCATTGTAACGTGCATTAAAAAAATCTTAAAACTAAACAACAATTTTGTAAATTTTCGCAATTCTAAGTTGGCAATCAAAATTGGTATTTGAACAGAGTTGTTTGTATTAAGAAAATCACAAAAAAAAAAAACACAGAAAAACAAAATAGATAACAAGACAAATTTTAAAACAAGTTGTAGAACAAGTTTTCAAACGCCTTCAAAAGGCTAAAAACTAATTTTTAAACAAAATTTTCTCATATACGAGTACTCGACAAATATTAGACAGAGAGAGAGAGAGACATAGAGATACAAAGATATGAGAGACTAAAACAACAAACATAGTACGTACAAAGTATGTGAAAAACATTTGCCGAAAAATTAGGCAGTCAAAAAACAGATAAACTAGACTACATAGCTACTCGTACTATAGTATAAATGTATCTCTACCATAGTAGATATCATACAATATATTAAGTAAGTCAAAAAATGTGTGCAAAACTACTTCACTTGGCCAAAGAATGAACACCAAACAAGTCAAATTAATTTATATTTAACAACACAGAATACAGATACATGTGAGATACATTTCTTTGATTTGCTTTAATGACTTTTGGTATACTAATTTTATTTTTTTTTTATATTTTTGCTATTCAAATCAATTTCAATTTCAATCAATTTTAACATTTCATGAGAAAAGAATAAAAAATACACACAATACTCGTACTATGTATGATGATTATTTGTATTTATTATTAATTAATGAAATATTTCACTCAGATTTTTTTCTGGTTTTTTTAGATTTTGATTAATTAATTTTCTGTTTATTCAATATTTTTGTTAAATCAAATTTCTTATTGTTTTCAAACGCACGTGTTGTTTGAACTAACAACAACAGAGAGAGAGCGAGAGAGAGAAACTCACATTTACAGATACAGATAGTAGTTTGATTTTATAGTTCGTTCTCTCATTGTACGAGTATACTTACTAAGTAGGTACATATGTATGTCTTTCATTATTATTTGTTATTTGTTGGTTTGAATCCGATTAAGAGATTTTTCATGTTTCATTGATAACAACAAGTTGGATTTTTGTTTTTTCTTTACTATGATTTTTTTCTTTGTTCCCTTTTACTGTGTGTATTTCATTCAAAAACAATCTTAATGCTACTTTTAGATAGATATACAGATAGATCGTTATATAGATTGAGACAATATTTATGTATGTATTGCTTTACAAAATAAACTAGGCTCTCTGGGCTTAACGAACTTCATTTCAATGCAGTTTTATTTTATAAAGTATTTCTTTACCATAGATATGTATATTGGTAAAATATCACAGGTTCATGGTGTTTCATGCTTTTCATTAGATGACGCCGCTGACTCTGATAAGTTTGCATTATACATATATCTATGTATCTTAATTAGTTTAAGTATGGAAATGGTAATGGGTATTTTTCTTCTTTTTAACATTTCTTGATTTCATTTGGTTGTCTGGTGTCTTTTTATTATGTGGGCCCAACCGGTTTGGATATGAAAAAATCAAATAAATAAAATTAATTAAACGTGAAAATAAAATCTACAAAAAAAAAACGAAATTCATGCCATTCAAATGTGTTTGAAAAACTTAAATTAAATCAACGCGCAGAACGTTTTTGTTGTTGTTAATATATCAGATACATATATATGTATAAGTTGAATTTAATTTTGAGATTTCATTAAGTTTTTTTTTGTTTCTGTGAGAAATTTGCATGCTAAATTAGTAAAGCTGATTTTATGCTTTAGATACACTTATATTATACATATTTTGATGAATAACAATATTGTGTATCTCATCATGAACAATATATTATGATGTAGTTAGTGAATATACAATATATTATATACATATTGTTATTGTTTTTGTTAGTAATAAACTGAATTTGTCATCATCATCCTTGAACAATTGCCAAAATTTTACAATTTTTAAATCTTTTTGCATTTTTTTTTTTTCAAATATGATGATTTTTGAATGAAGAACAACAAAAACAATGAATAATAATTTACTTGTTGTTTATCACCTTTTCTTTTTTCTATTTCGTATTTATTTCTCATAAATTTTCAAAACTAAGAATCTGAACAGCAAAATTTGTGAATGAAAAACATTGTTTTAACAATAAAAATGTCCGAAAAGATTTATTTAATTTGAGAATGATTTTTTTATGATTTTTTTATTCTACTAGTCAACAAATTAATAATAATTTGAGGGGGTGGAGTGTTGCATAAGTAGTGAGCGGCAGTTGCAAAGGTCAAAAGTATTAAAATTTGTATAAAAAAATCGTTCAAGTGAGAGTCGAACTCACACACAAAGGGTTCCCTAACACTACACAAGGTTTTAACACTATGTGTGCAAATTCGTTGGACGTAAAGCTTGTACCTCTGTCTGAAATTATGGAAAATTAATTTATTTTTGTCGCAAAAGTGAAATATTTAAACATCGCCCAGAAGAGTGCTATAAAAAAATTAACCAAAATGAGAAAAGATAATAAGAACATTAATTTGAATTTTGGGCTTGTATCGGAGGTACACTTCCTAGTTATTCAAGGTCCTTGAAATTTCCATGGTTAGTGAGTATGGGTCACACATTTATAGTGTCCAAATTTCAGTTCAATTAGATAGAACACAAAAAATTTTTTTTTATAAGAACATTAATATCAATTTGGGTTTATATGGGGACCTCTCATTGTATTTATCTTTATTTTATTTTTTTTTTTAACTGTCGTTATGCACGCAATTGAACTACACACTCTGTGAAAATAACTGTCTACGTTTTCTGGTTCATAAGATAGAGTTCTTTAACGGACGGACAAGTATGGAACCGTAAAACAATAACAAATGAAGGAAGAGTTGTGAAGTATTGAATAGGGATGGGTATCGAATCGATATAATCAATGCTTTTTGTTGAAAAAATATATGAATTTTTAATCGATGTCATTTGGGTTCGATCAATCGGATAATCGATTTTTTCGCTTCAGAAACAGATGTTTTCGCTTCAGAAACAGATGTTTTCGCTTATAGTGATCTAAGAATCGAATCTATGAAGATGCAACTATTGATTCGAGTTCCATATGACAACAACAACAGGGAAAATGACCAAATTGGGGGAATGTTGTTGTAGATGTGATTCCAGTAAAAGATTCGAAACTCAAATTGATATGCTTAGATTCGGATTTTTCTTAGCAGTGTTGGGCAATTTTTCCGTGTAAGTTGGCAGCATTTTGTTAATTTCTTCGTTTTTTGTTGCGCACCACACATAACACTGTGTTACAAAAAAAAAAAAATTGAAAAAACTTCTTATCAGACCTAGTGGAGGTTATAGGTCATAAAAAACTAAAAAGAATGGCACATAAAAAATTTTTGATACACCCTCAAAATCTTGACTTAAAGCTCAAAAACCGTTTTTAAGAGGTTCCTGTACATATTACCTTATAACTTGGCCATTTTTTATCGGATTTCAAATTTTTTTATTTTGTATTTAGAAGCTGAAATGTAGCCCTTTACAACCATGTATCATGTATTTTGTTATCATTTAAATTCATGGAAATACAGACCAAAAACTTTCCAAAATTCTGATTTTTCCATCGATTTTGCAACTTTAAGTCTAATTTGTGCCCCTTATCTTATCTAAATTATATTTTTTCTCAACGTACATCGAAAGTTCAGTGAATTAAGCTTTAAATGAACCCTGTTTGAATAAAATCGGTTAAAAATTACTTGATTTATTGTACTTTTTGTAATTGCATATTACAGTTTTTTTTTCCTTTTTTATTCTTATTCTAGCTATCTCCCTCTAGCTATCTCCCTCTATCTGCAACAATTAAGGAAAAAAAACTGTAATAATTATGTGATTTTTCTCATTGTTACTTTTATTCTTAAAGCGAGTAAAACTAGGCAGTAAGGCCCTGTTCAAAATAATAGGAGTGTTTGATTTTGGCTTAATATTCTACATTTATTAAGGCAAAAAAGTTATGAAACTATTAGTTAATGAAGAAATAAGACATTTCTTTTCTAATATTTTGTTGAAAAACCCGCACACCTTCGCGACATTGAATTCACCAGGTCCTGACAGCGCTTCAATGGGATACTTTGCCATATTTCTTGTATCGTGGCCCATAAATGTTGTGCATTTGATGGTCTACGCTTCTTTCTTTCTATTTTCTTCACATTTGCCCTTAAATTTTCAATCGGGTTAAGGTCAGGCGACTGAGCAGGCCACACTATTACCTCAACTCTATTAGCGCGAAACCATTCTTTTGCAGACTTACTTGTATGTTTGGGGTCGTTATCCTGTTGGAAAATCCATTTGAGAGGCATATTCCATTCCGTGTATGGCATCATTACTTGATCCAATATGTCTACATGGATGCGCTGGTCCATCGTTTCTTTAATTTGGTGAATATGAAAAACTACCCCATACCATTAATTTTGCAGCACCATGTTTCACAGTCTTTATGGTGTACTGGGGTTTATATTGAGTATTATCAGTCCAAAATATATTGGGCCATTTTTCTGCTGGCCATTCGACGTGGGTTTTGGCAAATTGTAGGCGAGCCTCTTTATGCTTTTTTTTTTGTCAGCAATGGCACTTTCCGTGGACTTCTTGCATGTAATTTGTTCTACAGTAATCGTCTATGAATGGTCACTGTACTTATGGAGAGGCTCAGCTCCTGTTGGATTTTATTATTATTTATTTAACGATCGTTGCATAGTTCGCTGCAGCAAGAATAATCCTTTAGCGTCCTCTAATAAAATGAACAGCTCATATTTGAGTCAAACTCTTAAATACCAGAATAACATAGCTAAAATATTTGCAATCACAACGGAATTGTTGGTGTTTGCCTCTAAATTCCCATTAAAGCCACCGTTTGGAGAAAAAAGTTCTTTAAAAGCTCCTACAAGATCAAAAAGGGAGCTTAAAAACAAATTGTAACGGCGCTCCTATTATTTTGAACACAGCTATATATATATGTGCATATGTGTAAACAAATTTAATTTTTCTTTTATTTATTTTGAATAAAATCGTTAATTTTTGTTTGCTTGGCAGATTTTTCCGTTTTCCATTTACTTCCTGTAAATTCCGTATGACCACCTACTGCTTCTGCAAATTCTTTTGCTTTTTCCTGTAAAAGCGGCTCAGATACAGGAAGATTTCTCTCTCTAATATTTGTTGATTACAGTGATGCCAGCTACCTATCACAAAAACAAGACAGATCGACCCCAAAAAAGCGGGAAAAAAGGGAAAAATGATATTAAAAAAAGGACAGAAATCAGGACAAAATATGTTCCCTTAATTTATAAACTACTAAAAATCTGCATTTAAACTACAAATGACCATTGATTATCCGGGATGGTCGGGACCGGAAGCGTTCTATATAATCGATTTTCCGGTTAACTGAGGTAAATTGCATTTGCATCATGCATTTGAAATATCTCACAAGTCATTCTTGATGTTATATGACTTCTTAAAATCTTAAAGATTGTTTGACTACCTTTTGCATTTGGGTTTTGCGATAGTGGCTCTTAAATCTCCAATTTTGAGCTGTTAGTCTCTCCACCTCTAGATGTGCCGGGCAATTATCCAATAGTAGGATACCATCTTCTTATAAAGCCATTCTTTTAAAATTCTATCTCACATAAGGTACGAAATTTTTGTTTTAAAACCATTTCAAGAATAGCGTTTGTGCAACTCAAGCTATAATGTTTTTGCTTTGTAATTTCAATATCGATCTCAGATAATTGATATTCCCGGTTAATTGAATCACGGATAATCGATGCCCATGTGTTGATATACACAAACATTCTTAGTTAAAAAGTTATAGTGGTATGAATTGGAATTAATGCAGTGTCCCATTTAAGCTTTAAACCACAGTAGATGAGTTTTATTGCCTCATCTATCAGGTCCTAATGCTCTTCATCTGCGGTATAGTCGATTTGCGACTACGATTGAGTACAATATTAGTGGCGATAAAAAGGATGTCATAATGTCATAATTTAATCATATTTAAAGATAAAAAACAAAAAAAAATTAAAAATACATTGAAATTAAAACAGGATAGATATCCGGACAGGGGATGTTTGATATATTTTTCCGGATAGGTCAACTAAAAAAAGGACAGATCTGTCTGGAAAAAGGCTAAAATGGCATCACTGGTTGGTTGCTTGCTGTAGAATATTATTTTTGTTTTTTAGTATGGTTGAAAGGCTACTGGAAGGTATACCATAATCATCAGCAATTTTTTTTTTCAACATCGGAGATTAAATTTATTTTTTGTCCAATTGATAAACTACTGCGCTTTGCCATTGTTCAACTCTTTCACTCAATGGTTATCATTTTAATGAAGCAAAAATCATATTTTCGAAGGCAAATGTGAAGGCAAATCGTAATAATCATCAATCATCGTCGACAATAGGTAGTTGCACATGTCCTTAAACAAGAGAAAGGTAAGAAATAGGAAAGGAATACGCGCTTGCATATATAAAGGTTTTAATCTGCCTCATATTTAACTATTAATGCATGGAAATGTATACGGGTCTGCCCAGATCCTGCTGCACAACGGAAGGTTTTAAAATCTCCATAAATGCATTCAAAAGGGCATATGAATCAATCATTCACTCTGAAAATCCATGCATTTTTTGTTGTTCTTGTACGAGTACGCCTGTTTTGACTGAATACTAAACTAAATACATAGTGCATAGTATGAGTACTCGTATAGCATTTTCCTGTACACTCTACATATGGTATTATTAAGTATGATTCCTGATATTACGATTGCAATAATTTGTCAACATTTACATGTTGTCCAACGTGACACCAATTGCAAGTGCAGAGTGATCAATGATACTGATGAAATGTTCATTTTTTACAGTTATAATTTTGCTTTTGTTATCCTTATTTTTGCCGTAATATATTTGAGATATATTTACACTTTGTACACTACTGTACTAAATTTATAATATTTCTTATCTCTTTACAGATATATTTTTTTGTAAGGACTAATATTTAAAACGAGTATCATCAATTGGTAAGTACATATGCTCTGCACAAAATTAATTTGTATACAAAACACTAACTGACTTGTAAACTTTTTGGAACTAAATAATATACCTGATATTTCTCAGATAAAAAAAAAAATTATAAAATACAGAGAAATATGAAACTCAAAAAATGAAAGAAATTTAATGAGTACAATTTTAATCATAATAATAACTGAAAACGTATCAAAATATTAAAATTTATTCAATACATGTATATAGTATAAAAATTATTAAAAACAAAAAGAAAACAGTTAAAATAAATGGATGAAAAATGCATAAGGCTGTCATATGCCCTAAAAACTTTTTTAACAAAAAAACCAAAAAAAAAAAAAACATTCTATGGAGAGAATTAAGAACGATGTACTAATCCAACGCCTTTTTAATGAGTTAAATAGAATATGAAATCAAACAAAATAATAATAAAATAAATAAAAAATTTGAAAAAAAACAAGTCCACTAAGTTGCCAAGTGAAATACCATCAAATATATATATCACAAGGGAAATTTCTAAATTTTATGATTTCAAAAGACTAACAATAAACTTCAAAACAATAATCAGAAAAGAAATAAATAAATTAACCAGTATTCTATCAAATAAAAATAAAATAAAAATAAAAAGGTAAACAAAAAAATTATCCATTGGAATCATCACATTATTTATGTGAAGAAAAGCAGTAATTTAATTAAAGCTTTTTCAGAAATTTTTACAAAGAATTTATGCCTTGTATGATTCATTAAAAATTGCAAAATTAATTCACTAAATAAAATATTAAATCAGAAAAAAAAAAAAACATTCTACGGAGAGAATTAAGAACGATGTACTAATCCAACGCCTTTTTAATGAGTTAAATAGAACGTGAAATCAAACAAAATAATAATAAAATAAATCAAAAATTTGAAAAAAAGAAATCCACTAAGTTGCCAAGTGGATATCATCAAATATATATATCACAAGGGAAATTTCTAAATTTTATACTTTAAAAAGACTAAAAATAAACTTCAAAACAATAATCAGAAAAGAAATAAATAAATTAACCAGTATTCTATATTGCGTCATCTTTTCGCGCGTGGTAAACAGTGCGCGGGAGGTGGGAGCCTAGCGTGGTTAGCTAGTGGCACTCGTTGAGTTTTAGTAGCCATAAGTCACTTCGACAGGAAGAGTCGCGCTCTTTGTATTCGCACGTTTTACATCTCTACAAGGCGACTGTATTGTTCTGAGTATGGATTAACACACATTAATGAAGCTCCGAGCGCAAATTTAATTAAAATATGGATAAAGAAATTTCAAGAGACCGGATCCATGTTTAAACCACCAGCAAAAGGTCGGCCAAGAACGTCTAGGACCACAGACAATATTGAGAGGGTAATGGAGTCAGTACGAAAAAATCCGCAAAAATTCGGAAGCGATTGGCGGCTTTAAACTTATCGCGACGAAGTTTACAGCGAATTTTGAAGTTGGATCTTAAACTGCATCCTTATAAGCTCCAGTTAACTCAGCAATTAAAAGAGTCCGACTTCGGAGCAAGGTTGGCATTTGCTGATGAAATGCTTAGTAGATTTTTCACTTTTGACAATATCCTTTTTTCTGACGAGGCTCATTTCCATTTGAATGGGTTCGTAAACCAACTAAATTGTCGTTATTGAAACGACGAGAATCCAAAAATGAAACATTAAAAACCACTGCATAGTCCGAAAGTACGAAACATCACCGTTAACACCGACCGCTGTGTTGCGATGTTAGAGGGATATTTGACTCCAGAACTTGCGAGATCAAGAATAGCGAATATGAGGACTTGGTTCCAACAAGACGGAGCGACCTGTCACACATCAAAAGACTCTATGGCGGTTGTGAGACAGATGTTTCCTGCAAGACTAATTTCCAAAAGAGGTGATATCCCTTGGCCCCCACGTAGCCCTGACTTGACGCCTCTTGACTTTTAGATGATGTTATTTTTAAAAAATAAACTACATTTAAGTACCTAATCATCCTATCTTTTATTTCAACTATACCTTTTGTATTTATTTTTTTAGCCTATATCACATTATTTATGTGAAGAAGAACATAAATTTATTTCTAACTAGATTATTCGAAAATATTTCTATATAATTTATTTTATTTATTTGTTATATCCATCTAAAAAGATACAAATTTATAGTACATAAAAAAAAAAAGAAAAAAAAAATAATAATGTGCCTCACCTATATAAGCACACTATTTATTTCATTTATTTCATTATTACATAATTGGGTCAAATAACGTATAGATCCGATTGACTTTAACCTCACTAAAAACTCCCGCTCCATGTCCTATTGTCCCCCCGGAAATGTCGTTAAATATTACGTCGGGAGGAAGGTTGGAGCATTGCTGCTCGAAAAACAGTCAGTCTGAATTTAGTAGATCACCTATCGTGCTGTTGTCGTACGTGGGTCGTAGCTACTCGTCAGTATTCTACGATCCCCCGTCATGTATTCTCTTTAACGGCTGCATATTTCGTCTAGCCTTTTCTAGACAACGTAGCTCTAGCTGGATAGCTGTCACACGTTCACAGATCCAGCCCAAGTTGGGCGGCGATGCTAACTTGAAGTGCTACGTACTACTGGAACAGGCTGACATGCTCTGTCCCAGTGGGCACCTAGAATAATTGCGGGTGTGTTGTTGTTGATATGTTGTGCACCAAACAACAACGACACAAGCAATGTCATAGTCATTGGTTTTTTGTACGACGATCAGTGAGCGACCCGCGCATTTCCCTTCTCGACAAACGCAAATTGTGAGAGAGGGTTCTGTTGTATGTTCTCTCATGTATTATACCACAGCAACAATTTCAACGATGACACACACGAAGAGATGAAGAAAAGCATTTTCGGCTGGTGGTCGCTCGCTCGGTCATTCGGTCACTTGTTCGTACGTTTTTTCGTAAAGTACGTAAACACACATTAGGAAAGCATTTTTTATCTCTCTCTCACTCATGCATAAAAATGCATTCTCTGCGCTGCACATGAACAAACCAATGTGTATCTCCCCCCCTCAACGTCTGTCAAGCACATCATCACATTTGATTTCCGTAGCACTTTTTTTGGACTTACACCTCGCTAAAGAAGTTTCACTTCAAAAATTTACAAGAAAATGTATATCAAAATTATTTGAATTTTAACTGCGCAAAGTAAAATTTTTAATTAAATTGATACATTCAACAAATAACTTTGAATAAGAAAATATGTAAAATATTTGTGCAATAATATATGTTTGATTGAGGTAATAATAGAAATTAACATGAAACTAATTGAAACAAGAATTATTCGAATTAAAAAAAAAAAGGAAAATTTAGTAATTAAATAATTTATTAAGTAAAAAAAAAAAACATAAAAATATATTCCAAAAACACGCAAGATTTAATTGATATTCAGACTTTTAGATAAATAATATAAAATAAAATTATATCATCAAGATGAAGACTAATGAAAATAAAATTTTTCATGACCTCAATATTGGCCAACATCCTATGGAGAGAATTAAGAACGATGCCGAAGCCTTTTAAATGAGTTAAATAAATACAAAAAAATGTACTATTAAAATAAATAAAATATGAAGTAAAAAAAAAAATGAAAAATTAATACTAATAAAATAAACTAAAAATTTAAAAAAGACAAACAAAGACCCAAAGATGCCGGATTGACATATTATGAAATATATATTTGATACACAAGTACAATGGACAATAAATAAAAAAAAATTATTTATAAAATAGGAAAAAAACTTAAATAAAAACAGAAAACTGCACAAAAAATCAATCACATTTCGATTGAAATTCAAACTCGCAGATGAAGTGATTTTAATTAAATAAAATACAATAAAATTATCAAAATGAGGACTAACCAAAATACAATACAAAATTTTTGAATTCAATTTTCTATCTGAGTTCAATACACTTTATATTTATTTATATCGTGTATTCCATTAATTTTTTTTTTTTTTTTTTATTCATTTTTTGTGGTGCAATTTTGTTTATTTAACCATATGAAATACAATTTGTTATACTTATGTGCCTCGACGGAATTCATGTGTTTAAATATTTAATAAAAAAAAAAAATTATGTTTACAAAAACATATTTGTTTTATAAATATACATGAGCACCATATATTTTTTCTTTTTTTTTTCTGGCATGGTATAATTTTATTTATTCTTTTATTAATAATTAAAAACTGAACTTATCACTAACATATGTGTGTATTGAAAGAAATAAATTTTGATGACGTTGATGATAATTTGTTAAATGATTTATTATGTACTCAAAATATACATACATTGTAGTATATACGAATACAGTGACTCAAAGTAATAATAGAACTGCATTGTTTCCTTAGTTTCTTTGTCAATATCAAAAAGGATATTTGGACTGGACTTAACCTACTCACGACAGAAGGATACCAGAATTTATTTCCACTCTTCTTTTAAAGTTACCACCAATTCAATTTTATTGTAACTTATTCAATAGTATTAAAATCAGGTGACTTTAGCATCACATGGGGACAATATAGGGTTACCAAGAAGAACTAGAGATGAGCTAAACAGTGACACAGTGATTCTAAACTGTGATGGAGTCACAGTCATTTGAAGGGAGAGACACAGTTAACTTGATTGGTTGTAACTCACTTTGGTTCAGTTGCAGTTGTAAACTGTGTCTCTCCCTTCAAATGACTGGGACCCAATCACAGTTTAGAATAACTGTGGTTTTGAAATCACTATCTAGCTTATTTCTAGGGAGAACAAACGTTACACGCTTTTTAAATTCAGGGCAGCGATTTCCGGCTTTTTTATATCGCAAAGAAGTCCACCCAGCGGAAATCAACTCGATTCTCTTCAATGAGTTGTGGTTGCATTTAGGGTAAAATTCCTACCTCATCGTACAGTATGGCCATTTTTTTAAAATTTCTAGTAGTCTACTTAGTATTGCCTGCCCATGTGATTGGTTCTTTAAGAAATACAATTTTCATAGCTGAATATTCCAGATCTTCAAAGTTATACTAGTTTTTAAATAGTTTAAACAAGACAGAAGAAACTTATTGGCATCATTTTTGAAGTTTGTCTATTGAGGTTCATCAAAAATTCTTTAATAAACCCATGGAAGATTTACCAGTCAGTCTTTCTATTCCGTAACATTGTTTTCAAATCATACTGTTGTGAATTTCAGTGCTGTTAACCTGTCGGCTAACAGGCCAAGTAAGTGTGTATGTTGTTATTGAATATTAATTTTATTTTAGAAAAACCGGGAGCTCGGGAGGTAGAACATTATTCCCCAAGAATCCCGGGCATTTCGAGAGCGTTGGGAATCCTAGGACAATAATAAAACAACCAACTATAGGCTTGATGTGTTTTGACAAAAAATGATATCTTCTTTGCCAAGTTTTCGAATTCTTTCTATTACATTTGAAGATATGTTAATAACCTGATCCAGTAACGGATATTACACCACATAACATTTCTATACTTGGACTGTAACTATTTGTAGGATGGATATCTTCTTCACCTTTTCATTAGCTTCACGCCTGACATGTTATTAATCCATTTGACCAGGAAATTTCATCAACCTATTTTTTATGAAATTTTTCCCATAATGAAAAAATCCTTTCGTTTTTGTATATTGCCCTTGCTTAGCATTGCTGTTTTCTAGCTACTCGTCTTATTATTGGATGTTTCTGTTTTAAGGTTGGTTTTGTTTTCAAGATACTTCTCTGATTCTGATGATTATTTGGGAGTACTGGTATGGGGATTTGTCTTAATAGTTCAATAACCAACTGGGAAACAATTTTGGGACCACTGTGGTTTGGTGTTACTTTCAAAGTATGTGGTTCAACATTTTTCTACCGATTAATGATAGTGAAAACAGTTGATGGAGCTTGATTAACAATTGCACTAATATTTCGTACAAATTTACTCGCATCTGATTAACTTGATGTCTGCTTACTGCTAGGTGCCTCTGTCCTTACAGTGTCTTTTTTCGGGGAATCACATAATTTAACAAAATGAATTCATAAACAATGTTCCATTATAACTTTTAGCCACTGTAAGTAATTTTATTATGTACATATACCTATATATATGATGATGATGCCATGTTTCATTTATAAATGTACAGAAATATATGTTAAAATTGTATTTTCCTTTTGCAATTAAGTCAATCATCAATGCATTTTTTGTTGATAAGTAGAATAAATTTAATCGCAGCATGCAAATTATTATATATTATTTATAAAAAATTAAATAAATGATTAAAAGGGGGAGAAAGGCCTTCTACAATCTATGATGATGATGTGGATGATGCATTCGAGCATATTTAATGCAATGTGTTAAAATGTATGTATCTGTAACTGAGGAACCTTAGTATGTAATAATAAAAATACTACATGAGTACGAATGAGTATATTGTATTTTGTCATGTTATAAAGAACGTCCGCCAAATAACCACAGTGTAATTATTTTTACAAAATGCGTTTTCGATACGCTCTGTTTGAAATGAACACAACATAAACAACAACAACAGATACTCGTACAAGAACAGATACAACAATCAGCAAGAACAACAACAGTAATAATAAAAATAATAATAATAACAACAACAACAACAACGACATTAACAAACGACAAAAACAAATGATTAGAATTGTTTACAGAACTTTGTAGTAGTAGAGACCCAGACAAGTTGATTCGCATCGAATCGTATCGAGTTGAGTTGACTTGAGTCTCATTCACGCCCTCCCACCCTTACTTAGCCACTAACTCATTCAGTCACTTAGTCAGTCAGTCAGTCGCTCGCATTGACTTCACTGCAAACCAAAGAAACGAGTAGAGAGCGACAAACATTTGTGCAGATAGTTACGCTAGGTTTGTATCTGTATCTATCTGTAGATGACTGACACTGGCGCTTGCTAGCTAGCTTTGCTTGCCACTCATGATTTTCAATAGAGTAAGTAAGTAAGTAAGCAAACTAGTAAAAGATACATACATAGATACATAGAGTAAGCCGCCACTTGGTGGTGCGGGTGGTGGCATGGCGGCTAAGTTGATGATAGTGTTAGAGAATAGCCTAGTGCTGCAGTGTCGTTGTTGATTATTTCTACAAAAGCTACTAATGGATTTTGATATGCACGCATACATATTTCTATTAGAAAATTACAAAGAGAACGAAGATGAAGTAGCTAAATCTAACCTAACCACTGGTCTAAGCCACTGGTCTATAGCTGGCTAGCTAGCTAGACCATGGCAATAGTTCGATCCGGTCCGGTTCAGTTCGGTTCAGTTGAGCTATGCCTGAGCCGCGTGCACAATTTACTCCAAACCCGATAAAGTTCTTTCATACATTCATTTAGTGGTTGGAAACATTCATTTTGGAAAGTGGAATTGTTAGAATGTAGCAATGCAGGCAGGCAGGCAGGAAGGAGGACAGGAGTTGAATTTGTTGTACTAGTAGTTGTTGAATAAAGTGAAGTGCGATTGGAACTTAGACGCTTAGCGATCGACCGACAATGACTTGGCTGCCGTCCATGTACATTCCCTCACTCGCTTAATTATCAAAGACATTTTTCAAGTGAAGGGGACCCAAGACAGAGCGCATCTTTTATACAGAAAGAGTACGTACGACAAGCGAACGAACAAATGAACTATGGTTAGAATGGATAAATGAATGGATGGATGGATAGATGGATGTGATGGTGGAAGACTCGTAAAAGAAAAGGGGATGAAGTAAATTAGAAGTCAGCAATATATAGTATACTTTGGTTAGGTTAGACTGGTTGTCGGGCGATCACGTGCCGCGATTGTGATAATGGAATTGTGCATAGCATTTTATTAAGCCACCGACGCGTCTAGTAGGCACTGCGACTGCTGCCATTGTTGATTCCCTATGTTTGAGCCCAAGGAGTGGTGGACTGGACAGAGTTTGTTTGTTTTGTGGTTAATTTTATTGTTGTTGATAATACGCTTTGGCGATTTTTTGGGTAGGTCTTCTTTACTAAAATATAAGTATAAAGATGATGATGATGGTAGTTTTAAGGTGAGGTCGGTCAGGTCTGTATCGTACCACACACAAAGCGAGCATTTTGGCAAATAATGAAGTGATAAACAACACACACACACATACATACGGCGGACTAAACTCATTGAGAATAAAATGAAGGTCGTTGGCCAAGAATGCCCAACATTAATTTCCGCTTTTTTGCGTGCATTGCATACATATACCATATATAATAGAAATGTATCTCTAAAGATGAATGGATAGATGGATGTATGGATAGATGTATGGGGATGTGCAGTGCCTGCCTGCCTGCCTGCCTGCTGTTCATAACTGTCAATATTTATGCTTGCGGCACAGCCTACAAAATAACATGATTGGCAACAGACAACATTGCAAAAGCATCACCACCACAGCGCCACATGCCACTCATCTGTTGCCATAGCTTACATAGCTTCTATTCAGATGCTCAAGATTCCGACTGCTTGGTTATGGCATCAAGTGATCCAATGTGCCATGAATTCATTGCATAGACAGAATAGAACAGACTAACTTAGAACAACAGGCCAGACCGTACTAGACAAGACAAGACAAGACAACAAAAACGTAAGGCACAACTTGAGAAAACCAAAAAAGGCAAAAAGGCAGGCAGTCATACTACATACAGCAGAGGGTCCAACATTAGCTTTACTCATGCACTGACACTGATGTTGATGGTAATGTGGCAACCTAAACAGGCAACCCAAGCCAACACAAGCTAAGCAAGTGACTGAGTGAAGTGAGCAAGATCCAGGAAGCAGATGTTTGCCAAAACAATGTTGTAGTGTTTAGTACATTGGATGAATAGTGGACAAGTATATTTCTTTACCATGCTGCAGCTAGCAGTCAGTTAATGATGATTATGAAACAAAACACAGGCACAGAGGGACAGATGCGACGAAGCACATAGAACAAAAGACGCGTAACGTCAACTAAATAAATGAGTAGAAGAAACATCAGCAGCAGCAAATGCAACAACTCCCTCCATGCGTTTATCATGTGCCTATGCGGGTGTGAAGAAGGACCGGACCGAACCGGATCGGAGTGAATTGAACGTCAGAAAAGGCGTTGCACATTATTTCGTCACATGGTTCAATGAAAAACTTCATTAGTGTGAAAGACCATGCGTTGCAGATACAGTACTCGTCGTCTTGTTGTTGGTTCTGGTTACACAATCGGAATTTAGTTAGTTCTCTGTTCTATGAAAAGATAATAAGTTATTTGTTGTACTTAGATGTTTTTTCTTTATTTGTTTGTTTATTAGTTAGCTAATTTTTTTGGCGTCAGTTTGTGGTGTGTGCAGAAATACTACAGTCTGTTATATAAATGTTTGTCTGTGCACGCTAGTTTCAGAAACGGCTTAACCGATTTGAATGATATTTTCACTGGTGTATTGAAGCAAGCTGCCATTAACACCTAACTTTTATTTTTCATAATCGACCTACAAAATCAAAAGATATCAGTAAATTTTGAATACTGTTGCCTTCCTTTTTCGCTTGTTACCAATTTTTTGGTTGATTTTCGACAGTTTTCCTCATTATTTGTTGCGCTCCAACAAAGACAACCCGCCCCGGCTTAGTACGGGTGAGCGATTTGTCCTGTCTATATAATTTCATAGTCTTTAAAGCAGTTCCCTTGCTTCACACTCACTCTACAAAAACCGAATATTAACAAACAACGTAATATGCACTCAAAAGAAGATAAAGGAATACTCGGTTTCCTGCGAACATTGTGCTTCCCTTCACTACAAACAAAAATTTCCGGGTGTTATGCATCATTCGATCTAAAATGAGTTCATGTGTACAAAGAAATTGTGTGCAATTGTCGGGAATCGAGGAGAGCGAAAATATTTCTTGAGAGAGAGTTATGTCGGATTCCTACCGACTAATACATCCCCTATCGCCTTAAATCCATTTGATACTGTACGGTACTGCGAAAGCATTCTTTCGTAGGGAGGGGTAATATTCTTAGTTAATTACTTAGGCGCCATTGTTCACTCGTACATAAGAGCCCCCCGTACAATGTCAGTAATTTCAATAGCAAAGAATGGCCAGTCCTCTGTTGAGTTCATTATTCGCCTTACAATCTCCTGTGAATTGCTGGGAAATCCAAGCGAGCATATATTACCCTTCGCGCTTCTTTGAATAGAGGGCACTCATGGATAATGTGATCCGCTACTTGACAGAGACTACAAAATGGATCCACAGCGTGCCCAAATCTGTAAAAGTATGGCCAGTTGCGAATTGGATTGCATGGATACTCCGTGGCTCTGTACTATTCCTCCTGTATTGCCATATTTTTAAGTATCTGGTCCTTATTTCACTTCTACTAGATTGGTACGTTGCTGTAATACATTATTTTCATATGACTGTATTGATTAACAATGCGCATGCCATTAAAGCATCCAATCGGCATGATTTTTCCCGACATCTTCTACAATAATTGTTTAATTTCAGTTAATTTACCCAAAATCTTAATGAATTATACACCTATAACCTTCCTATTGAATCACTTCATTCATTGGTGAAAACGGTATGGAAATCTGTTTGATAGTTTTTGAGTTTATTGCTTACAGACAGACGCGTGTTTGTTTTATAATATTTATAGATTGGATTATTTACCATGAACACATTTATGTGATAAACTGTAAGTTGTTGGCTGGAATGCAGCGTAAATTTTATGTTATTACCAATGTAGTTTTATTTAAAGTGCTACTGCGAAGTAAAGATGAAGAAAATCTCAACAGAACCATATAGAATTTTAAACAAATAGAAAAAGCCATCAAACATCAAGAAACTTATGAAATATTTTTCGGTTTTTTTTCTTGTTTATATAAAGAAAGTGTTAAGTCTAAATACAATAATAAAACATGTACCCAATTTTCACCATATTTAGTTCTAGCCATGTGGAAATAACTCAAAGATACACACACACAACACACGGCACGGTTAAATAGACAAAGGGACAAACAGACAGATAGACATAGATAGATATAAACAACATTTCAACGTGACACTTTCAAATGCTTACGACTTGAGCGTGACATTTCTTAAATGCTTTTATGTGCGCGCATCTCAACTTAACTGTTCTTTCTCACTACTCTCTTTTTGAATAGTAGATTGATAGATGTGCTCACGTAAATTTATAGATAGTATAAGACAACAACACACTCTTCTAATCTCTTACTAAGAAATAGCTTTGTCTTTATTCTATGTATGTTGTATTTAAGCTTAGATACTTTTCGGTTCCATCCACCTTTTTGGTTGTGGTTGTTGGTGTTTTATTGTTCATTGCATTGTTGTATGCCCAGCTTATTTGTTATTTGCTATGGCAATTGTTTATTTATGTGTTTGTTGAATGAAGTCTAATGTATAAAAGTTGCGTTGGAGTTAACTTGGCTTTGTTGTTGTTGTTGTTGTCATCGTCCTACATCATTTGTTGTTCAAATTCATTCTTTTGCTGCTGCAACAAAGGCCAAAGTATTTCGTTCATGCGCAGCAATGAGTCAGTTATTCATTCAAACACACAGACACACACAGATATCTTAAGAACACTCTGCTGCAACTAATGTTGTAGTATGTCAGGCCATCCATCCATCCATCCATCAGTATGTCCCATAGTCAGTTAGTCAGTCAGTCACTTCCTTGGCTTGGTTTCATTTGCTTTAGTGCAATAGTACTACTGTACAGTTGGATGTTCTTCATAAGAGAAAAAACGAAAAGAAATGAAAAAGAAAACAAAATTTCATTTTAAACTGGCTAAGTAAGCAATACACACGCACTCACTCACTGAATGGCTGACTGACTGACTGACTCACACAGATACTCTTAGGGAATCTGTTGCAACAGCTGATGTTGTTTTTGTTGTGCCTTAACTCTTTTGAGCGATGGATGGAGACGTCGTTTAAGATTAAGACGACTTCTTCTGTGTGTGTTGTTGCTGTGTACATCATTCTTGTTTGGTTTTTATAAGGTATGCGTGTGTGCATGCATTGATGTCGACGACTTGTTGCTCATTATGAACGTGATCATCATGATGATGAAGATGATGCTGCTGATGGTGCGGTGAATGATTATGATGAATGTGTTACAACGAAGGTTAACGACTTTCAGTTTACTATAAACAACAATAAAAACATAAAACAAAAACAGAAACACACAAAAAAAAGATACAAAAAGATCCCAAAAAGAAAATGAACAGCTGTTTTATGTACAATGCAATACTATACAATACAATACTATTTCATAAGCTACATAAGCTTATATAAACTAATCCAATGAAAAGAAGTATGTTTTAGTTCTGTTTCCTGATATTCAAAAGACAAAAAATTGGCACACAACAACATCACAAACACACTTAAAATGAGTGTCAACATTGTCACTAATTAAGTTCCTAAACAAATTCTTTAAGCATACACAAGCACACAAAAGATAGAAGAGAATTCAGAATGAAAAAAAAATGTATCTAAGCTAATCAACAACATTAACAAGCAAATTATAAAGCAATTGACAACTTCATGCAACCAAAGCAACGACAAACGACAAATTTCAGTAAGAACCAACAAGCAGCAGCAACACTCTAATTACAATTTAAATAAATACATTTTTTCCACATTCATAGACAACTACAACAACAACAACAACAACAAAAAAGAACAACATAACACAACTGGGCTAAAAAGAATCTTAGAGAGTAATATTGTATACTTTACACTGTACCTCCTCCCTTCAGCCTAGTTGGCATCATTATCATCATCAAATGACTTGCTAGATTTGCTGCGCCATTTGTAGCCAAAGCAACCAGTTGGACTGCATTGCATTGCATTGCATTCTATGTTTAAGGCTAGAAAGTAATAATAATAACAACAGCAACAGTAACAGTAACAGCGACATCAACAATAATAAAAGTAATAGATGATAAAAAACAGGAGAAGAAATAAATAAGTATGTAGAAGAGGGAGAGAGAGAAAATGTGAGTAAGCCACTTCTTGGCGACACTATTGCACTATTGCAATGAAGCGTTGATTTCAAAAGTAAATTTACGATTAAAATTTCAATTTGTACAAGTCAACACGATGTCAATAGATGTATGGACAACAGCAACAGATACAATAACAACTTTCAACTGCAACATTCTAAGCAGCAACAACAGCAGCAAGATCAGCAGCAGCTGGAAGCAGCAGGAGCGCATCAGCAATAACTGGCAGATACACTTTGGCTTACTTGCTTAGATGGTTGGTTAGTTAGTCCGTCTGTCAGTCAGTTAGTGAGTTTGTATCTTTAAAATACTTTGCTAAGCTTCAGTTTCATCTTCTATAGCTTAACTTAACATAAAGTTAAAGCTCTCGTCTACGTTTCACGCGCGCTTAACAACTAAATTACACTTGTCTTTATGTGTTTACAATTTACGTTACTACACTTGCAACAAACAAACAAAACCAACTAAACAAACTAAACTAACATCCAAACAATCTAACGAAACATAGTAGTATGTATGCAGATGCAAGAAGTGAGAGGTAATAATGGTGGTTACAGGGCGGTGCCTGATCCAAAAAAACTAGCAAAAATCCAAAACCAATTGGATTGCATTTCTAACTAACAAATGCGATACAAGTTAAGTAAGTAAGCAAGCAACCAACTAACCAACAAACAAATAGATAAACATTCAAACACTTATGTAGTATGTACATGTTCTTTACTTTAAGATATTCTTATACTACTCGTACACACTTTCTTTCTTTCTTTGAGTAAGTTATATGACAAAAATATATGTGTTTTTATTTTTTTGGCTAGAAAATTGCATTGAGGTTAGCAGCGCAATCGACTCAAATATACTTACATTCTAGTTATACATGGTCAAACATATAGATAGATAGATAGATAGATTGATCGTTGTTTTTCAAAGTTGTATGAAAACTATAAAATGAACAAATGATTCGATAGCATCATCAACAAGCTACAGGTAGACATTTTCAATGAAATCTTAATAGATGAGAAGAGTGAAGGTAATTTTTGGGTTTTCTAGAAAATATTATTAATAAATAATTTAAATGTTGAATTATAGGTTGATTTTCTATTCCATCCAATATTTCTTTGAATTGTTGAACATATTTCTATTTTGTGGTATAAAATTTGTTAGAGTAAGCAGTTCAAATTTGAAATTCTAGCCTTATGTATGAATTTCATCTTGAGTTTTTCCCCATACTGGAGGACGAAAGGTACATCAACGTCATAATAAGACTCACACATTGTGCCATCGCTGTGGTCGTTCGTCCTATCACATTCAGAAGGCAACTTGAGCTCAATGTGGGTATATCGCAACCAAGTTGCGCTCCTACAACTGGTCTCTGAAAGTCAGGAGGAGGAAGACTACTAGCACTGGCCGCTTGAGCCATCTTAAGGTGGTCAGATGCCGTTTCCGCAATGGTTTCCGTGAGCGTACACAAGCCAAGCCCAAGAAGGGCACCCAATCTAAATAGACTTCTTAAACACAATTCTTCGCTTTTAATAGTTAAAGAAAAAGCTCTTGAACTCAACATATTAAGTATATTAAGTATTAGTTGTAGTCTACCAATAGTCAACTTAGTCACATCATAAGAACCTTCCTTAGCTTAGCTTGTGGTAATCAAGCCTGATATCAGTGGTTAAGATCGAATGGACTTAATTTAATTTGATGATTGCCAAATATCCATGGACTAGTCATGATTTTTCTAATATTTAAAGAATTTAATCAGAAAGGAAAGATATCTTGGCTTACCAGCCTTACGCCCTACCACTGCGCCATTGAGAAGTTTGAATTGTCTTCCCTTAAACAGCTTCACTACTATTTACTCACTGCTGAAAGCAGTTCGTTGGTACTGTCGAATTGTTTTACCCTCTGTGCAAAAATGATGAAAATTTCGACTAAAAAAATTCCATATAGTATTGTCATCAGAACTGAAGGTGTATACCAATGTTCAGATAAATCGGTGAACAGGTAGGGGGTAAAATATCAATTGCTAGATTATTTCTTTCGACGACACAAACATGGTAAAATAAATATATCCTTTTAAAAAAAGAAAACTTCTTAAAGCATGAAATTTCTACTAAACTTATATCCATCTTTCGGTTCCTAAAGGTCATTACTTGTTCACATGAACTTATACCCTGTGCGATAAACAAATTTTTTTCTATACGAGTAACAATAATGAAAATAACTAATCAACCAATTTCAAAACAACCAGTCCGATCCGCAGCAAACTTCACAGGAACACTCTTCAGGCTTTGCTGAATTTTTCTTCAAAATCGGTCTAGCAGTTTCGCAATCCATAGGGAACATATATACATACATCCACTTTTATTGATATAAAAAAAGGTTCTTTAATTTAGTATTACTTTTAAGTGGTGCGTAAACATTTTCGTGTTCTAAGTATGAAGAAATCCTTGAGATGATCCTTGGATGAATTCTAAATTTTTGTCATAATGAATCTTGAGATTCAATAAAATCTTTACTTTACTTTATCTCCTCATTATCCTTAATAATAAGTCATAATCATGGATCCAATAGTTCATATAAAAAAATTAAAATTTCTAAGCTGAAAAGTTTACTTCTTAATTCCTCTCTTTTCATTATCTGCCTAGCAATTTTCTTTTTAAATTCATTCATTACTCCTCTAATTGGATCTTTCTCTAAGTCTATGGTAGTACGAGTATTAGTTGTCTGGCGCTTACTGGATGCGCAATACTGACCTCTGTATTTTTGTGATTACATTCTATTAAATAGCTATAAATTTTTGCACATTGCGTCTAACTTATGTCAAAATCCAGCTGGCAAACCACTTAGTCAGTCAAGTCAAACGACGAAACCAAGCAACTAGCAATGAACAACGATTGAAGCTGCTGAACTATCTATTTATCTCAGCTAAGCTTAGTTGAATTGGGGAGTATGAATGAGAATAGAGTGTAGCCAAAATGGCTATATGACTCTCCATAAAGTTACTTAGTTGTTTAGCTTAGTTCAGTTCAGTTTAGTTTAATTTATGCAATAGATAAACTTAAACGCTAAAGTGACGTATACTCGTACCCCTCGAAATACCCCACTATTCTCTTATTCATCTATGCTTTTTTACATTAAGATTGAACTGTCGAAGTATACATTAGATGGAATAAATTAGTAGTAGTCGATATTGTTGTTCTGACTGTTGTTGATCTTGTTGTTCTATAAATGTTGTTGTTGTTATTGTTGCTGATGGGGTTTTATGTTGCACACACACACGCAGATATACAAACATAGAGAAATGTTGCAGGAAATCATGCGTTGAATGAGTTATAAATAAATTTATTATTTGAGTAAATTGATTTTTCATCTAAAGGCAAACTGCAGTTAGTTAGTTTAGTCAATGTTTTATTGTTGTTGTTGTTGTTATTGCATTGAATTTCATTGTATTTTGCCCTCGGTGCAAGTCAATTTATCTACTATAATAATTATGTGTTTCTCTGTATCTGAGTTGATAGTCGCACATTTGCTTTTGTTTTCTTAAAGATACAAAAAAAAAAAATAGAAATATCAAAAGAAAAATAATGAAAAAACAACAATAAATTATTTTCACTTGAAATTTTGTAATGAAAAATCATTGAAGCATGCCGCATGTTGCACGCACATTGAATTGATTGAACTTATGCATATATATATATATATATTTTTGTTTTACTTAAATTACGCGGGTTAGTTATTTTAGATATTTGTTTTTGTTGCTTTTCTCTTAGCGTGATGATGAGGGTCTTTCTTCAATAAAACAAAGGAGTAGAAAAGAAGATTATGAAATATAGAAATGAGCAGAAATATTGAGAAAAGAAATCAGATTGTGTTTGGTTATTACGGCAATAGAAAATCCTTATGAAGAGATCCTTATTATAATACAATAGTATTTATTTAATTATTTGATTTAAGAGAGATCTGTAGAATTATTATAGTTTTAGGAAACTTAAAGAATAGTTTAGTTTAGCAAGTCAAACATATTTGTTAGTAAAGTTAATGTAAAGAAGAAAATCTTTTTATGAATTATATTTTCACAAGTATTTAGGATCATTTCTACTTTTCTGAAAAAACTTTAGCACATTCATGAATTTACAGAGAAACTTGGAGTGAATAACAAACGATCTTTTTTGACTGTTCTTGTAGTTCTAGGACTTAAATATTAAATTTTTCTATTGAATTCAAATGTGATATTTATACAATATTAAGTTATATTAATAACTAGCTGTACCCCCGACTTTGTACACGTGGTATTCGAATGCTTGTAATAGCGTGTATTTTGTTATCTTTTTTCCTAATTATCAGATCTTTAATGTTGCCCCTCAGCTAAAGAGGAAAACATTCGAAAATCAGCCAAAAAGTAGCCAATAGGTCGATTTCGAAAAAATAAACGCTAAATGATACACGAAGCTTGATACAATACACCAGTCAAAACTGCATTCACATATGTTAAGCCGTTTCTGAGATTAGCGTGCACAGACACGAAAAGGCTTACGATTATATATATATATATATGTATATGGATATTATTAACAATTAATTGTTTCTTTTATTTGTCTTGCTTCTTATCACAACTTCTTGTTTAAAGGTGCATATTTATAAATATTTTTTTAAGAATCAATCTTCTTTTTTCCAAATAAAGCATGCTACTTTCTTTTATGATTTTTCTTAAACTTAAATGATTCTAATTGACTCTTGTTAGAATTTTCAGAGCAACTCTATTCATCTTTCTTTTTCATGACAAATATACTAAGTATTATGATTGATTATCACTACTCTAAGCTGGGCTTATGTCAATAAAATCAAATAATATCCCCTGATTGCTTCTGTAATTAAAAAATTTATATATCAAAATAAATGAATTCTGATTGTACTCTTTCACTAAGATAGAAACTGCTCAACCATTAGATTTCTTATCGTTTTATATTTTGTCTTAAAATTATCAGTAGTATTTGTTTCTGATTCGGAAATACAATGAACCTTAGTAAAAGAGCATTACTCGTTCTTCATTATGGTAAACTCTCGTTTAGCGAAACCATTATCTCCATATAAATTGATGGAAAATTGCATAATGTGTTCTCCAAGTCGAAAAAAGAACACACTTGCATATTTTATTTTCAACTTTAATTCATTGAAAGTTTTATATACTCGTATATTTTTAAAGAATTTGATCTTCTTGATCGTTTCTTTAAGCAAGTAATGAGACAATCTGAAATAAAGATTATTGAGAAGACATTCTTGCCACTCCTTTTGAAGCATCTATTTCTTTGTTCTGGACGATAGTGCAAATCATTGATGAGTGTATGTGCTAGATTGGCCATCCTAACATTATGTTTTTTTCTTTTCATTGATTTTATATTGTACTTCATTACTATATGTTCTCTTATATATGCTATTTTCGAGATATCTTTGCAAACAAATTGAGTATTTTATTTTAAGTTTGCGTGGGTCCACTGTAAATCAAATAATTCTTATTTTTAATTGACAAAATTTTTCAAACAAAGGATGTTGTTTTGTCCATAATCTACAATATTACATATATTCTGAAGTTAAATTATCAAATTGGTGAATTAGCGGAATCAGAACAAAAGTAAAGAGATTTCATACAAAAACTGAAAGGGAAGGAAAGGACAAATAGCGTTAGGAAAGCGAAGGAGATTGACATAGAAGTTGGGGACAAGGTTCTTTTAAAAAATGTGGTATTTCCTCATAAACTGACGCCAACATTTGACACTACCATATATAGTATGTGGTAACAAAGCGAAAGGTTAATATGGTGCAGGTGTCTGGAGGGGGAAAGTATTATACTAGGAACATGAGCCATCTGAGAAAAGTTGTGGAACGCTGGGAATCTATTGCCTAGTTTAAAGTCTACGAATAACGAGGCAGTGTTTCCAGTGTTGCGACTACTTGCCAGTCTTCCCAAGTAACTCCGACAGTCCAAGAAGACCCAGTCCTGGAAGAATTGGGTGGCAGCAGGAAAGGAGGAGTGTGGAGATCGTTACCAACACTGTAGAACAATACTGACGTTCTCAAACCAGATGGCAAGGCTGTGCAGAACAGTTGAAGTCAAGACTCGATGCGAGTAAGACAGTATTATTTACTTATATAAATAAAGACTATGAATATCTATAACAAATGTGTTGTATATTGTTAAGTTAAAATATTGTATTTCCAATTAAAAATTATGTCTGCTTGTTTTTTTTTTTAATATTAAAAGAAATTATTTCTTTTTGTTTGAGAGAGTTCAGTTGAAAATTCAATTCAAAAATTCATAAAAAAAAAACTTTTACATGTCTTCAATTGATTTGACTGACTGACTTTTCTTACAACTGAACTGAACAACAAAGAAATGCCAGTAGACTTCATCAAATCATATCAAATCCAATTCCAAGTTGTTGTCGTTGTCGAAGTCAAGTTAAATCCAATTCAAAACCAAATAACGATCGATCGTACAATTTTGATTAGGAAAGACATTTTTCCTCTTTCATGTTCAAGCAACAATTTAATTGTTCATTTGCATTACAACGACAAAAACAAAGTATTGTAACATTACATTGTAGTATTTCTTTATTTTTTTTAAAGATTTGTTTCTTTCACCAGGCAAAAGACAAAAAAAAATATAAGGAAAAAATGTCGCTTTATAATAAAACTGTAAGTTTGTTGTTCATGTGATTGTTTGTCGGTTGTTGGTTGTTGGTTTGTTGTCATTTGGCATCGGTCTTTTCTTGGATCACCACTACTTGTAGTAGTGAAGGTTTCAATTTCATTGGAGTAGAGAGGAGACTCGAGGAAAAAAAATTACAAGAAAAATAGTAGAAAAGAAAAACCGTTTGTTTGAATGATTTTTTCGTTGATTTCTTAATTGTCGCTAAATACGGGTTTCAACATTACAAACAACAATTGTTCGTCGGTTGTAAGTAACCATTGCAATAGCAACAGCAATAGCAATAGCAATGACGATGTCATCGCTAAGTCTTGAGGAGGGTTTTTATCATTGATCGTTCATTTATTCATTCGTTCCAGTTGAGTTTTTTGTAGTACAGTGGAAACAGCATGAAGTACATGCATATACTATATACTTCTTATTGAACAATAGTATCTACCTAACATGCTGCATTGTAAGCAGTATTGTAATCGTAGTATTGTGGCGATCATGGTGGTAATTTTATGTTGCATGATCAACCAAATGAATGTTGTGTTGTGTGCCAAGTAAGAGGGTAAAAGTTATGTGTGTGGGGTATTGAAAAATGGAAGGAACCTTATGTTGGTTAAATTTTTGTGTATTTCTTCTTTTCAGTTTTAATTGCTTTAATTTTAATTTATTTGTCAAAAAACCTCCCTCTCTTTTTGATTGGGTTGCATTAGGTTGGATTGTTTGCTTTTGCATACCTGCATATTTTTGAATATAAAAACAAAAGAACCATCAACCATTTGATGAGGGTTAATAGTATGTCATGGGTCAATTTTCAATTTAAGTAATAAATAATAAAATGTGCTGAAAACTCTTTTGTTTCCTAAAATGTCTTAATTGTCATTTAATAAATTCTAGATGTGTGTGTGCATGCAACATTGTGGTATATTGGAGGGGGACTTAAACTGTCATCAGAGGAACCCTGAAGATTTATGGTGATATTTTTTAGGATTCCCATTGATTGAGAAGAAGTTAGCATGCATTCTTTTAATAAGTAGATCAATTGAGTTCTGTCTTCCAGGCCTATGAAATTATTTAGCCATATATAGGCATGTTTTTCTATGGTCCATGGTGAGTCAAAAAGGACGGACGTTTTTCAAAAATTCATAAACTTGTTAAGGATCATTGAAATAAATTTTTATTTGAATTTTTAGAATCGTTAGGTCAAAAATGTGTGGAAAACAACATCGGGCATGTGGTGACCCCCACCGGCGATGCAGCGCTGAAGCCGTTCCACGAAGTTTGCGTCTACTCTCTCGAGCATTTGCCGGTCGATTCTGGCAAACAGTCACTTTGGGGCTATGCAAAGGTCTTCCATGCAATTCTCTAGGATTTTTCTTCACCATGATTCACCATGCCGTTCAGGTGGAAATGAGCTTCATCACTCACGAACAGAATAAGGTTCTCATGTTGATCTGAGAGTGCCTCCATCTCACGCGTGAACGTCACTCATTGTTCATAATCCCTTGGCTGCAACTCTTGATTAACTGCCAATTTGTAGGGGGTGGAAATGCAGTTCATTGTGTAAAATACGCCTTACCGATGGATTACTCAAGCGAAGTTGAGCGGCGTGGTTTCGTACAGAACGACCTGGGTTGCGCATGAAAGCTTGGCGGACCGCCTCAACAGTTTCTGGCGTTTGAGCCGTTCGTGGACGCCCTGGGGGACTTCTGTTGCTCAAAACACCTCGGGTGCGAAGTGCTTCCACCCACCGAAGGATCGTGTTATGCGTGGGTACTCTTTGGTTCCGATGAATGTTGAAGTGGCGTCGGAATTCGGGCTGAACAGTGGTGATCGACTCGTTATTTCGCACGAAACTATTGTTCCAACATCCATGGGGCCTGAAAAAAAACTACTAGCCATTTAAAAAACTTCCGTCCTTTCTGACTCACCCTGTATATTTGTATCAACTTAAACCTTATTAAGTTGGTTTTAGGGGCCCCGAATTACAGTTTTGCTTAGGTCTTCCTCAATTCAAAACACTTCACTGGGTCCCAGAAATAATCATTTAAGAACCCCATTAAATGCTTAGCCCTGGTATGTGGTCTGCAAAAGAATATTATTATTCAAAACGGGGATCTGTTGTTAGCTTTAGAATCACTGATATATTGAGTTATTTTCCTTAAAAAATATGTGTAATTTTTGCTTTCTTAACTCCACATAAATTGTGCTTATATAAAAACAAATTAATAGCTAAACTCATAATACTAAACTATGTTTTTTTTTGGTTGGCTTACAACAGAAAGAAAGAAAGAAAAAACGAAATAAATATTGGTGGGTGATTTGGAAAAAAACAGAAACAAGCTTCTTCTTCGTCGGAACATCTTTTACATATTAGTATGAGTCTTTAAGATGCGTAACACTTTCACTAGTTTTTAAAACACTAAAATAACTTATATTTAATATTTAATTTATTTTTTACTTAATTTACATTTAAATAATATTCGATCGATCGATCGATCCAACGATCGATTTGCTTTAATATTTTCATCGTTCGTTCCACCATTGTTGTTTCATCTCTCATTCAAATTCATCGTTTATTGATTCATTCATTCAGTTAGTCATTCATTCAGTCATTCATTTATTCATTAATTCATGCAAATGGCGCCTGCCTTTAAGTTGCACTTCTGTTGCGCTGCTGATCCACTTTTTTCATAGACCAAATGTTCAACGTTTTGTCGCGCTTAGTTTTTCTTGACTGCCGCTGCAGCAATTCAAGTTCCCCACAACAAAACACAAAACAACTCAACAACTATCCAGAAATCCAACTACTAACTATCAACAACAATTTCTAATCTTTTGCGTTTGCGCAGCTTGTTCGTTGCTTTGTCGTTCGTTCAGTCGGTCGGTCATCATCTAAAAACGCAGATTCAATGCATTTGATTTGGTTTTTTTTTCGGTTTTTAATCGTTGAACTGTCAAATAAACTTAATATTTTATTTGACATTTGCGTTTGGCATACAAAATTTTCTTTTCGATAACTTTTTACTACGCACCTTTGCATGTTTAATCGTCCGCCTTATTATACTACTTTCTGCTTGCCCTACCCTCCCTGCTTTTGCTGCTTGCTTTCTTTCCATAATCGAACGATCGATCGATCGATAGTTTGTTGGATCTCGATTGTGTATTCAATTCATTCGATTTTTTGATTTGCTTTGAGAAGAAATGTGTGAACTACATGCAAATGCGCATTTATTTACTTCTTGTAGATACTTATTGTAGATAAATAGTTGGCAGTGTGATGGTTGGCTATTATAGTACAATATTATGGTAGCAACAAAGATTATGTTTTTTGTCATGCTTCATTTTCATACTCCACTATTTCGCTTGAAATCATTATTGTCATTACGTTTTGTTTTTTTGTTATGAGTTTCATTATTTATTTCCACGATATTTGTGGGTGAGACAATATTTTCGTCTTCTTAAGTTGTGTGTTTTTGTAATACGCAAAATAAAAGCCATTTAAATAATTTAAAAATTATTTTATTATTATTGTATTAATTTAATTTTCAAATTTGTTATCTCGAAGACGCAAGCAAGCACGCTTCATTCATATGAATGTTTTGAACATGAAAATACAGTGAAAATATAAATTGGTTCATTGATTAAGTTTTTCTCTTTTCTAACAAACAAAATATTGTAAATTGAATTTATGAGGGTAATAAACATTTGAATATGATGAAATATGTATATAGTTTAAAAAGATATTTTATCTATCCATCCGCAATGTTTTGATGATGAATAAAACACTGTTGTGCATAGATTCTCATTTAAATTTTAATCTCTTTATTTAGTAAATATATCCATCCCATGTGTGTAGTTGACCGACTAAGTCGAATATTTAGGATTTACATGATATGGTAAAAATATATCTAATAATTTGGAATTTTTTTTTCCACAAATTTCGAACAAAATATTGCCCCATTCATTCATTATCAATATCTTGTGTAAATAATCTTGCATCATTTTGCAATATGCCATTAAATGTGAATAGTCTTTTTTGACTTAATTGGCACCAATTGAGATAAAAATCTTTGTTCCCGAACTAATTTGGACCACCGCCCACTTTCAGCTTTGAAAAAATTCTAGTGCCCCCCACAATTATTAATTTATGTTTTTTTTAAATAGAAAATCTATATAAATCTATATACTTATACATATATGTATAAAATCGTAAGACTTTTTCTGTCTCTGCACGCTAATCTCAGAAACGGCTTAACCAGTTTGAATGCTGGTGTATTGTATTGTAGCAAGCATCCTGTAACATATAGCGTTTATTTTATCAAAAACGACACACTAAATCATAGATATTCATATTTTTAGTTCTGTTGCCTACTTTTTGGTTGATTTTCGAATGTTTTCCTCTTCGTGGGTACAGCTAGTAATACATAATCGTCTGTGCACGCTAATCTCAGAAACGACTTAACCCATTGTAATGCGGTTTTCACTGGTGTACTGAAGCTTCCTTTCTGTAACATATACCGTTAATTTAATCAAAATCAATCTAAAAAATCAAAAGATATTGCTTTTTAATTAAATTTTGAGCACTGCTATCAACTTTTTGCACATTGTTACCAACATTTTGGTTGATTTTCAACTGGATTTGCTGCGTGTTAGTAGCTCCAGGAAACTCTATGCATTAATCTCTGATGGCTCTGCTTGTAATATCGATATGCAGAGAAGCATTACGTGTAAATTGCGTAGTCATAGTAAGTCTCTAAATAATTTAATGACATTATCAATAGAAATTGGCCAAACTAATTTCACCCACCGTCTACTTTGAGATTTAAAAAATTCTAGGTCGAACCCAAAATTTAACCGTTGCCCTAGATTGCCTTAATACTTTCTAATTTTCGCTAATCCTTTTACACTGCTCCATGAAAGCCTCCGGACTATGTTCCAGAAGCAAGTGTCCTACATAACATTCTTAACTTTTTAAAAAATATTGTTACGAATTTGTTCTTTTTGTAGTCTTTATTTTTACTTAAGTTGATTTTACTTAGTTTGTTGTTGGCAGCGAATCTAATGCTTCACATTAACATTAAGATTAGAACAGAAGATCACTACAAAGAATTTCATTTCGGCTTAACATTTATCAAACGAACTCCACCCTCCGTTGTTCCAGAAAATTCACAGCATGTTCAATGTTTCTGTATATTTCACTTTAGCTCTGCTCTAACTCCTTTGGCGGGATTCTTTTCTTCTATAATCTACGACAAGAAGTTCTTTTTTCCTCGATCAAATAAAGTCTTCCTTTTCTTTCGCAGTTTTGCTTATTCTTGGGATGCGCTGCTCCTTGATCAGCACCTTGACAGCACAATATGATGTCGCCTTGCAGATAAAGCTGGTTCTTCTTAATATTCTGTTCTACAAGTTTATTATTTGCTTTCTCCCTTTTGATTCTTTACTTCAACTATTTTTCTTTCTTTGCGATTTGTCATACACCTAGCTGGCATCATTTATGGTTAGAACTAGGGCGGTATCTGCTTGTATGGTATATGCTTTCCGATAGTTTCGCTAGTATCGCCGCTTACACTTGCACACATAAAATACTAATACTTGCATTCGATAGTGCCTTCTATCAGCGGTTAAACACAGTGTATAACATTCGGTGGAAGCATAAACAATAAATATTTCTAACTCATTGAAAATGTCGAGTTGTTATCCCAAGTAAACATCATGTTGCGGGAGGTTTTATTGCACTATTTTGTTGCAAAGAAAAGTGCAGCGGAAACTTATCGTTTGCTTGCTGATGTTTACGGTGAGCATGCTCCATCGAATACAACTTGCAAAGAATGGTTTCGACGATTTAAAAATGATGATTTTGACATTGAGGACAGAGAACATGGAAAACCACCCAAAAAATTTGAAGATGCTGAATTGGAAGATTTATCAAACGAACTCCAGCCTCCTTTGTTCCAGATAATCCACAGCATGTTCAATGTTTCTGTTCAGCTCTGCTCTAACTCCTTTGGTGGGATTCTTTTCTTCTATAATCTACGACTAGAAGTTCTTTTTTCCATAACAGTCATAATTTTTTTTTTCCTTCTTCTTCCTCGTTCAAATAAAGTCTTCCTTTTCTTTCGCAGTTTTGCTTATTCTTGGGATGCGCTGCTTCTTGATCAGCACCTTGGCAGCACAATATGATGTCGTCTTGCAGTTAAAGCTGGTTCTTCTTAATCTTCTGTTCTATGTATAAGTTTATTTTTTGATTTCTTCCTTTTGACTCTTTTCTTCAACTGTTTGTCGTTCATTACGATTTTTCATTAATGGTTATAACTAGGGCGGTATCTGCTTGTATTCTTGAATTTACTTGGTGCATATAACAAGGAACTAAATTTTTTTATATATTTTATATTTCTTTATCATTTTGAAAATGCAATGATGCAACACAAATTGCTTATTAGATTTCCGGATTCTAGAATATCATGAATATTATTGTATCATCTTAGCAATCTACATTTTATACAAAAGTAGAATACATCTTTGGTGGAAATATCTTATTTCCTGTTTATACACTTTTCCTCTAATAAAGTTCACAATTTTCTTAAACAATTTTAATTTTTTTAATGAAACATTACAAATTTTTTTTCTTCAGTGTAATCATATCACTTGATCATCATATGTACACAATACGCAAAAGAAACTGTCAAAAAATCTTTTGATCTTTTTAGTTACATATATTGTAGTTTGATTGTTGTACTTAGAACTACGAGTGACTGAAGAGAGCAAGCAATCTTCTCGTTTTTAACAACCACATATTATACCTACTATTTTGTATCTCTAGACTTTGACTTTTGTGAACTTTAGTTTGTAAAAATATAAGTACATAATATAATTTCATTCATTCATAGTATTTCAAGTAACAAAATGTTAATTTTGTTGTTGTTGTTACTTATTTTTGAATGATTTTATTAAGTACTTGATGAAAAATATGAAATATGTTGTTACTTGAATCATTTTATACAATATATGTATATAATTTTGATGAAGGATGACACCAACAACAATTTATTTATCAACTTTAGGTTTGGGCTTGGCTACTGTCGATTTAATCAGCTGTGTTTTTATTTTGAATGTGTGGTGTGTCTGTCTATCATCATCATCATTTTAAGATCTTTTATTTGATTATACAAAACAACAATCATACATTATGTTAAATCTATATAATTATATATACAAAGATTTAAAGATACTTTTAGGCAACAACAACAACAATATCGGTAAGAGATTTAATAAACGCAAATCTTGAGACAGGAAATCAAATTAGTTACATTGCTTTCGGTTGACTCAATGCCACTGAGTCTCTTTGGGTTATTAAATAAAAAATAAAAAAAAATCGTGGGATACGGTTCAGTTTTCTGTTTTTTAATAAATCCAAAATAAAACCTCCAGATGAGAAGAAGCAGGCAGCAACAGCAGCAGCAGCGGATATGAGTGCTATAATTCATTTGTTGAGGCGCATACAATGATATCTTTTTTCGTTTGTTCATGGGTTCGATTGTATGTATAATAAACAAAAGGAAACGATTTCAAAATCGCATAAATTATGTTTGCTTGAATTTGGTGTTGTTGCTGCTGCATACAACAACATACAACAGAAAAGGTGTTAGAACCTTTTAAGAATTTTTAAGATGTGAAAAAATTGAATGCAGTAAAAGGGGAAGTATAGTGACAAATGGAGAGAGAGAGAGGAGAGTAAGAGACAGATCGTTCAGCCATACCATACTAGAAAGACAATTAGTGATTTATTGTGGGATCTGTTCAGTTAGTTTGATTCTTTCGCTCTCAGTAGGAGTTGATGTTGTTATTGTTTGGCAACTTTGGTTTGGTTTAGTCAGCCTCATTCGTGATAAAGTGGATCCATTAATAACAACAACAATAATAACAACTATAACAAAGCACATATACCATAGCGCCATTTATTTTTTTATTATTGAAAATGGTTTTTCTTTTCTTCAATTTTATTTTTTTTCTTCTTTATTGCACAAAGATACTTAAGTTTTGTTATATATTTTTTCATTATTTCTTTATTGATGGAACACAAGGCGTGAGAAAGCTTTCGTCATTGCTTATTTAGATATGTTTTGTGTATCTTTTTCTGTTGCACTTTGCTACGCTTTATGGCTTTTAAATTAAGTCAAGGTCTTTATTAACTAGAGATCTATTTACGCTGCATGCACCATTCACTCACTATTCATAATCGTGTTCGTGTTACTATTGATATTGTAGTTATTGAGTTACAATGAATAGTGACAATGAATATTATACTTGTAGATTGCATTACTTGAACTGTACCGTACCATATACTACTACAATACATATAAGTAGTTTCGTGTCTAATTTGATATGCTTTTTGCACTTGGTACCACTTACATTTGATGAACAAATGATGAAAGTTGAGCTTTAGATTTGAAATATGAATTGTCATGCATTAATTGAGTCATAGAGTAAAAAGAAAGAAATTGATTACATTCAGTTGAAAATATGTGAAACAAGAATTAAGTCAGGTGAAAGAAAGAAAGATGATATGTTGACTAAGGTTCAAGTATTTGTACTTTTAGTAGTGTCAAATCATAGTTTATTATTTTTGGTACTTAAATTATACTTTCTTGTACTCCTAATCTCTTCAAATAACAAATGGATACTGGATAAGTAATAACACAAATAAAAAGAAATAATTTTGCACCAATAAGAATGATACTAATGTGGACAATAGCTTACTACAACTATTTGGGTTGCCAAAAAGGTAATTTCGCAAAATGACACTATTATGTTATTTTAGAAATACAGTAGAATCCGGATATCACTGTTACTGTTACTGTCTCGTTTCATTTACTTACGTTAAAGTGACGAATTGGCATATAAGGAAGGTTTTTTTTCTCATTTAATTTTGCGCTTATAACGAAGAACGATTGTTGTTATCGATTATTCATCCCCACTCAACGTGCGTCAAACAAAATTGTCGGTGCTGGTTAGTAAAAACCCCATGCAAAAACATGAGTGAATTCTCCACCCATGTTTACATGACTGTTTAAATGGAAATTCGCTTCATCACTGAACAAAATGTTGTCATAATTATCAAGCCACAGAAGAACAATATTGTTCTGGTAAAATTCTCGGACACAAAACGCACACTGTGTACCAGTAAATGGATCCATTGTTATTAAATTTCTATGAACCAAGAGGCTTAGTATTGCACTCCTTCCACTTGTCCGCCTACCCGACTCTCAGTAATTTCAAAGAAAAATAGCTTACTCACGTGTGTACATTCACTTAGAACGACATCCGGATACAACGTCAAAATTTATCAGTATCTTCAGAGTTTTTATAATCCAATTCTTGATGTTTTAAAGGAGAGAAGAGTGCAATTAAGTCTAAATATACGTACTTAGGGGTAATACTGACGCCGCAAACTAAGCTTCAAAACCCATGTGAATAACAGAAACAGTCTAGGAAAAAACAACACCAATGCTACATGGAGAGTGTTCCTGGCTAGAAACCACATCACACTTTCGACAAAGTGGAAGAAGTTTTTGGCGGTCACTAGAGTGCTTTTATTTATAAAACAAAATGTGGAAAAGGGCTTGCCAAAGAACACGGGTTAATAAAGACGTAGACCAACATATTGGGAGAAACAATTATAAAATGAAAGAAATCTAGTAGCGAACTGGACACAGAAAATTGAATTGTACACCTTGCAACCTTAATAAAATTGAGAACATTATTCATTTCTTAGGAAAATGTCACATATTAAAAATAATTTAGATATATTAAATGGTAATGGCAATGGTGGATGGATAAATGTAGTTTTGTTTATCACTGGAACTATGTTCTTTATTTGTTTAAATTATTTTTTTGGATTGTAATAAATCACCCGGACATGTTTCTGAACTGTCCGAGAGGTTATTGATGATGTATGTGTCCAGAAACTTATTTCTAGTTTTTGCCAGGGCTAGGCATTGACATAGAAAGTGCGTGAGCGACTCCTCTTCGTTTTCGCAGCTTAACAATGGCTTCTGAATGGAATACCCAGTCTCTCCACGTGAGTCCCTCCACACCAGTGACCAGTATAAACCGCTGTTAGCCTTGCGGTATCCGACCGTCTTCTGTTGATGAGTCTAAGTGACCTATTTTCGTTGTAACTAGGCCAGGTAGCGCGTGCCACTCTGCAAGATTCAAGATCTTTCCACCGCCTATTTGCCAGCTGACGGAAATACAGGAAGGTGCTCCTGTTGACGACCACCGCTAACGATATATCAAGGGAAGCACCAAAACGAGCCGGTAACCCATAAGAGAGTGATATCTTCTTGATCACTGAGCTCGCTTATCGTCGAAATGCATTCCTTAACGAGCTTGGACTTCACAGTGGTGGGTTACAGTGCTTTGAGTGCCGCCTGACTTTCAACAAAGATAGCTATCTTACGACCTTCTTTTACGTTATTTTCAGCCAGCCGACATGCCTCTCTAATGGATAGGACCTCTACCTGAAAGACTGTGGCCTCGTCTGGTAACCAGAAAGAGTGGTCGAAGCTTAAACACCACATTCCATCTTTGACCCATCCGTAGAGATTGGGATGTCATAATCACTCTGAAAACTGTTTTCTTTCCATTCCATCCTGGTCGGAAATTTTACCTTGAGGTCGTTCTCAAAGCTATTATGAGCCACTATATAGTCTGTTGTTCGTTTGAACATAGGTTTTTTAATCACTCCTAGTATTTTACTATTTCCATATGTTCGTTCTGCTCAGCATCCGGTTTCTTTTAGCCTAACCGCGCTGTTGAAGGCAATGTTTTTGATGTGGAGGTCAATTGGAAGAAGATATAGCAGTACGTTCAAAGCCGGTATTTTTGTCTTAGTTGTAAAAAGCACCAGTTCTGTCTTGCTCGGGTTATCGTTTAGACCACATCCTGTGGCCCACTTCAACAGTTTCCCCAGAGATCCCTGCATGATGTTGCTTATCACACTACGAAACATCCCTGATACCATGATCATAACGTCGTTCGGATCCACTAACAATTTAGTTGGTTATATAACTTGCCAAATAGTAAATTTTCCAAAGTGTGCCTAGATATGTTTTTAATAAACTTTACATGATTTGTAATTCTTATTTTAACACCATAGATTTACCTTTATAAAATAATAATAAAATATCATAGTAATGATTGATTTTTATAGAATTTTTAGGAGTAAATTTTAATTCTATTAAATCCAAACACATGCAAAAGTAAATGGAAATAAAATTACAGATTGTAATTCTTTATCTCTAAGGCAAAGTTTATAAAGCCTTCAATTTTGTTGAATTCTTCCAAAAAAAATAAACAAAAAACAAAAAAAAAAAAAACGAATAAACAATTTATGGCAATAAAGTTAATAAAAATTAAGTGTGACGTCATCAGTTATATTTATTTACAAAAAAAAAAGTATAAAACAAATAACAGAAACATATGTATTTCTTTTTCTTTTATCTACTTATTTATCTATAAACTGATACACAATGTTTTGTATTTATAAACAATGAAAAAATAAAAAAAATTATAGTATTGTATTTATGAAGAGAAGAGTAGAGAATTCTCATTTTAACTCCTGATAAAGTTGAATGTTGCTTATCATCATTAAGAGTAATTAGCGCTGATAAGATAAACAAAAAACACAAATACTGTTGTACAAATTTAAAAAGTGAGAATGTAATAATGAAAACAAATTCTTAATTTATTAAAAGAATGAAAATAAAAGAAGGAAAATCTATACAAAATAAATAGGAAATTATTTATTAGAGAAAAAATGCATTAAAAAATCTTGTCATTTTATGACACAAGTTTTTTTCGTTTGCCTTAATTTTAATTGTTATTTGTTAAAAATAAAAATAAATATATTTATTAATGCAATACATAATTTGTTGTTGCATATGTGAATGAAAGAGTTTAACCTTTTGATTGCTTCATTCATGTTTGTGTGTTGATGATTGACTTCATTCGCGTCCGGTTGTCCAATTCCAATTGTCTTGCGATCTACTATGTATATAACTGCAATCAATAAACGTAACTAAAACTCGTAAATGTTTATTAGGTTGTTTTGTTATTGTTGTTACTATATTCATTCAAACTTATGGATTTTCACTAGTATACTATTTAATAGATAGTTTTTGTAATTCATAATGTCTGCTAACATTTTATACTCTACAATATTATATTATCTCAATGAAGCTGCTTTTTTGTTGTTTGTGTTGCTATAAACTTAGAAGTTTCCAGCTGTGCACGTTGATAGGCATTCGACATGATGCGTTTTCAAATATTGTATGTACATTGAATGAAGGCAGACAGACAGTTAGAGGGACAGACAGATACATTGAATGACTGACTATATAATAATGTTGTTATTTTTGTTTGGCCGACTTTTTATCGTTTGTGTTATGCTGCTGTTGTTGTTTTAGACATACTCGGGGTTTCTATGTTTGCAACTTGCACATATTGCGTATACGCAACGTCATTCCATATGTGAGAAAAATATGGGAAGAAGATGAACGACGAATGAAAAAATAGCAACAAATATGTTTAGGTTATGTTCGAATTGTTGTTGTTGTTCGAAGTTGTTTTTTTGTAAACATCATTTTCGCTTGAAATAGATTTAATGCGTTTTAGGCACGCAATCAACTGTAGTTTTATTATTATTATTATTATTATTGTTGTTGCTGTTTGTTGTTGCAACATATCTAAACTATTTATGAACAACAACAACATCATATACATGAAAATACAATATTATTTTTTTTTAAATAAAATTTTCTCTATTATTTTTCTCTTTACAGATTCATCATTCCTCCTGCCTTGCCTTGGTTACTTTTTACACTGTGAGTGTTTTTTTTTCTTTTTGTGATTGTGAGTTTTGTTAATTTCTCTATTAAATATATTTGTGTATATGTTTGAATGATATATATATATATATATATATATACTGTGTTTATGTGGATTACCTTGTTGTGCATTGGTGCTTTAACATTCATCGAAAATCAATCATACGCACTGTTAGACACATTCAACACAATTTCTACCTAATTTATAAAGGTGAGTTTGCATTTCATCTATAAAAAAAAATAAAAAATAAATAAATAAAATAATATAGAAAATATATAATTGAAGGAAAAATGTAATTATCACATAAATTTTATAATATTTTTACTTTCATTCATGGGAATGAAGTTAATTTTGTTAGCCTTGAACTCATTGCAAATAAAAAGTATATTTATCAAAAATGAAATTACTGATAATAGTTTTAATAACAGTCGAGCGATTAACTAAATTATATATATTACACATTATTTAATTGAGTCGTTCCAATGCTATATTTAGGTATTTTGTTGTTATTTTTGTAACCCTTGGGTGCAGATTGTGTTAAAAAACAAATGTTATTTATTCTTGAATGAGAAAATCGAGTGTTTCCGGGCCTAATGTCTAATCAGCATGCAAATGTTTAGATGTTTGTAACCCTAGGGTCATGAAATTTATATGGTTGGTTAATATACGACAGACACTTATAGTTCAGTTACAGCTAGATAAGTCAAAAAACAAAAAAAGTTTTATCATTGAAAATGATTAAGGGCTGCTTTTTTGAAAAATTGCGATACGAAAATTTGTTACGTGAGGGCGGCGGGGAAGTCGAGGGGAGAGAATAATGAAATGCTGATAAAGCACAAAAAAGTTAAGGTGTATGTATGTGTATAGGCAAACATCGAATGAAATGAATACAAGAGAGCAAGAGAGGAGAATGAAGTGTTAAACAGCTGGTACAGCAGAAATAAGTTAAAGTTTTTTTGTTTTTTTTTTTTCGATTCGCCATGGAGGTGTAAATCTTCTAAAGATCCTAGTAAACCTACCTACTAAAATTCACGATTCATCGGACAAACAGTCTCATGTGGTGCCTACGTACTAAAACCACCACCGGCCTACGCTGGCTCTTTTTTCAACTCTGGCGGGACCGCCAATAGAGTCATTACTTCGCCATTGAGAGCTAAGTTAGACCACTCTTTTATTCAACTATTCATCTCTGCGGACCTGTTGCATTATAGCAACGATTATACTGCAAGCTTTGTTCCAGGAATCTTTATCCGTTAACATAAAGTTAATCACGCCATTTGGTGTAAGGTTCTCATCTACCTCTGACGTGATTAACTCTCTGAGATGCACAAATCGGGTACACTCCATGAGAACATGACGAGCATTTTCCGGCTGGTTTGTGCAGTACAGGCAATGCGGGTCATCTGCATGTTTAAATCTGTGCAGGTACTCCCGAAAACAGCCATGCCATGTGAGGAACTGCGTGATGTGGTAATTCAGAGTTCCATGTTTTCGGGCCACCCAGACACTGATGTTGGGTATTAACTCGAACGTCCAACGCCCTTTGTTGAGCTTTGCCAACGCTCCTGCCAGGAGGCAGTTAGTATGTCGCCCTGATCATGTGTGCCAGGCTCTGCCCGTCTCAAAGCATATATCGCCGCCAAGCTTATGCGTCATCTGAAACCATTCGGAACGCGCAACATAACCTTATCGAGTTTAGTCGATACACGGAAGCAGCTCCTTTAATATGCGATTTGCGATAAGTTAAGGTGTATGTGTGAGTAGGTGTATAGGCAATCATCGTAAGAAAGGAATACATAATAAGAGGAGAATACAGTATTAAAGCAGAAATAAGTTAAGGTGCATGTGTTAGGAGATGATGTGAGCTGTGGGTCAATACATAGACATCGGTTGATGAACGTTTGTTGTTTCCTCATGTTTGTAGTTGTAGTATGCCAAGTCTCACAGACATAAAACAAGACAGATCTTACACAAGCTTTAAATATTTTTATTTTCGTCTTCTGGTGGACATGTTTAGCTCTCCAGAAGTTTCTTAGTCTCCCAAATGTGGCCTTGGCTTTTTGAATTCTACATTCTATATCGATATGGGTTCCCCCGTTTGTTGTTATTTGCCTACCGAGATATTCAAAACGTTCAACCTCTTCGATGTCGTTACCTTCGATTATAAGATGGGTGCTAGTAGTGGTATTTAGTCGCATGCTCTTGGTTTTCATGCAGTTAATACTCTATCTCACTTTTTAAAACTCCACAGTGAGTTTGTCTAGTTGGGTTTGCATATACGAACAGCGATTCGTTAGCAGTGCTACATTGTCGGCGTATTCCAGGTCGCTTAACTTTCTGTGCAACTTCCAGTTGAGTCCTATGTTTTCGATGTCTGCAGATTCAAGGACTAAATCCAGGATGTTGATAAACAACAGCGGAGATGGCGCACATCATTGCTTAACACCGCTCTTACGTTGTGTAGAATGCGGCTAGTGGAATCTTCGTAGCTGGCCTTGATGATGTTGAAGATTTTTTGCGGGAGTCGTCTAGCGCTTAACGCTAACCATATACCATTGCGATCTAGAGCATCGAAGGCTTTTAAATAGATGATGAAGGAACATTAAATTCTGCAGATTGTTCAATCAATATGCGTACTGTGTTGATAAGATGTGCAAGTGCACGATTTCTCTGGACAAAACCCGGCTTGATTTTTTTTTTGTTATGATAACAAAAACTCAAAGAATCATAAAATGAAACTTGAAATAACATTTTAAAAGAATGTTTTCATTTTTAAATATATAAAAAAATAATATAATTTTGTTGTTATTTAGTCATAAAGTCATAATTATTATTAAATGTCAGCAAAAACATTCTAGCAAACAAGTTTTCTCTCATCTCTCACACTCAAACTTAACTTGATATGATTGTTTTTCATAGCTAAAGTAATTAGCTAAAAATAAGTTATTACCATTCTCAGTTGAGTTGAGTTATACTCGTTCTAGTGTATATGGTGTGATATCATAATCTCAGTCATTGAGAACTAACTGACTTCAGTCATATCAAAATGTTGCCAATTAAAATATTTGCGAATACAAAAATAAGAAAAAAATATTTTAGAAATTATTGCTGCTAGTCTCGTAGTGTAGTGGTATCGTTAATAACTGGTTTTTGTTGTGTTTTTAACACATGATACAATGTTGAGAACCTTTTTTCCGTTTTTGTACAATATTTTATTCATTTCCATGTATTTTTTGTTGAATATTTTTGCGCATTAAGTTTTTGTCATGCATGACTTTTAGATTCTGATAATTATCAATGAATTATATGCTTGCTTGGGTTGGTGAAATTTGTTTAGGTTTTAGTACAAGATTTTCAAGATTTATGCATGAAATATTCTTGAGTTATGCATGAAAAATAGCATCAACAAACAACAGGTGTGGCCCATTTATAGATATTGAATTTCATCAGTAGCTTTAAAACAAAAAAAAAATAAATGAATTCATCTATAAAATTTAAAGAAGTTTCAAATGGTCAAATAGTCAAACTTGAAAATGAAATAAATGATCATCATCATCATCTATTTTTGTGTGAATTTTAATGAATTTATTAAGCGAAAAACAAAAAAAAAAAATACACAAATATTTGAATTCAAACTAAAACACGTAAAAAAGAATCTTAAAATAAATCTGAAATCAGATTTTTGTGTTTGTTGTCTACCTTGATTTAAAGTTTTATTGGGATTTTAAATAAGAAATCTTCTATTTAACAAATAGTATTTGAAACAAGGTCATCTTTTTCGATTGTTTGAGTTTGAGAATTCAAAATCTTCTTCAAGAAATTTAACAGAAAATTTTTAATGAAAAAACCTTTCATTGATTTCGCAATGTTGATAAAAAGTACTTCAACAACTTCAACATAAACGAGCAATATCTTTGAACCCTGATCCATTGTCACCATACACAAATATACTCGTACAATACAATAATTGAACTGCTTGCTTTGCTCTTCGAATAAAAATTGTGTAGTACTGTTGTTCATTATTATTGTTGTTGCTGTTATTGGCTACCAGTTTTGCGCACATTAAAGATTATTTAATGTTTTTTTTTTTATTTATTATTTTTTTCTCTTTTATCGATCAATGATTTTTTTATATTATTTTCCATTATTTTTTTATATAATCTTTTTTTCTTTTTTTCTCTGCTAACCTTTTACTTTTGATTGTACATTTTTTGTTGTCGACCTTGAACGTCGTCTTGGAAAACAATCTTTTGTTTAAAAGGATTTATATTTTATTAAAAAAAAAGCCAATGAATTTATCTTTGTTTGTTGCAATAAAATATAAAAATATATTTGTTGTTCGTAATGTTAAGTTGCCTGGACTGGCCACGTTTGTGAAGGTCATTACAATTGGTTATTGTTTAAGGGTTTTCAATAGTATTGTGTATATGGTATGTACATATTTATTCCTTTTAGTTGTTTGTTTACCTTTGATATATCAGAAAACAAGTGCACCAACATTTAACATTTAAATCGTGAGCGCATTACTATAAAGTGAACTGAACGAACATGTCAGGTTTTGTTTTTATATTTAAGTTTTGTTGGAAATCAACTGGAAATGAAATACAACATGCTGAGAGTTAGCCACCCTCACATTAAGTCCAACATGAAACCAACTAAAACAAGGGGCAGATAGCATATAAACATGCGAGATGTGGTACTAAAATAATGTGATTGATAATTTTATGTAACGAATTTGCAAGCCTCTCATGTTCATGCTTTTGTTCCGAGAAAGACGCTGTTTTGTGTCATATTTTTTGCCTTAAGATTGAGTATCACAGCAGTAGGATATATAACATAGAGTTAAGATAATTTGCTTCCGATCTTGTCGGCATTCTTATTGCAAGTGAAGTCTAGTTGACTTGTGGTTGATTATGACAGCTTTTGTTTCGCTAACACGCTACGTAAATTAATATTGTTGCTTGGAACACTTTAAATCTCCAACAACTCTCTAGACTTGACCAGATAAAATTCAATAGGATACGTCTTGGCCACACAAACCTTACTAACAATCATCTCATTGACAAATATCTTAGCAACATGTGTCCCTTATGCAATAACAGACGTATCGACATCCTACACATCTTGACATCCTGCTTCTCTCTATCCCACCTCAGACTCACGACATTCACCAACCTAGATCCCATCCTTCTCATTGCAAATCCGTCCTTTAACAACATATCCTAGAGTTCCTTAAAAAAACAAACTTGTACAGTAAAATTTAAAATATCATAATAAGAACAATTATTCTTAATCTTAATCTCTTTCTTTTTGTAATAATCTATTACAGTTAAACTAAAACAATAAGCTTAACTATTACTAAGTATGTTAAATATTATATCTATCACGTTGTATTAACTAACACTCACTAGCTTAAGGCCCTGGCAGCCATGGCTACCTCAAATTCATGTTAACTATTAGTTTTTGCCAACTGTCCTATGGTCGCTTTCTGGGAATTTTTAGTTTTAATCAAGCCCTCTGTGCTTAAATTGGGTTCCAAAGGTTGCAAGGATGGGTGAATACAATGTGGGCCTGCAACCATTATGGTAGAGACTGTGTCTGGAATTGGCCACTAGTCCCATATACTTTTTGGAGAGCAAATTGGTAGTGTATTCGGGTACGAGGTCCAACCAGAGGCTGTGTCTGGTACCACGGGTGCCCAGGAGCCCATGGAACTTATTCCGTCCTGACCAGCGAATACGGCCCCTTGGGGAGTATCGTTGTTGCTGAGGTTTAACACCCATATGCGGGTAGAGTAAGAGCTCGACGTGGAGTTGCGTTATACAACAGGTTGCTGTGCATACCAAAGAGCAGCAAAGGCTTTGTTCTAACCAAGAAATGACCACAATAAGTATGACTTGAAGTTGGTACCTGTGATGATGATTGTCGTTCAATCGGTGTGCTTGGACCCGTGGTCTTAAGCCAACAATTGGCAAGAGTCCACGTTAAACAAATGGACTTCTTCTGTCCTTTGGACACTTTATTTTTGTTACTATTCAATACCTAGAATTGACTAATCTTTAGTACAGTCATGCTCCCTTCAATAGACTAATGAATGGACGGTAACTTTTTCAAGATAAGAAGGGAACATTGTGGATGATTGTAAGCACAGGTCTGATCAACTACATAAAAACTATTGAAAAAATCTGCAATCTAAACAGATCTGTCCACCAGCGTATTTTAACATTTGACATCTTCATGGCTTATGCAGTTTGTCACTCTATAAATTGAACAATCTGTTTCTTAATACAAGAAAGCTTATGACGTGAGGTGAACATAGGGCGGAATCTTAGGCCCTGTTTTAAGGGTTTACAATTTCCTTTGGCAATATATAGGCAATGATTATGAAAAAAGACAATAACTAAACGGAACCTCATAATATTTATGCAATTGTTGAAACTCCAAGAATTGACAAAGAATGCAAATGTTCTTTATAAAAAATTAACATCTATAACCACACCTCGTAGAATGAATGATTTTGAACACTGAACATAAAATGATATTGTAAAACTGAAAAATTGTAACAAATTTTGTTGAAACCACACCAAAACATGACTTGCTTTTCTTATTGCTATTACGAGTATGCTATAAATAATCAACATGCAACAATTCTTTATTTCATTGTTTATTTGGTTCGTTGGTTCTTTTTAATAATTGAACCCGCCTTGGCTTCTTTTATGTTGTTGCATATAAGAATTTTTTTTAGAGAAAAATTATATTTTGAATTTTTTCTATTTTTATGCAAATTTGTAAGTTTTTTTTTTAATGTTATGCAAGACAAGAAAAATAAATAAATTATTTACTTTATTAATTAAGTTCAACACTACTGGACTCGTGTCGAGTAGACTAAAGGCGAGTCAATTTAAGTCTAGTTCAGTTGAGTTGTATCGCATAGACTCAAGTAAATTAAAGTTGTGGCAAGTCATTGCATATTCATTCATTCATTCATTCTGTTTGAGTTGTTTATGGAATTTTGTTTTATAACAAATATTTGTTTAAATAATGAATTTTTTATATATTTTGTGTGTGTGTGTGTGTTGTTCAGCATTTTTCATTTAATTCATTTTTACTGTCGCTTTTAAATGCAGTTTTGCCCCTCCGAAAATTTTCAGTTTCTGTAGTCACAAATAATTTTTTTTTTCTAGTAGACTAAACAAAATTTTGTTCTGTTTTATGGAAAAGGCCACCAACCGCAATGTTTGTCATTAAATGGAAGCAAAAACATTTGTTCAATGGAACCAAAAAAACACATCATTAAATGGAAGAATCTACACATTTACAGTAGGCCACCATTACATCATGCCTCAAATTAGTATTGTAGTTCTTCATTATCATCATCATATTTTCATAATTTGGTCAACATAACAAAATACTAATTTGTTTTATTGACGATGATGATGGAACTTTGTGCTGTCTGTCAGCTGTTTTTGTTTTTTAGTTTTCGGTGTTAAAAATTATTATTAATAATGATGACATGTGTGGTGTGGTTGTCATCACTGATGGCAGTTGGAAGTTTAGTTCTTTGGATTCGTTTTTTCAAACTTCAAATAGAATTATTATTTTTAATTGAGTGTTTTAACAAAAAGGGTGACATTAATAGATACATTGTACAATTCGTGTCACAAAGGGGCCCTGAATCGTCAAGTCATTTACAATATTTTCTTAGGACTGATTGAAAATTTAAATATTAGGCTAGGTTAGGTTCTGTTATGCAAACCTTCTTCCAAGAAGAGCAGGGCATTTACACAAGAGTTGGTGGAAACTTTCGGACTATTTCTTACCTTCACAGTGGCGACAGAAGTCCTGGGGAGTATCATTCTTTGAAGTCCGTTTTTGAGCCTTGCTCATTTACCCACTGTATATCTATCAACCTGGTTTTCGCTTCCAGAACTTCAAGTATTGCTTGAGGAAGTCTGCAAATATCAGTTACCATAAAAAAAACTAGCAGCGCTGACACCTGCCGTAGAGACTTAATATCACGGTGCCGACCACAGGGGATTGATAAACGTCAAACAACGTCCCCTTGGATATACATATATCCACAGGTACCAATCTCATGCCATACTTATATTGGTCGTATGACTCATTCCTTGGCCTATCTAAGCCTAAGCTCCGGTTGTATAACGCAACTCCACGTCGAGCTCACACTCTACCCGCATTTGGATACAACCACAGCTACCACGATACTCTCATAGAGGGGCCGTCTCTGCTGGCCAGGACGGAAACTAGTTCCATTGGCTCCTGACCACCGAACCAGAAAAAAGCAGACTTCGTACCCGAAGTACTACCAATTTGAACCCCAAATAGTTCGTGGGTTGGTGTCCCAAAAATCGAACATAGCTCACTGGAATAGAATGCAGGCGAAACCACATATGGAACGTCTTTCTAGCACAATCGTCCACCATCTCATTACCCAACAAGCCAGTATGTCCAATTACCCAGATAAGCGTAATTGAGTGTTGCCGGACTGAGATGTGGAGGGTTTTGCTTTTGGTGCTGTGGGACGAAAAAACTTGATGGCAGCCTCAATCGATATATTTCAAGGAGTCTTTATCATCTTTGCCAGATAATGCAAAGATCTGCTGTAATATTATATGTAAACAAGATACGAGCGTAAAACATAACCCTTCTTGGCAGTCGGTTAAAAACGTTATCTCCTGTGAAACTGAGAATTATTACCCTCTACACTTGTATTTGAGTTCAGCTGGTTGACTGTAAATGAAAGAAGAAAGAAACTACTTCTTATTTCTTCAACAAATAGTGATGTAAGAGACTCGAATCTTGCATTAATGCATTAATCTCTAACTAAATATATAAAAGTAAAAAATATCTGGAAGAATTAACAATTCCACATAAAATTTGTTCTCCAAAAATCAATTTCAAATGTTGTCATATAGAATTCTACCTTTTCTAATTAATTGATTTTCTTTTTACTTGATATTTCTTACACTGCATTAATTAATGTTGAATTTATTAACCTTTGACATTCATATAGACACTCAAAAATTAAAATTTTTCTTTTTTAAAAGAATCTATCTTTGATGACGTTTGCTATCTATAAAGCACGTGTCTATACAACGCCTACACTTTGATGATGCACTTTCACCATGCGCCACATGGTTACCCAAAGAAAAATGTTCATTCATTTAGAGAATATTTGATTGATCAAAGCAAAACATCACAAACATCTCAGCATCTTTAATGTTTGTTCAATATCAAACAGATAGATAGATAGATAGATAGATAGATAGATAGATAGATAGATAGATAGATAGAAAGAAGATACAAAATATTCACACATCATTAGTTTGGCCACGAATAGCTTTAACAAAACCAAAGCAAAACCAAATCATTATTAAATTAATCAATTTCCTCAAAACAAAAAACAAAAAACAAAAACCTCAAACTTCAAAGATTAACAAAAGCTTTGAACCAAATACATAGATACATTTGTGTATTAGATACATGAAAATGAGAGACATAGAGATACTACCATAGATACTATTGTATGTTAGATGGAATGATCGACTGTGAGACATATCTCGAATAGAAAAACAATTTAATTATAACAACGAATACGACGAACAACAGCAAACACCAACAACAAAGGCATCAAATTGATATCGTGACTTTGTGTAATTTGTAATTTACGATGAGATCACTACACTTCCCCAATAATGTATCACATGGACACCACAATTTCATCTTGCTCGTTTTTCAATACTAAAGTACGAGAGTACTACATACCATAGTGAGTTGAGTTGAGTATCTTTCACTGTTTCAATGGTTTGTTTAGTTGGTTAGTTTGTATCTTATTTTCTTTTGAATTACTTTAGTTTTTTATACTTTCTGGCTAGCAAATGTTCATTTGTCGTTTGTTCGTTTGGTTTAGTTGGTTGGTTGTTTCGTGTGTAACTTGAGCTCAGTGACAAGATAAGCAATTTGTGTTAGATGCAACATAGATGATGTTGTATGTATCTTATTGTCGTTCAGTCGTCGTTTGCTTACGTTTCATTGTCTGACTGGTCTGTCTATTTGTTGTTATTGTCTTATCTTTATTTGCTGGTGGTTTCTGGTGCTAGTTTGGCTTGTGCTGCTGAGGCATGCTTTCGTTAACTTCCTTTGTGTCCTCAATGCTCATCAACATTGCAAAATAGAAACAAAAGAAAAATCAAAATCAAAATCAACTGATGAAACTGCAACATTTGCATCAAAGTTGGCATTGAAATTTTTGTAAATTTATTTTTTTTTTTTTTTATAAATCGTCATGTCCCTCCTCAGGCTTGGAATCGGTTACAATAAAATAGAAAAACATTCAAACCAAAAGAAAACAAAAGCATGCTTTGTATTCGTATAAATTAGATTTGGCATTCAGCTTCATCAAATAAATAAATTCAAAATCACAATTCGCATTCGACCAACATCATGATGCAGCGCTTCCACAAGATCAAATGCAATTGGATGTGAATACTCGTACTAACAACAAACAAATGCAACAATGATTTCTTGATCTGTTGAGTTGATCTAAGTTTGATTTGATTTTAGTTTTTATATCTAAATTTATTTACTATTTTCTTAACATTTTTTCACATTCAACATAACAATTTTCCGATTTTCCTTACCAATTTCAAAGTAAATTAAAATTACATTTTCATTTCAAAACAAACAAAAATTGAATCAATTTTAATGAAATTAGCACAGCATGATAAATTATGGGAATTTATTTGTTTTGCAATTTAAATAATTTAATTTAATTTAATTCATTTGAATAAAATGGGAAAAATGAAACTTACGAGTATTTTCAATTGAATAATTTGTTGAGAATTTACAGAAATAGTTGCTGTTGTTGTTTGTATTGATGTTGTCTATTGAAATGAGTAAAGCTGCTTAATGGATGTTGATGTTTGTCTACATAGATTGATTGATCTGTAAAATGATCTTGAGAATTAATATTATAGAATTCTTAGAGTTTATTGAAGTAGTGAAACGAGTATTTTGAATTCAATGAATTGATGATAAATAAACCCTTGACCTATAAAGTCTTTTGATTACAAAGGGAGGAACATCAGTTCAGATGACTATTTATATTTACATATTCTTATGTAAATACTTAGTATGTAGTTATATTGATATAAAGCTAGTAATTTACATATACTTAGTCTTCTTTTGATTCTACACAGTCAGAATTAAGTTTGATATTTTCAGAGTTAGTAAGGTTTTTGACTTTAGCAAGGCGCTTTCCGCTAGGCTAAATTTTCCTACCTGTGTAACGACTGACTTTTTATTTCATTCTTCTTTTCAATTCTTGCATAAAATGTAACCTTATCTATGTATATTCTTAACCGAAACTTAGTGTTAACTTATCAATATTACTACAGTATACACTACATTGTATTTTCTAAGCAACGTCCTCAGGATTGTTTTTAAGGTGTATGAATAATATAGGTCATAGTAGTACTAGTTCCCTGGGGACCTTCATTACCCTGTACTCGTATAAAGTCTAACCAGAGGCTTTTTCCTAATACAATGAATGATCAGGAACCCATTACAGGATATCTTCTCATGCCTGCAAGTGAAAACCAGAGATGTTGCAGGCAGGAAGTGGGCAAATGAGCCTGACTGTACTGTCGCTATTCATTCAGACCTTGCTACCAACTAAAGAGATTCTCCGAGCTCCTACACTTCAACAAGAATATGTGTTGGACGATGATGGGAGTTATTACGAGGCACTGCTAAATTGGGCTGATGGCCTATAAGATGCAGATTCCATATCATGTAGAGGTGGCAAACTATCGATGGTACTGTTGATAGTATCGATTGTTTTTTTTTGTCGTAGCTGTGAAGATGAGAAGGAACAGGAGAGCATCCAACACAATCTCTGTGATTGCCCTGCTCCTCTTACTACACGAACAAGGTTTCTCTGAAAACCGTTCTTCGAAGAGTTGGGTAGTTTGGCAAAATGTCCTTTGGAGAACATGGCTCCGTTCGTGAACTCTTCAGGTTGGTTTTAAGAGAAAGAGGATAATCTCTGGGACCAACCTTGGACAAAATCAAAATAACCATACCCTTTCACGTTTTATCAGACATCACAATGGGCCTTAAGGCTTCTGTGTGAACTCGCGAACAATGGTTATAGTTAATTGAACCGAATGATCATAATCAATTCATATAAAAAAAAAAAAAAAATTGTACACGTTGTACTTACATATGTTACCGAGGTCAAAAAAAAAGTTATTAGATTTTATGTCTGTTAGTCTGTGCGCTTGTGCACGGTAATCTCAGAAACTACTTAACCCATACGAATGCGATTTTCACTGATGTATTGTAGCAAGCTGCCCGTAACATTTAGTGTTTGTTTTATGTCAATCGGTTCACAGAGAAAAAAGTGGACTTTGTATGTAATGCTTTGGCGCAAAATACCATATACTGAACTGTTGAGTGCATTATTAGTATGTGTATGTGCATGATACTTGATATCGTGTGCCGCATACAAGAAAGAACAAAGAAGTACCCTGCACTATGAATCATTGTTCCAAAACTGGTCCCTATGGAACCAGTACTAGTTCCAACTAACTCCTTTCACATTTATTTAACTGGTGAATTTAACATAGTGATGTTATTGGAAGGTGTCAATTGCCACCAGTCATGTCACCATTCAATGCCACCGCTCAATGCCACCGCCTGCAAAATCGTTCTCCGTTTCGTGTCATCAGTCACGATTAGTGAATTCACTAGCCACCAGTAATGGGATAAAGGGCTGCTGACTTACTATAGAAACGTGCACTTAATGGTTCCCCTCTGCATAACCTATAACTATTGATTTCACTAGCCACCATGTTCATTCATTCAAGAGATCAGGCTACGTTTCCTATTCTACTTAGACATATATAAGGGATTAGTAACTATGGGATTTAACAATATGTTCTTAATAGTAAAAAGAGGGATAAAACCACCATGTAATAAGAAAAGGGGATAGTGAAACGGGGACTATTCCCATCAAGCATACTGCGGGGAAGTTTTAGAGCTGGTAAAGCTGAAATAAGATAAGTGTATGGGCATTTTCAATGATTGCGTGGTTTTTTTTTTTGTTCGGGCAGGACAACTTCTGCAGGTCCTCTAGTATTATGACATATGACACTTTGCAGATATTATTCCTATACGGACACTCTTCAATAATGTGCTTGGAACAGTGAAATAAGGTCATCTTGACATGTGATCATGTTGAAACTCTCTTAATGTTCTTTGCAATCAAAATTCTGTTAGCAATTATCTCCTTTTATATTGGTTTTTTTGGTATTCAAAGCTTCTTAATCGAGTTTATATTTCTATTCCATGATTGAGTAAGTTTCTGTTCAAATCTATTGTCTTCTCAGAACTTTATAAATAAGAAATACCATGCATAGCTTTAATTAAGTTTATTGGTTAATATCACAGAAAATTTCTAATTTTCTTTAGCTTTCTTCTAAGAGAAACTATTAGTACAAACTGAGTATGAAACTCACCTTCTTTGTTTTTGTTTTCGATTTCTGTTTCTAAATCTTATAATAACCTTTGTTTAATCATTAACCTTTTAAATTTAAAATTAGTAGTGCAAATAGACCATAAAACCATAACAATCTATCATTAATTATTAATGAAAGTCCTTGACCTTAAAAGTTAATTCAACTTCTTCGATACGCTTTTTCTCTTTATCTTTTACTTATTTGTGCCGCCAATTAAGTTTTTAAGATGAGTTCTTCATCTATCGTATGCGTCTCGACCAAAGTGTATCATTAATGAGCTTTTAAATTGCTTCTGAACTTTTGCGCTATTCGCTTTATGATGAAGTCATTAGTAAGTAGTGTTGTTTGAGTGTTGAAAAACACCATACACACAGCATACCTTAAGCAAAACAAAACAAAACAGAAAAACACTTAAAGGTCATTATAATTGTCAAAATCTGACTCATGGTAAAGTAAAATAAAATAAATCTGAACAATAATTCATTAAGAACTTAGTGTTTTTTTTTGTTTTTATCTTTGTATACTAGTATTAGTTAGTGTAGTGGTCTTAATAATTTGTTGTTTTTAATATTGTATCTCAAGCGTGCATACGAGTATCTGAGAAGACGACGTAATTCATGTGACAGATTTAAAAGTGTCAGGCATATTTAAGACCTACACATGATGTGGCAGGCAAGGCGTAGCGCAAAAGTAAACGACAGCTAAGACATATGGTATAATACTATAGTGAGTGAGTAGTATTAGTAGTAGAAGTAGTATGAATCTTAAGATATGTTGCGCCTACTCATACTAGATACTACAAGTATTTGTTGTTGTATTCTATTCGTTATGCTTGCTGCTGCTACGAATGAATATCATCGATTTGATGTCGGCAGCAGTGGCAGCAGCCCAAGTTCTCTGTGAATCTCATTTCTTTTTCGATTTTTAAATTTTATTCTAAAATAAACACCTTTGACAGAAAGCTGCTTTACATGTTCGACGAAGCATGTAGGCTTTGGCTAGGTGCCAGTACTAGTACCAGTGCCATTTCAGTTCAGTTCAGTTCCTCGTTGTTCATACGTATTGTCCATAAAGTAAACTCCAGAAACCTAGACTCCAATCGAAACGCATCACTTTGCATTGAATCGAATTGAATTGAGTGAGTAGAATCCAACCAAACCATTCCAAAACCAAACCAAGTGCAACAAAACCCAACTGCCAGACTTCGTTTGAGTTGTGTCTTGGGGCATGCTTGATTTTCACATTTACAATTCTACTATGCTGTGTATGGATGAGTTGTCTTTGATATAATTCGCTCTCTTCGAATGACAAATACGCGTAGGTCGGAGACAATCTATAAGCAGATTTACGAGAACTCGATATGAGGTGAAACCAGAACAAGAGTCTCTGTGTATCTCATATCTACATAGAGGTAGATGCGCCTCATAATTAATTGACGTGACATCTAATTAAAGCGAGAATATGAGAGAAGATCTAACCGAAAAACTCAATCTATAAAATGCAATCAAGATTTGATATTTTCTCCACATCTTTCTCCTCCTTTGTCTTCCTCTTCTTCTGTTGTATCTAAGCAGTTCAAAAAAATATAATATCTGGGTGCTGGGTGGCCTACTGACGATTGGGCAAGCTCAAGCAAAAGAGGATTGGGTGGAGTACTGGAAAAAAGAAATAACCGATTATTTCGAGCAAAATTCAATCACACAAAAAATCGAATAAAAATGTATCGCAACAATTTTGAGAGTTGTACGCAATCCACGTACAAACAATTTATGCCGCCAGCGGTAGAGTTGGACAAAGCCGGCTGCCTGGCTAACAGACTAACTGACTGGCTGGCTGTAATAGTATTGCATAATATTGGACAAGAGACTGATAATTTTCAACAACAACAACAACAATGAGTAGATGGCAAGAGGCATGCATGCAAGAGTCAAAGATACAGATTCAGATACTCGTACATACTAGTCTGCTGTGTGGTCTAAAACGAAGGCGGCGGCAGCATCGACAGCAATTGAGCCAAGTATTCAAGCTTCTTTTCTTGATTTCATGTATGGTATTCATATTTACATGTGAGTATCTGTGAGTACTATGTGAGTATTTAATTTACATTAACAGCAGCATCAACAGCAGCGGGTGTGTGTGTACATCATCTAAGTATGTGTATCTGTGTATCTTTCAAACAAGTAAACAAATGTCTTTGGTCCAGGCCGACTTCAAATATAAGAACACCACACGTACACGTACATGCGTGCGTTTTTCTATCAAAAAGACACAACTTTAGACCTAAAATTACCGCCAATTTACCAGTCACACTTGCTTAACATACGACATAACTTGAAGACGACGACCTTCTCTTGCATTACTATAAAGTGTAAACCTCCTTCAACTCTATAAAATCTTTGGCATTTTCTTGGTTTTTCTACTTTACTTATTTGTTTTTCTATAAACGCAACACGCAATAGGCTGCAACTCAACTCATGAAGTATCTATGTACATAGTACGAGTAGTAGTAGCCCAAAATTGTTCTTATTGCTTTAAGCTATTAAAAAAAAAAACACACAGCATCTGAAGTAGAGAAGAAGGAGGAGAAAAAGAAAGAAAATAAAATAAAACAAAAGTGTGAACGCATTAAATGCTTCTTGGAAAAGTAAATTTGAAATGAAAATGGGGTGAGTGGCTAGCGGGAGATTTGGAAATATTTTCCTTTTTTTTTACAATTCTTAAGAAAAAGTGCATCATCATCATAATGATGGCTGTAAACATTTTATTATTATTACAATATTTGTGGCTCCCTGGCTCAAGGCACTTAAAGTGAAGTAGGAGGGTTAGAAGGTTGGAACTGATATGATCTCATCCATCTAACTTAGTTGTGTTACCCACCCAGTCGATGTTACATTATTTGTTCTTGCGTATGAGTTCGTGTTCATGTAGTATTTGCCTACGTGATTTATTTTTCATAGCTTAGCTGTAAAGTGCTAAAGGGTTAAAGCGTTAATGCTTATTTGATTGAATAATTGAATTTGGTAGTATAGACAAAGGGCATAAAATTGAAATACACAAGTAGATTGTACATAGATTGTACAAAATGCAAGGTGGTAGAATAGGTGCAAGAAATTGTTCAAAAAGGTTAAGAAGAGGGTCAATGTCGTCATCATCATCGTGATATGAAGAATGTGAATGCTTGGGTATTGGATTGATTTTATGGTGGCCTTAGGTTGGTTTAATATGAAATGAAGTTATAAAATTGTGATTAGATTAGGGATAAAATGTATATAGTAAGAGTACAATCACTTGCTTTGAGCAAAATCTGAATGTCTAAGATGCTTTGAAGATGAAATTAAGTATTTAAGATGAATTGAAGATGATAAGAAGAAGTGTTAGAATTGTGTTGAATAAAGGTTTAATATAATTATATAATTTTCTAGCTCACCTGCCTGATAGCGCCTTTTATCTTTTGGCGACATTTTCAGATAGAAAAGAACGAAAACCGCACTCAGTCATCAATAAATGAGAGGAATAAATTCAATAATTAGAACAACACACCAAATTGGAGAAACAGCAAAGCATAAACAACAAAAAAACGTATTAATATCTTTTTGAGTGTTTTTAAAAAAATTTAATCCCAAAATTATTGAAAAACTTTTTTGTTTGTGAATCGATTGGAATGAAACAAACCCTAAATGTTACTTAAAGCTTGCTTCAATGCATTTGGGAAAACTGAAATCAAATCGAAGAAGCCATTTCTGAGATTAGAGTGCACAATGTCACAAATAAACTTTCTCACTTCCTATTCTGTCAATTTCCAAAAGATTTTTTGTAAAGAAAAAGATTGTGAACCTTTTTTTTAAGGATTTTTATATATATATGCATTTAATCCTATGCACTTCAGGGCCACGAGGCCTCCATGATGACGAAGAGTCCACTGAGACTTGCCTACAATGATTCTATGAACTATGAGAGATCATATCATAAGAAAATATTGATTGAGTATTATTAGTTGACATTTACCCCGTTTATACGACAGCTGAAAGGATTTTCAATAAAAACGGCTTGAATCAAAAAACTTTTGTTTAGTTGTTTATGCATGTGACGTCATTGGGTTTCTTTTTGAGAATAAATTTTCTGGTGCAAAGTAGTCAGGTTTATAAATTGTAATACCCCTTAATGTAAGATTCAAAATCAAATTGTTCAAAATAAATGTTAAATGTATAATCCTTTTCCTGAACTTAAAATAACATTTTGCAATGATTTTTCAGTATATAAATCACAAAGTCATTGAGAAAATGATAATAAAACAAAATAATTATACCATTTGCGAACAGCTGAATGTCAAAACTGTTCGTTTTCGAAAAAAAACGACACGTTTAGAATGTGCGCTTATTAAAGACGCTTCGCGTGTTCAGCACGAATTAAGAAACTGTTTATATATGCGCTCTGAGTCAAACTGATCTCAGTGAAAACGTGTCGGCTGTCGTATAAACAGTGTGTTGTTGGTGTTCATTTGGACTAACTAATGTAAAAACACATTAGTATGAAAAACTCAATGTTTTAATCTCCTAATTGTTAAATTTTGAGTTTTTATTAACTAAAACATCACAGACTTCCTTATTGGAGTCCATTTAAATGGAATAATCAATTAGACCTTGTTTTCAGACTCTTATTACTTCTCTATATATGATATAATAATTAACATAAGGTTGGAATCTATGGTCGTCAAAATATCCAACTTACCCTTAACCCCTGATTCTTATTGGGGGAAAACTACTATTGAAAATTAAAAGCCCATAAAACATTTTAAAATATTTAGGAAGCAGAAGGCACTGTGCACTTTGTCTTAGTATAGCTAATAAATAATGAGACTTTAACATATTTGAATTCGTCTATAGTAAAAAGGATCATATATCTTGTTAATTTGTCTGTACTTCTTTATATCCATTAACTCAGCATTCCTTTTAGTATCTAATTTACTCTTTCATTATCCATTCAAATGTACCCTCAACCAATTTTCCCAATTGAACTCTCCATCAAAAACACTCCTAACACAATGAAGTAGGTAAAATATCTCTATTATTTCACACGTTCAATGTGTACAAGTAAACATTAATATGAAACTCTCTAGTATTATTGTTTGTATTATGAATTCATTTAATGAAAATTGAACAAATGCATCCATTAGGGGCGCACCCTTTATGCAAACATACTCAATGCACATCACTCACTCTATCTTTCATTATGATTACCCTTGTCACCCTTTTTCATAAAACCCACAAAAACTAAAAGGAGTTACGCATAGTTTTGTCTTACAGTATTTGCTTCCCTAAAAGAAGACGAGCAAACAAAAAATATATGTGATAGATAGATAGATATCAACAACAATCGATCGATGAAGAAAATATTATATATCCGAGCACTCAACTCATCATTATTGAGTTGAGTTGAGGCTTAGACTCTGTCGCAGTCTTGGTAGTTCAATGCAGTTAAGGCAGTTCAGCTGCGTATCATATGTCAATTTGAAGCATTTGCAAACATGCAGAAGCACAAACTAAAAACAACAACTAAAATAACTGATAGACAATTGCGGGGTCTAACAAACAAACAAACATACATATGTGCATGTCTGTGATATATAAAAGCATAAAACTACCGTTTGATCGATCGTTTTGATTAAAAATGCAACATATTTCTATGATCTGTCACAGACATCAACTCGCATTTCAAACAAAACAAAACAAAAAAAAAAGATACAAATACACACGCACATACTGTGAGTATATTAAATATCTATGTATGTCTTTTGTCTCTTTGGCAATCTTTCGTTAAGTCTGGTGGCTCTATCAGTCTATCATGTCACTTGGTCTCTCTCTCTCTCTGTATATTTCTCCATAGCTTAGGATCTCTCAATCTCTTTGTACCTCTTACCATCTAGTTATTTGTTGTCTATGTCTGTCTGTCTGTCTGCATCTTTTGGATTGGTTTGTCTGTCTTTGTGTCTACGAATATATCTTTGTCTCTCTGTATAAACAAGAAAAATGTTTGTTAAAGTGAAATTAACGTCTCGTACAATTCAACAGAGACAAACAGACAGCCAGAAGGACAGAAATGGAGACAAACAGACAATGAGACAAACAAACATATTCAGACCATATGTTTGTCTGTACTCTTGTACTATGGAAGAAGTCTGCGCGCAGACATGTAAACATGTTGCAGATACATACGCATACAAGATCATCATCTCATCATATCTTACCCATTACACATTACCGATGTGTGTGGAAAGTAAACGTTGTCTCATATCTCGCATTTCTGCATTTTCCGCGTAGTTGTTTTTCTTTTCTTTTCCTTTCTGCATCTGCATTTTCATCTTCTTCAATCTTGAATCTTTGCTAACTTAGCTTTAGCTTCCCTAATGCGATTTTTCCTTACAGTCATCATCATCATCATCGTCGTCTTTTGGTTTTGAGTTTATTTTACAATTAATGAAATTCGATCGTTTTATTAACTGTATATATTGGGATTGAATTGAATTGGATTGGATTTTTTCATCTCGAACCATGTACAATAATGCTACGCAAGAGATCAGCGTTCATCCGTAACCATACACAAACCAAGAGTTCGTTCGTCGTCATCGTCTACATACGTACATATAAATTGGATATATTTTTTTGCACACTCTTGCTTGATTTTCGATCTTTGGCTTCGTTACGCTAAACTCAGTCATAGATTGTCTTGTAGTACTTACTATAGTATGTACCATAGTTTAGTTGTTGTCATCATCATCATCAGCAACATCACCAGCATCAGCAGCAACATCATCATCTTAGTTTTGAGACATTTTCTTGTACTATGCCCCTCTGATCTCTGCATTTGCTGTTACGTTTGCATTGCGTTGACATTTCTTATGGCACTTTAGAGCACAAATGACAATCTTCTCTCCCACAAAGTCGTTATGCATTTATCTACTATACATATATCTTTGTACTATGTATCTTTATGAGCATGTAAGTTGTAATAAGTACTGAGTGTAGCACTAAATTGCTAATCTTCAGTGGCAAAGATGGCAATAACTTCAGTTTTCAACAGTCTGGGGTTCGTTATGTGGTGTACACAATAACGGTACTTTTGTCATAGTCTGCATAGTCGTCTCACTGCAATTGAAATGCAGTTAGATAAGAATCCCAAATTGAAAATACTTACTCTACATTTGTTTTTAGTTTAATAAACTTAGGCAGTCCAAACAGCAGAACTTCTTACAATTCAGGAAATTTGTATCTAAACGGTGACTACTCATATATTTTCAATAGAATCTAGCGGGTCTAGTTCAGAGTAACTTATCTTGGGTTAAGTATTTTAATGAAAATAAGGTTTTAAAATAAAGAAGATCTAATCAGATTAGAAAGTATTTTCAAAAGCTAATACAAAAGATATTCTAAAGATATAAAATGTGACTTAAAACAATGAACCACTTAACTATGCAAATACCAAGATAAATTTAGAACATTAGACATAAAATGAAACTTTCTTTTTGTGGGTCTTTTGAGCAAGTTATATGGTAGGAACAGAAGAGAATCTTTCAATCGACTGGGCTTTCTACAGACAACAAGTGATGCAATTGAGGAGTGCGATTGCGGAAAATCGGCCAGAATAGGCAACCAGACATGAGTCATCAATCTTTCATCATGAGAATGCTCGGCTGCAGGTCACAAACATGATCAGAACATATCTTTTTGGAAAGTCCTAATCCACCCGCCTTATAGTCCAGACCTTGCACTTTCAGACTACCATTTGTTCTAGTCGATGCAGAACACCCTTACGGGAATACGCTTCACTTCAGTTGAAGGTATCAAAAATTGGCTTGCTGCTTTCTTGGCCTCCAAAGACCAATAGATTCCAAGCATTGCCAGAAAAGTCATTGCTAGCGATGGGCAATACTTTCAATAAAATACTGTGTGCCAATTTTGCACAATATAGCTTCAAAACCGAGAAAAAATCCTTTAAAACTTACTGGTATGCAGTATTCCCAAAACATATATGTACTCGTATGTGACAGATTGATAAACTAGCTGTGCCCACGAATTTGTACGCGTAGCATTCGAAATATGTTTGTAATAGCGTGTATTTTATTATCTTTTTCCCTAATTATCAGATGTTCAATGAGGAAAACATTTAAAAATCAGCCAAAAAGTTGGCAACAGTATTAAAAATATGAACATCTTTTGATTTTGTAAGTCTATTTCGATAAAATAAACGCTAAATGTTGCACGAAGCTTACTTCAATACACCAGTCAAAACCGCATTCAAATAGGTTAAACCGTTTCTGAGATTAACGTGCACATACAGAAAAAGGCTTACGATTTTTTATATAAGTATATAGATATGATACCGGATCAAGAAGAAAGAATGCTTCTAATTGAAAGATGGTTGAATGGCATTAGCTATTAATGGAAATTTTATGATTATGGGTTTCCACTTTTCCACTTCTGATGGCTGAATACTTGGGTGGTAAATTTTGGAAAACCCAAAGAAACCATAAAAAAAATCGGAAAATTGCAATCAAGTTGTGCAAGTGAGATTGTTGTAAAGATGAGAAAACTTTGGTCATGTGATTGTTTAATGGTATAGAGCTTCCAAATGCTTAAAATAATAAAATTACCATTTCATATATAGGTAAGATCGAAAATCTGCAATCATCATTCCTATATACACATAATTTCCGAAACAACACGAATTACCAGAGCAAAGCTCGGTCTGCTGTGGTACTAATCTTTAATAAAAAAAAATTAATTTCTTAATGACTTCTAAATGACGCTGTAAAATAGAAACACATTTGTTGCTTTAGATATTTCCAAGTCGACTAGATGACACTTTACAGTAATAATAAAGATGATGATCTTTTTTATAGTCTCCCCCTCTCTTTCTCTCTCTCCCTCTACCACTCTCTCATTTCATTTATGAGTTTAATTTTCATTTAGTGCGTTCAAAGTCAATTTTGATTAGATTGGATTGAATTCGTTCCATTGCGCAGCATTAAATTCTCTTCTATGCATCTTAGCCCCCGAATTAATGCAACCATCAGCATCACCATCATCACAATCACCATCAGCTTCCATTACCAACCATCAACATTACTGGTAGTACTACTACTTCATACTTATTTGTGATCTTTTGTGAGACTTTAGTTTGTTGCGCTGTTGCTGTTGCTGTTGTTGATCTGTGAGCTCATAGAGTGAGTGCTCGCCCATTAACCTTCATTAGGCTAAACTATTAAAGATAAATTGTTGTACATATTTTTTCTTCTTGTTGTTGTTGTTTGTCGCATTAAATTTACTATTGCTATTATTGTTTTTGTTGTTGTTATTGTTATTGATTTCATTGTTTTGTTTTGTTTTTCCATTAGGAAAAATCTCAAGAAAAACTTTAAGTTTTCATTTGGTTTGCTATTATACTCGTACTAGTTTGCTTGTATTTTATGTTTGCATTGTTTTCTTACTATTTGTTTGTGTTGTTATTGTTGTTGTTGTGTTAACAATTTTTATGACACTACCTAGTTTTGTTGTTGTTATTGTTAAGTATTTCTTAAAGTTTTTTCTATTGATTGCACAATTTATAGTTTATTTATTTTTACAACAAATGAACAAGCGAACGAACGAACGAACGATTGAACGAACGAACGCTTGGAACGAATGAATGTTGTAAGTATCTAAGTATCTTTTAAGTTGATTGTTGTTGTGTTGATAGAAACGACATTTGATCTTGATCTTATTTATTTTCGTTATTAATTTTTATCGCTCTATGAAATGTGCACATTTGTCTCAATTAAGAGGCATACACAAAGTTTTTCCTTTATTATTTTTCTTTATTTATTTATTTAAACAATGAAATTGAGTTGTCTATTTTGGCTTTAAGCTTAGCACAGCTGGTCTATGCACTTAGATGATGACAATTTTTATATTGAAATGAACAATTAAAACAAAATTTTCAAATGAAACTCTTTTGGTTTGGTGGGTGATGTTTTTTTTGTTGGTTTTCTTAAACAAAAAATCATTGAAATCAAAAATAAAAGGAAAATTGTAAATGCTGCTGCTGCTTGAGATGGAAAAACCACTATGTTGCTTTGTTTAAGTAAAAATCCAACAGAAAATGTAATGTGCTTTTGTCTATTTGCGGCCACATTCGCTAATGGTCACAAACGAACAAAACAACAAATGACCATTTGCGCAAATTGTTATTGCACAATCATTTTCGGCGACAAAACGCCCCGAAAAAAAAAACCAACAAAACAAAACACACATAAAAATAGACAAAAATAATATGCGCATTTAAAATTGTTGAGCATAGACCGATTTAACCAATTTAAGTAGTGGTAGAAGATGTAAAGACGAAGGCAGTAAAATTGTTTGGAAAAAATAAAATTACCCATACGCCTAATTGTGCGCACTCGGTCAATAACAGTTTGTTAACAAACTAAGCTCTTTTGGCAAATTTTTATGTTAAGAAAAATACTTTTGTTGCATGCAACATGAATAAAATTATGACCAAGCAAACCAAGAAAAGCATAATCATAAGAAAATTCATGTGACAAGTTCATTGTGACATAAAATTATTTTTTTGAAAAATGTTTCAAGTAAAAGAACACAACAACAATGACATTATTATAACGAATTGCACGTGACCAAGTGCTTAAGTGTTGTTTGCTGCCTGCCTGTGCCTCAAAATATGTGTTCAAGTAGTAGTCTTTGTATCTCGGTTGCACAACTAAATAGTAGTTAGTGTTGTTCCAAATTTTTAACTCATACAATGTGCTCTCGATGCTTGACACTCACGCTTTTTCTTTTGGGTTAATGCCCTTTTCTGTATTGTCAAACCCGCCAAGAAGTTACAACAATCCTAAGTAGATGAAGAAAAAAATATCATAATCTACACGTTTAATTCATTCATTCATTCATTCATACATGTTTATGCCAAGACTCAAGATGTCGAGTTAAATCATGTTGTCGCATTTTGGATTAAAAAAAAAATTATTCAGTTGTGCAATGAGAGCAATTGCAATCTGTTGAGGCATGCATGGGTATGGCTGAGACCAAAGTCAATGTTAATGTTTTAATATACTAGCTACCATGAACTTGATCATGTACTGCAGTGGTTCTTCAATTGGGAGTCCATGGACGGGCATCTGGCAACCTGTGAAATATATATTTGTCTGCTTATCAGAAACTGGCAAACAATGACAGCAACATTGATTCATCTAATCTCAATGATTAGTCTGTTCATTTTCCTCTGCAAAAGATATACGATTTGAAGATCGTACAATATTTTAGTTGATTAATTTGGGCACGTAGATCACTGGTGATTATAGGTATTGAAGCTTAAGAACCACTGATGATGTACTGTGCTGTTGCCAACTCTTTTCATTCATAGTACTAGTAGTTAGCAATTATGACTTAATTTTGAAACAGGTTAGCAGGCCAAACCTGACCAAGACCAGACCAGAGCAAATCAGGCCTCATACTACAATTACTATGGCCATCACAATAAGAGCACACCTACTGCCAACACATTAGCAAGTGTGCAAGAGTTGCTAGCGAAACCGTTAAAATTGCCATACTGTAAACCCATCATCATTGGCATCATCATCATCACATCAGGAGCAACTACAGAAAGCTAGATAGATACAAAGTTGTTGGTTGCTCTTGAACAAAATTGCATTACAATTTGTGCGCCATAATTACGCACATGAAGCTTGTTGTTGCATTCAATTTCATGGATCGATTGATGATACATTGAAGTCCACTCAGTCTTACTTCGATCATAGTAAAACATGTTTTTTTGAAGCTATAGCAATACAAGAAATAAGTAATGGTGTGTGTATCTATTACTAAAGTATCTCAGAATGATAGCATGCATAACATCATCAATGAACATATAAGAGTATGAATGAATGAATGAAATGAGTGAAGAATTATTGCAAGCATAAAGGAGGCTACTCTACCAACGACCGACACACACATAATTATACAATTTACATTCATAAAGCCTTCATTGAAACAGTGCCTCAAACCACAGTTTGTTGTGAGTTTGTTGGTTGTTGTATTTGTTGCGGCACATATCAAACATTTTTCTTTTACCATTTAACCATTTTATTTTATTTTTTTTCTATTATACTCGTATTGGATTTTTTTCTTTTTCTTAATTTTAATTTACCAAATTTTCAACTAAATAATCATAAATATCTAGGTTAATTTGTAACGCTTGTGTGCATGCGTAATGAAGCATTTAACCCGATTAGAAGACCGAGTATGCGTCTTTCTTGCTCATATGCATATGGTTTCGTCTTCTTCATTTTGATTTTGATTTTGCTTTTGATTTCTTCTCTACTTCTACTCTGTGTTGTTTTTGTTACAATAGTATTTCCATTTTCCTACTCATTTTCAAAACAAAGCTAAGCAAAGTTGGCGCTCATTCGTGCGGCAAATAAAAAGAAGATTTTTTTTTTTGGACTGGAAGCGTTAAACTAAAATTGGAAGAAAAATTGATAAAGAGTTTCTAATTTTTTATGATTTTTTCTTTCTGCTTTTGTTATTTTTATTTCTATTTTTTTAATTTGTATTATTATTTTTTCTTATAAATGTAAAGTGAAGTGTTGATTTAGTGACAAGAAACGCGTTATGAATTTTTGCTTAATATATGTTTAGGATATTTTTACACGAAATTCAGAAGAAAATATGATAAAGAGTTTACAGTATATTTTATGATTTTTTTTTTTGTTATTTTAATCATTTTTTAATAAATATAAATTTTTTTATTAACTGAAGAACGCATTATGAATTTTTGTTTAATTCTTCTTGGGATACTAGCATATTTATACTCTTCACTGGAGTGAATAGTATTATAAGTTTGTCATGAAGTTTGTAACACACAGAAGGAGACGTCGCAGACCACACGAAGTATATACTTATTATTATTGATCAGCTCAGCTCGATAAGACAACTTGATTTAGCCATGTCCGTCTGTCCACCTGTATGTATTCAAACTTGTCCTTCAGTTTGAGAACTGAACTTTTGCACATACGCTTCACATTTGTTGGAATCAACCTAATCAGACCACTGGGAGGGGTACCTCCCATACAAACCCAAATTCAAATTAATGTTCTTATTAGAAAAACTTTTTTGTTTTCTATCTCATCGAACTGAAATTTGGATACTATAAGTTTCTGATCAATTTCTACTAACCATGTAAATTTCATGATCATAGGGTTACCAGGAGGGGTACCTCCCATACAAACCCAAATTCAAATTGATGTTCTTAATAGAAAAACTTTTTTGTTTTTTGATTTATCGAACCGAAAGTTGGACATTATAAGTTTCTGATCCATTTCTACCAACCATGTAAATGTCATGATCCTGGTATTACCAGATGGGGTACCTCCCATACAAACCCAAATTCATATTAAAGTTCTTATTAGAAAAACTTTTTTGTTTTCTATTTCATCGAACTGAAATTTGAACACTATAAGTTTCTGATCCATTTCTACTAACCATGTAAATTTCATGATCATAGGGTTACCAGGAGGGGTACCTCCCATACAAACCCAAATTGAAATAAATGTTATTAGAAAAACTTTTTTGTTTTTTGTCTTATTCATTTGAAATTTGGTCATTTAGAGTGCCTGTTCTATATTCACCAACCAACGAACTCATTTACGCGAATGCGAAGAGTATTACATCTTTGGTATAGCCAATCATAACCCTACTTCTGATTTTTTAAAATTTTTCTCAAGTGAAAATGTTTGTGAACAAAAACCATAAAAATTGTTTAAAAATGTTAAAAAGGGAAATTACTTTTTAATTTAAATAAATTTATATGCATTTAGTTTTGTGTCATGATTCTTTCATAAATAATAAAACCGAAGAGAGAGAGTGAGAGAGAGAGAGAGAACCAACAAGTGATCGAGTTGGCTGTCAAGTTCAAAATAATAAATCTTAAAGAGTGAAAATTTATTTCATAGTCTTGTTTTGACTACAGATGATGGTGATAATATTTTATTTCCCTTCTTAAGTATAGCAGTGGGTCTTAGTATGGTGTGGTATGTATGTTTTTAATGGACTTTTATTTTCGTATTTTGATTTCATTACGTTGATAGCATGCGTAATTAATATAGTTTATTGCTGGTATGTAAGTAGTTCAATTTGTGAATTGAAATTAATCTACAGTAGCACAGAATTTGTTTTCAAATTTCAAAATTCTTCACTTTACTTTTTTTTATGCTCACCCTGTGTTATAACCATTTGCTTACCAAGGTTATTTTTTTACAAATACTGTATGAGTATCTTTTCTGATTCTTCGAGGTCCGCTCCGCCTTCCATTCTTTATTTATTATAACAATAACCTTTTAAAGCAAATTTATCAAAGCGGACAGAAAACTGCAAGTAAATCATTTAACTTAAACAATTGCAATAAATAAATTTGACAGCATTTAAGCATTTCAAATGCTTTAATTGGTGTTTGATTTGTTTGCCATGGGAGAGCATAATAAATGAATGACTGACAGCAAAAAGATATTGACAGCTGCAACTAATAGAACTTTAAATCATAATAAAAGAACAACTGTCATGAACTCAAAAACACACTCAAAGAAACTTACTGAGACTCATAGAAACCTTCAATGAAGTTAAAAAGGAAACTGCATTTTTAAAGTATATGGAACAGGTGTTAGTTAACCTCTGCATATCAAAAACCTAAGCTTTGGTTTGAGTATTTTTCAGATTTTTGTCTTATTTATTGAAATGTTAAAATTTTCTTTTGATTATTTCTTTATTTCAATAAATGATTTGTTTGGGTGATTGCTTAAAAAAGGTGTGTCAATGGCAATGGCAACACCAAGTTTCGGACAATTGCAGCAACTGCAACTCATGCTAAATTGGAAGTGCATTGTTATCTGCATTGCATATTCAAGCTCCAACAGAGAACCCACTTACTCAATCATCACAACATTTTGTGGAGGTAGTCATTCGTCGCTGACTTGTGTGTGCTTGAATCATTGGTCAGTGGTTAATTTAACTTGGTCCATTCCACTGGCTGACTGACTGACTGGCTGGCTGGTCCGCCGACATCACGTGGTGTATAGCGTGTTAATCAACAAGCCAAAAGCACGCAACACTTGACTCAATTGCAACAGAGCAATCCATACCCAGAGAGGGAAATGGGTTAATGCGCGACTTTTGACTCTTGAGACGTCAACATTAAGCGCGCTTCAATCAAATGAAGTTATATAGGCTGATGATCGCCTGCAGATCGAAGACTTTGTTTTAAGATTTCTGTTTCTGTGTTTTTGTTTTATATTACAACTTTATAAAAACAATACTAAATTCCACACTCTGTAAGACTCTTACTCTTGATTAGATGAAGAGCCATTGAAGCTCTACGCTTCATCACTTGAGCATGACGCTTCGCATTATCATCATCACGGATTATAATAATTTCTTATAAGTAGTTTTCATCTTGAGTTGTCGCGTCGAGTTGATTCTCTTGTTCGTGTGACACTTTTCTTTTCTCTTTCCTCTTGAGTTGTTTGTGTATTTTTGTCTTCTAGTATTTTAGGTTAAAATAATATTGGTTGATCGATCTCGATTTTCTTTGTGTTTTTGAATTTTGGGGTTCACTCATCGTACATTGCTCTGAGCTCAGCTTTCATTTTCAGTTTAAAATGTGTGGGAAAGTGTCTAAAACTTATGAGTGAAATAGACTAGAACCTCTGTACTCTGTATTCTTTATTGATTGCATGCAATGAATGACATGCCAAAACGATTTGTCATCTTGTCTCATCATATGCAGCACCAGCTTAACTACTAAGTACAATAAATGCTTTGCAACTGTCACAGCATGCAACATGATTTCTATTCAATTATAACAAATTAACAACAACATTTTTTTTCTCCCTCCATTGAAATGTAAATTATGACAGACTGTCTATAATTAATCAAAGCGTTAGGGCCGACACAAGTGATGTTGTTCAAGTTCTTCTTGATGCCGCCAGACTCCCAAACCAAACCAGTCTTGACCACTTCAAAAACTCATCGTCGTCGTTGAAGAGATACAAAGACTTCGACGACGACGACGACGTCTCTGACTTATTAACAGAGACCCTAACAGACAATTGCGGTTATTTAAACGTATTTAGATTTAATTAACAATACTTAACAACATAACATAACATTCATGTTTAGTGAGAGGGGGTTCCACTTGCAATTACGAGTATGCCTTGTCATTGTATCTACAACATATGTGAGTCTATGAAATACAGAACTCCCTGAATGAAAGTAAAAGCTTTTATTTCATACTGACTGAATAACTATCTAACTGACTTGCTGGCATTGCTAGTTGATATATTCTACAAGTTTAGATGACATTTTGTGAAAAATAACAATAGTCACAGGTTTAAGTTATGGCACCCCATTGTTTTTTTGTTACCATCTTGACTTGCTGACCATGAACAACTTGAGCTAGATACAAGTTTTAGTTTTATGTGATGTGATGAGATGTGTTTATATGTATGTATGTATATGTAGATAGATACTTTTTAACGACGACGTCAATCATTTGTATTTCTAATGATGTTCGGTTCCGTTTTGTTGCACATCTGCACATACACAAACAAATACATATGTATATAACGATGTGCGTGCTTACGTCAATGTAAATCTCTTGAATTGCAAAAATCTTCTTCTAAAGTTTTACGAAAACTGAAGCTGAATTATTCAAATGTGTGAAATGTAGAATGAAATATATGAAAGTAGAGTAGTGTTGAGTTCAGTTGAGTCAAGTTGGATATACTGAGTAAAGGTATTCAATTTCTTGAGTAATTGTATCTTATTTGAATGATTTTTGATATCATTGCATATGTGATTTCTTATAGTACCAGAGTCTTTGGTGGAGTTGTTGTTATGGAAAGTATTTCCAATCGATTTGTATACTTTGCTTTAGCTTTGTTTATTTTTTCGAATTGAACCATGCAAATATGAACTTAAGGATATAAGAATGAGAATGTTTTCTTGTGAAAAGGGGGGGCAAGTTAGAGAGAAACGTTACAACAGTTGTGATCTAAACGTGTCTTCCTTTGCTATTCAAGTTATTCAAGAGAAATTGTTTGTGGTACAAAGTGAAGCAATTATATAGCAAAGTTATGATTGCCTACGAACATTATTATATTCTTAAAGTTGCATATTTTTTGCATTTCAACTTTTTTTTTTAACTTTTTTCCTCAGTGCACCTTATTTTTATATTCGAATTAAATTTTTTTGAACATTTGCACACAATTGTAGGGTTTGTGCATTCGAACATATCTATTTGGCGTGGAATTGTATGATTTTTTTTATTCGAACTTGAATTTTTTGCATTTGAACATCATTTTTTTTACATTCGAAATTAATTTTTTCCATTCCATCTTGGGTTTTGTGTAGTCATTTTGTTCCTATTAGGATTCAAAATGAAATTTTTTGGCTATTATTTTCCACACAATAAAATTTTTTTTTATATTCGAAGTTAATTTTTTGCTTTCGAACATAATTATTTCCTTAAAATAACGGAAATTTATAATCTATCTATCTTTTTGCATTCGATCATAGTGTATTAACATAAATTTATGAGATATTTTGCATGCGAATTGTAAGTTTTGCATTCGAACTCAAATTTTTTTGTATTCAAATATCATTATTCGCTTGAAATTATAGTTTTTATGCATTCAAACAGAATTTATTGCATTCGAACATAGATATTTGCTTGAATTATGGTCTTTTTACAGTCGAACTGATTTTTTTTGCATTCGAACATGGTTATTTGTATGATTTTTTGTATTTGAACTGAATTTTTGCATGGTTTTTCGCTTGAAATTATAGTGATTATGCATTCAAACTGAATTTGTTGCATTCGAACATAGTTATTTGCTTGAATTATGGTCTCTGTATATTAAAACTGATTTTTATTGTATTCAAACATAGTTATTTGTATGTTTTTTTGTATTCGAATTGCATTTTTTAATTCAAACATAGTTGTTTGCATGGTTTTTCGCTTGAAATTGTAGTGTTTATGTATTCAAATAGAATTTATTATATTCGAACATAGATATTTGCTTGAATTATAGTCTTTTTATATTAAAAAAATTTTTTTTTTTTTTGCATTCGAACATAGTTATTTGTATTCGAACTGATTTTTTTAATTCGAACATAGTTGTTTGTATAATTTTTCGCTTGAAATTATAGTTTTTATGCATTCAAACAGAATTTATTGCTACGAACATAGGTATTTGCTTGAATTATGGTCTTTTTATATTCGAACTGATTTCTTTTGCATAAGAACATTGTTTTTTTTATGGTTTTTTGTATTCGAACTGAATTTTTCAATTCGAACATAGTTATTTGTATGGTTTCTTGTATACGGCCTAAATTTTTTGAATTCGAACATAGTATTTGTATGATTTTTTGTATTCAAACTGAATTTTTTTCATTCGAACTTAATTTTTTTGTATTCGAAATTTATTTTTTCTGTTCGAACTTTGTTTTTATGTAGATATTTTGTTCTTATTTTGATTTAAAATAATTTTTTGGCTCTTATTTCATCCAAAATAAACTAAATATTATATTCGAAGTGAATTTTTCCTTTCGAACATAATTATTTTCTTGAGATTAAATGTATTTTTCATTCGAGCATAGTTATTTGTATGATTTATTGTATTCAAACTGAATTTTTTACATTCGAACTTGATTTTTTTACATTCGAAATTTATTTTTTCTATTCGAACTTTGTTTGTATGTTGTTATTTTGTTCTCATTTGGGATCAATATAATTTTTTGGCTCCTATTTCATCCACAATAAACTAAATGTTATATTCGAAGTTAATTTTTCCTTTCGAACATAATTATTTTCATAAAATTAAAGGTATTTTTCAATCGAACTTTAGTTTTATCATTCGAACATAATTTTTTATATTCGAAGTTAATTTTTTTTATTTAAATTTAAAATTAAAGTCAATTTTGTTGGCATTTCACTTCTCTTTGATATAATTTCTATTCGAAACTGAACTGAAATTTGTCCTACTTTCTAACATCATATGTATTTAGTCATTTTGAAGATTTTAATTTTGTGTTTTTTTTTTTTTTAATTATTTTATTTTAAATAATAAATCACATTCATTAATCAGTTAAATCACATTTCTATAGAATTTTGCATTCTATTTAAAAAATAAATAAATAAAAAAAAATATAAAAAAATAAATAAAAAATTCTCATTTGGAAAATACCCAAGAGCTAAGCAGAAAAACGTTAATAAATTTGCTAATTTTTGCAATTGTGTTGTTGTTATTATTGTTGTTGTATTTTATATAATTTACAATGAATTTTATATATGTTTTTGAGTTTTTTGTATATACTTAATTAACAAAAGCCAATATTATTGTTTTGTTGTCTTTTTAAATAATTAGTATGTAGTATATCCCAAGTGACTAGTGAAATCATATCACTACCGGTTTTTTATATTTGATATTTGCATTTTTCTTTTTTATTGTTTATTTTTTTTTTTCTTTTTCAAAAAAGTCATCAAGCGAAACGCAAAACACAAACAATTTCATGTTTACATTTGCATTGCCAATAAGTTTTTTGTTGTTGTTGATATTTGGAATTTTATTTTGTATAAATATTAATAAGTTTCTTTTCTTGTCGTTTTCTTTTGTATCTTTGCAGATTTTTTGTTTTCGTGTAGCCCAGATTTGCATGAATATTGAATAAAAAGGTATGTAAGTTTTGTATTTTTATGTTAAATCATTTAAATTACCCACTGACACTAGATAGATAAGTTAACACAAGATTACAAGTAGTTGCCTTTTATAATAAATTCCATGATCTGTGATTTGACATATAAATAAATAACTTAAATTTAATAAGTAAATAATTAAATTTATTTCAAATCATCACAGATATATAAATTTAATATCTTCACAAAAAAACATTCAGTGAATAAATAAGTAAATTTATAAATAAATGTTAATAAAGAAAAAGAAACATTCCTTGACCAAATAAATAAACAAAAAAGTAATTAAATAATGAAAAAAAAAAAAAAAATAAATAAATTAATAAATAAATAATGATAAAATTAAATAAATACCTACAAAACAAAAAATCAATTTAAAAGAAACCTAGGGGACTCTACCCACATATCGCGGAACTCGTCTAGCACCAATAAATAAATGATGAAACCAGAGAAAATAAAAAATAATACCATATCATTTCATAAAAATATTTAAATAAATTATACCCAGACTTGTTCGGTTTTCAATTGACCTGAGCTGTGATGCGGGCTCTGATGGGATGTTAGTACAATATAAAAAAAAAAAATAATAAATAAGTAATATTACTAGCTATGGTTAGTTTAATTAAAAAAAAAAAATAAGAAATGATTAAATAAAAATAATAAATAAATATTGAGGTAAATAATTAAACAATTTAAAATTATTATGCTTGATCCATCAGGAAAATATTAGCCAAAAATATTAAAATATTACTGGTATGGGTCCCCGAACATTGCAATATAACAGGAAACGAACTAGCAGATGAACCTAACAGGAATGCGTACAAGTTCCCTCTTAACATGACAAATAATCTAAGCGCTACAGATATCAGTAAATACTTGACTCTATACCACATTAAAAAAGAGTTACCATATGGAACAACACCTCACTTCACTACAAAAACATTAATCCCAATAAAACAGTAACAAACAGTTTCACAGTTAATAACATATCACGAACCGACACAATAAAACTAATGAAACTAAGACTGGGTCACACAAACCTAACTCACAGCTTTATAATAAAAAAAAAAACTCCGCCTCCAACCTGCACCAACTGCAATACAATCCTAACCATAACCTACATCCTTTTAAATTGTCCCTTATTTCAACAACACAGATCCCAATTCCTTAACTATTCAGTAGTACAAGAAATTATGTCTTTTAGCAACATTAACCAAATAATAACCAAAAATACTAATTTGTACCACAAAATATAACAAACATGTAAATATCTCATAAATTTAATTTATTTTTAATAGCTTTCGAGCTGAAGGCCTTTGTCGCTATAGCTCATAAAAATAATAATAATATTTTAATAAAAAAAAAAACAAATTATGTAATACATAATAAAAATTATTATATACTAGCATTCCCAGCGTGCCATGTTATGCCTATGTAGTCATCGTTTTTAAATAATAATTCACGGGAATAAACAACATATTTTTATATACCATTCGCCAGAACACAATTTCGTGAGGGATTTCATTCATTAAATACTAAGTTAAATAAAATAATAAATTGATAAACAACAAAAAACATTAAAATTAAAAGCAATAGATAAATAATAATAATAATAATAAAGCTAGACGCGGACATCCTCGTGGCAGGATATTTTTACTTGAACCGTATGAGATTTTACGGAGTATGCACCATGATTTAATCTTAATAATTTCTTATTCTTACAAAGTACAAAAATAAAAAAAAAATAATCATGGATAAATAAATAAACAAAGAAAAAAAAATTAGCAAATAATTAAAAAATTAAAGTAATCAGTTTAGTTAAATATTTGTTTTATTTATGTTTTTTGTCTTCATTTATTTTGGTTTAAAACATAAAAGTAGCAAGTTAAAAATCAATTAATCATGTTCACCTTTTGACACATTCGTAGAAAGACCAATATAACGACAGGTAGACATAGAGACAGACACAGACTGACAGATTGAAACTGTTTTCCAATAAGAAACTAACAAATACAATAACAAATAAATACAATAAATAAATAAGTAAACAAATACAAAAATCTGTTATGTTAATCAGCACATGTTGCTTGATTTTGTAGTAGTTTTTTTTTTTTTGGCAAGTCAATGGCCAGCAACAACACAAATACATACAGCAACAACAACAACAAGAAACTTCATCAACTAATGCTCTTTTGGCCACGAATTTCAAATATAAATTTTTTGTTTTTGGTATTTCTTCTTTTTTACATACCAGAAAGAAAGAAATATTTGGAAAAATACAAAAATACAAAAAAAAAAATAATAATTTTGTAAATATATTTAAAACGTGTTTTTTGAGTTCAATACATTTGCTAATGTGTCTCGTGGTGTTTCGTTGTTGTTTTAAGCATGTTTTAACAACAACAAAAGGTGTGCATGCTGTGCACAGTTTAGCACGATTTTTTAAAGTTTTTAACGCGACAAAAACGCGCGCGACACTTGAGGTTTTATTTACAAAAATGAAAAAAAAAAAAAACACAGAAAATAAAAACCTGAGCTTAAAGATTTCTAAATACTATATTTTTCAAGTCTCTATATACATATCTGTTGCTGTTGTTGTTTGTATATTTCTAATTCTCATGCAAATATTCAATGTGTTTGTTATACTATGAAATACTCACTTGGGTGAGCAACATCAACATGAATAGTAGTAGCAAAGCAACTTAAGCAATCACAAAACTAAGTTAAACCTGTGATCTGAGCTTGTTTTGTTTGTGTTGGCTTTTAATACATGTGTCGTTTGTCCTTGTTCGGTTGCTGTTTGCATTTTAATGCATGCAGATTTAAGTTAAACAAATTTATAGTATCAAAATATACAAATTTAGAATATACAAAAAATATTCTTGTGAAATTTCACAAATACATCAATTTATAAAATCAATAAAAAAACACATGTGAACTAATGTGTCTGTGATCATTTTCAACTTAATTTATTATTTTATTTATTTATTTTATTAAGAAGAAATTACACTGGTCTACAAAAAAGATAAGATTTGTACTATTCAATTAAAATAAGTATAATAATAATGTGAAGACACATTTTACCATTTTTGTCATGGATTTTTGGGAATGAAAAGAAGAATTATACTGATTTTTTAGAGAATAAGATCTTAGACTATGCTTCAGCTTTTTGTCTTCGTCTTCTCTTAACCCCTTCGGCTGAACAATTTGTAATCTTTGCCTAATCTGTAACCCTTATCATTATCATTATAATGTCTTTTTGTCTCTTGTCTAATATTATATTAAATAAGTATAAGGCTTGTCTCTCTGAAAGAACATTTGTGTAAGCGCTAAGCAGCGTCCTACAGGGTATACAAGGCCATTGAAGTCCCTTTATGAGGGACTTGTGAAAAAAACACTGACAAGATCGAACGCAAGTCAACTCGACTTTCCAACTTAAAATCTTCTGTACTTCTTTCTATATTCTTCCATACTTATTTTCTTTATGCTGATTTCACTTACAAACATGTTAAAAAACATTTAAAATCACTCTTTTTTGTCCTTTTTCTTTATGGTTCCTATATAAGATCATCCATCCATCTGTGTCATTTATTTTTTTTTTCTAGCCGAGGAAGGGAAGCATCGAAAACCTGTGGCCGTAGCCGTAGTGTGGGACTTTAACCCACTTAACCCTCCCTTATGTCCGACGGTTAGTCCTCCCAGAACTTCACCGATTAGGTAGTGCGTCGGGAGGCCGTTGTGAGTATATTACTACTCAATCGGTTGTTTTAGTCATTCTGTCCGAGTCCGGGAGGAATGATATCCATTGCTTGTCGCGAAACTCCTTCAGCTCGTTCAGCAGATCTGAGTGCTTTCTCCGTGTACCGCAGTGTATTCAGTATGTTCGCAGCTGCTGCCCTTGCCGCATTCCACTTTCCACTATCCTCGCACATATGTGTGATCAGATTTGACTCCGTCACTTCTTCGACGAATGCTGTTTCCAGGTCAGTTCGCTCATTGTTGAACCGTGGGCAATGGAACAGCACGTGGCAGGCGCTTTCTGGCTCTACTGGGCATATTGGACAATACGGATCGTCTTCGAGGTGGAACCTGTATAAGTATTCTCTGAAGCAGCCATGTCCAGTCAGCAACTGCGTGAGATTATAATCAACCTCTCCATGATTACGGTTCATCCATGCCTCGATATTTGGGATCAATTTATACGTCCAGCGCCCTTTCTCGGATTGATCCCATCGTTGCTGCCTCGCGGAAATTGTGCGTCTCCATCTGTGTCATTTAAAGAACCTTGTTTGTATAAATAAAGAAATAAAAAAATATTGTAGCGTTTTGCGCATCTTGAAAGGGACAATAGACTGCTTTGTTGATAATCCCTATTAGAATGTTCAATTTTCAGTCACTTCTAGTTGTTAAGAAACGAATGTGAGTAAACAAATCAAGTGTAGCTTTTAAGGTTCGAAAAACAAACATTCTCAACCTAATAAAACTTACTTCTCTCTTTACTTAAAGCCTCTACTGCTTAAAATACCTAATGACTGGGTAATAATATACTTAAAGATAAGAAATGATTCTTCTGATGGTTCTTTGGGAACAAATGGTTTTGATTCCAATTTATTTAAATGTTTGTCGGCATCATATATATAGAGATCAGACCTTTGGTATGAGTCTTTTGGTACATGCTGATATTTGCTCTAATTTTGCGGTTTTTCCTTCAATTTCGTATCTACAATAATTTACCCTTTGATTCTAAAAAACAGACAATCCTAGGACCAATGTTTGTTCGTACGCATTCTACAGGCTAACGTTACATTTAATACGAATACCGTGCTGCCTCTTGTTTGGAGATTCAAGTTTATTATTGAACACTTTGTGTGGAGATACTGGGTATAAGTTGACCCCATAAACATGTGATAAGGTATCTTATGTACTTCACAATGATATATGTAAATTAGTTTTAGAAATAATAAAGTAAATGATTTTAACGACAATTAAGTCATTGAGCCTTTGAAAATCTAACAAAGACAGTATGCAAAGAAGTTTTGTTTAAAAACCCAATTCTTTATATTGATAACAAACAATGCTTACGTACTGCTTTTACATTGAAATATTCACCATGACATATAGAATGTTTTAAACTAAGATTTCATTGCAGACCAGTGTAATTGATTTGTATATAATATATCTAAACAAGTTCAGTAAATACGCGAATGACTAAAAACAAATACCCACAAAAAATCCAATAACAAGTTAAACTGCCGTCATAGCTGCTATAAATGAGAATTAAAGCTTAAATCAGCTTAGCTCAGATCAGAGATCTTTAAATATATATGACTAAATCAATCCTCTATAGATTTACCACTTAAAATATTAAAATACTTATTGCTCATACGCCTGGTATGATTCATGCAAAATTTTATTCACTTTAAATGATTTCAATCTTAAATTTTTTTTTATGTTTTCTTTTATGTCAATAAAAAAAAAGAAAATAATAATGTTTAATTTGAAAATAATCACATAATGGTTCAATGTGCATATATAAAAAAATAAAATAAATGGCTAAATAATAGCTGCCGCTTTATTGGTTTTTAATGACACATTTTTTATTACTATTTATATATATTTCTATTTTACAATAATAGTAATTCCTTGGAATTTTATGTTTATAGAATTTTTTTATATTATTTTCTTTATACTTACCATATTATTTATTATGTATAGTATTTATTAACAATAATATGCCGCCTTTTATATCAGAGAATAATAGACCAGAGACCCTTTTGTTATCCTCTTTAGTCTATCACGTTTTATTCATTAAAAGTACCCAGCATGTTGTCGTCGTCGACGTCCTCTTTCTTATTCATAATCATCTGTATGAGTGACATTGCCATGCGCATGCGTGACCAATTCAATGCATCCAAGCCTACATACTTTAATTCACTACCAAATTCCTGCTGCGTTTGAAGAGTCTGGTTCTTGGTCATGAAGGTGCTGCTGCTTAATCAGTTGACATGCAGAACGAAAGCTCGCACACTCTTTGCTTGGTAATTGACCTTGATTTAAGCAAATCAAAATATAATAATAATAAAATTTTTTCTTAAATCCTAAACAAGGCCAATGGCATCCGGTCTAAATCTCTCTCTCTGTCTCTCCTTTGCCTCATAAATAATCCATAAAATAATCCAATCTACAATAAACATAAAACATGTCTAAAACGCATGAAAATCTCTATAAACCTTCGCCTTCGCTCATTCAAACATAAACGTACTTATGTTTTTGTTCTTCTATTTTTATTGTGTTATTGTGATTGTAGTACCTACTAAATTTTCGCTTATTGACCAAATTATGGCAAACAACAAACATAAAATCAATAAAATAAACATACAAAACATAAACATAAAGTTTAAAAGTAAAAATGCCTTAATATTGAATGCCATACCATAATACTTGAACAAAAGAAAGGAATGAAGATGAAGGCTTTAAAGGATTGTTTTGACCATGATGATGATGATGGTCAAATGCCCTAAACAATGATCGAATCTAAATCTTAATATGTGTGTTTCTGTGTTCATATTATAAAGTTGTTCAACAACGCGTAAACAAGCATTTTTATTATCTTTCAGTTTCGCCTATAACTTTAGGCTATAGAACATCTTCTTCTCCTTCTCTCTAGTTGTAAAACATTCAGTCAGTCGAAACCACAAAGACACTTAATTGCCATTTTATTACCACAAACAACTATTAGGGTTTTACCCATGAAATCTAAGTGACCGACTCCTTTTAGCTGCTCCTAGTACTATATAGTAAGTGTAGGTAGATGACAATGGTCATCATTATCATCATCATCATCATCATATTAGGCTAAAATCAACGCCAAACTTCATTTGCATGTTAAAGTGTTGCCTATCAAGAAACTAAATTGAATTTCTGTTTTTCTGTTCACTATGTGAATTGTAAACAGGATAGAATGGGATGGTATGGCTTAGAATAGTAGTTTCCTCAACCATCATTGCTATTTGATCTTGCTGTTTGTGGCTTATGGTTGTTTTAAAGGAATCAAAAAAAAAAAAACAGAAGAAGACATTTCTTAGTAGAGAAGAAATGACTTTAGCAGCAGAAGCCATGAGTATACAGCTAAGCTTAGCCACAAGTGTGCGCCCTAACATAGAGAATTGTGATTGTGACTGGCTTTTTAGGTCTCAAAGACTTGTCTCTGTTTCTGTGGATTTTTCCAGTATTTTTGTTTTTTTTTTTTTTTCTTTTTGTATTCAGATACAATCTTTAATGAAATCTACATGTTTTGAGCTTGAACAAGCATTTTGCTTGTCTACTCATGTCTCTGCTTTAGTATTCAAAACTCAGTTCCCGAAGACTCGTCTCTACTACTACTACTACTACTAGTCTCACAATCTACTATTTGTTGTGTCTTTTCTGTTCCATTTCGATCTGTTCTGTTCTGTTTGATTCTGTTTTTATTATTATTTTTTGCTCTGTTTGCTGCTCCTTTTCGTTGCCCATTTATGAGATCTTTTGACTTGAATCGGATATACTCAACGACGAGAATCTTGTTAGCGTAAATATTAACTTGTAAATATGTTGCCCATGGAAATTTTAGAATTTGCTGATAAATATCATTATGTTCTCTCTGAGGGTTCCCCTTTTGCTGATGATCATGATGATTCTAGATTTCTTTTTCTCTGTTGAAACTGATTTTATGTAATTTAAATCTTCTTTCCTTCCTCTAACAGATCTTCAACAACAATGATGATGATGATCATGATGATATTACCACCCTCAATTTAGTTAAAGTAAAGTTGTTTTTTCTACTTTTTGCTTCAGTTACGTTAAGTTCTTTCTTTCTGTACCTTCTCGGCAGTCACCACCGACGCCGTTGCCGCTTTTTTTTTTTTGCAATTCTATTAAGATGCTTATCTAAAGTGCTTGTGCTCAGGCCTATTTGTAGTTTAAGTGTAATTGTTTAGTAAATTAAAGGCAGGAAGGCAGGCAGGCAGTACAAAACATGGTGCAGACAGTAAAATGGTATCCCCTACACACTCACACTCCTCTTTGCCAATAGACTGACCCATGTATTTGTATGATCAGCAGCTATTCTAAGGCCCCCATGACTTTCAAAACTTTTGTAAAAAGGTGTCCAATTGTTTGGCTTTTCTTTTAGCAAATGGTTGCCTTTTCATGGCAATTCTTGTTAGTTATTTCGATAATGATAAATAGTACAATAATCTATTATAAATTTTTACTTGCTTTTGATCAAGAGAATTGGATTTTATTAAAAAACACCAATCCAATAAATAAACATTTGTATGCACATCTTAATTTATCTGTTTATATTTTGCGTACTCATGCGTCATAAAAATGAGTGCAATGAACGTCTGAAAATGCATTTCTTCTTGACGTCAGCATTTTTATTGTACACGTATGCCATAGACAAGTTGCTAAGTCAATTTGCATATAAAGATATAACACATTCGATAAAGATTTAAGATAAATCTGTTAAATTAATATGTAAAGTTATCAAATTGAATGAATGAGAATGGAATGTGTTTTCTCTGTCACTTCTTGTTTGTAAGAAATTCTCTAGACTTTTCTAACTAAAATATTAGTAGAGATTTGTATCAAATCAATGATATAATGAGTTCAGATTAATTAAATTTGCTTAAAGATCTGAAGAAGGGATATTGATTACCACAAACTAAAGACCTATCAATATTATAATATTATATGTATCTAATTTATAAAAATTAGTGTTTTTTGTTCGTCTGTTATGCGCTGCCATACCGTTCATCTGATTGCATTGATATTTTGGTTCCCTGCTTCAACATAGAATAATTTTGGTCCCGATATATGTCCCCATTCCCAAGATCCGGGATATTCACACAATCCCTAAAAGTATACAACAAATAACAAAATTTCAACAAATGAAACCCACATTATTCAAGATAACTCAAAAAACTACTGATCAGATCCTAATCAAATTTATATGTGGACCACATCATAAGCAGTAGCTTTCAAATCAAAAAAGAAGGATCAATATCGGTTCACCTAGAAAAAAGTTCTGAGGTAACAAACAGATAATTACTGGTCAGATCTTGATCAAATTCAGAGTTCTTCACATAAAAAAAAAATAAAAAAAAAACAGTCGAATTGATATCTTCCTCCTTTTTTTGAAGTCGGTTTAAAAATAAAAAAATCCATTTGGATGCAACCCGTGTATAGGAAGATATTAATACGATAACAAAGCATTTTCGAATGAGTTTTAAAGGCTATCCCTATGTGATTAAAAAAACCCTATCGGCATTGTCAATAATACTATGAAGGCTTGGCAGAACTTGATGGAATTTGTAACTTTCTTATGCCTATAACTTTGTTAAACGTTTATTTCAAGATCGTTTAGATTATCATACTTCAAGTATCCAAGATTCTGTTTTATTGTCAATTGATGGTTTTTATTTATAGAGTCTTCATCTTCTCAACTTTAAGCATTTAAACTTTGAATGGGAATCAATGAACTGACTTCTATTCTATTGCTCCTTAATCGGAACATTCATTCAAATTCTGACCGCAGATTGCTCGGCAGTAGGGTATCCAGGAACATCAATTTTCAAGCAAGTTGTCTACTGGGCAATATCTTCAATTCATGTCACAAAAGTTCTATTATCATGCCTCGATAGTGTTCGGCATTGACAGTTACGGCGCAACCTCCCGCTTTTAGAAAAAGAAAGGGCTAAACAAGCCACCACTCCATAATCTGCACGTCACAGTGACTCCAGCTGGATGCATTGGCTTCCGTTTGACGACGTGTGGATTTTCCGTTCTTTAAATTGGCGTTGAAATCAAAAATAAGCTTTGTCAGAAAAGATAATTTTTCTTGCAAAATCTGGGTCATCATTTAAAACCCACTCAGCGAAGCGTTAACGTTGTGGAAGGTCATCCAATTTCTATTCCTTACTTAATAGGAAAAATCACTCTATCAAATAAACCGAAAATTGTTGGAAAAAATTAACGTTTGTGCATTTAATGACCAAACCAAAATCAGACCAATAGATGGCCCACCCTTTATATCACTACAGTCTTTGACTGTTTACTGTTTAGTTGTGATTCAACTTGAAATTTTGCGCAAAAACCTTAATATTTCCAAAATATATACATTTAAGTTGATCTTTGAAGAGTTTTACCGATAACCCATGAAGCTTTATGCAAAATTTCAGGTCAATATGTTAGTAAAACAACTGAAACACAAATCAACTAGATTATCTTATAAGTTTAGACAGTTTGAAGTTTCCTCTTGCATTATAATGTATCTTTTGGTTAAATAAAGAAAGTAGTTTAGAGTTCAAGAACTCAAATGGTGGGACAGAATAAATGAAACTAATGTTTCTCATAAACTAATTTCAACACTGATTTACTTAACAATACTGGTATCACTAGAACTTTTCCAGTTCTTCACCATTTTGCTTAAGTATTTTTCGTTAGATTTTAAAAAATCTCAACACGTCATACACGATACACGACGACGATGACGGCGACAACGCTATCTAAATGCTGCCTTCATATTTCTAAATAAACTTACTTCTGTTGAATCGTAAATTTGACTTGCGGCGACGTGACAAATGCGCTAAACGAGCTTACAACACCAACAACAACAACAACCAGAGGTAACATATCTGTGTATGCAAAGAAATCATAGTCTGTATTATATCTAAAACCATGATGATGATGACGGTGATGTGTGGGAGTCTAAGTCAAGGTAGTAATAAGTAGTAATAGTAGCGAGAGCGCGTACTGTGTTTTTATTAGAATCTAAAGAAGTAAAAGAATTCAAAGCAACTAGTAACTAAACTTCTCTTGTAATGCGTGTTTGTGTGTGGGAATGAAACTATGCCATAATTTTCCAACATTTGAAAATCAAATCATACATACGATTCTCGCATAAGCATTAATGTATATAAGCATGCTGTGATTTTAGTATCTCTTTTTTTGTTGTTGTGTTGTGCTGCGTTGGTTAAGAAGATATAGGTACCATATGATAATGACATGGACGGTGGTAGTGGTGAATCTAATTTGCTTGCGTTGCATGCTGTTTTTCGAATGATTTTTCGGTAGTCTATGAGGCACAGTGTGAGGTAACTGTGAAATTAGTTTAGTTAAAGTAATAGAAAGCTAATGAAAGGTGGAGACATGGATGATAGTACTAAGTATAAGTAGTAAAGAAAAGCGCAACACCCGCTGACTTTGTTCTAGATTGATCAGCGGGCAAAAGGGCACATGGTAATGGTGTTGTTTTTTGAGTTCAATAAACGATTAGTGATGGAAAATGAGTGAAAAAGAAAGAAAGAAAGAGGAGGAAAGAAAAAAAACTTCTTGGTTCTAATCTATTACGAGTAGAGGCCGCCAGTGGTATGCGGTATTGCATGTTTGCGTGCGTTCTAAGAGTGCGTGTCAAGTAACAGTAACAACAACAACGACAACATCTAAAACCACAACAACAGACAACTGGCGACAAGCGAGCGACTCTACACGGCGGTGTGCAACAACATTTTATCTTGTGCCACACTAAGACCCGCTAATATGTCATTTGGTCATTGATACCAAACCAAGCATTTCGTTCGTTTACGCTCATAATTCATTTTCGTTCAATTTTTTCTATTTTTCCTACTTTGCGGCAAAAACACACAACAAAAACCAAAAAAAAAGCGAATGTGAAACGAATGAAAAATCATAGTTAAGCATGACTTGACTCCAAGAAGACGAGAAGACTGGAAATATTGTATATGAAATATATATATATATATATAATATATGAAAAATAATACAAAAAAAAAAAAATACACATATATGAAAGAAAGAAAACCGCTTACTGTCAAAGACAGGTGAATATAATTAATTGCGCTATCAATATCTTTCTCACACCAACTTCAACTTGATTTTGTTTGGTGTTGTCTGTCCATACACATTTTATTTTCCAAAGCATTTCAACTCAACTCATCTCTTAGTAAAGCCAAAGATTCACGCATTTTTGTTGGCCAATTGCTTGACTTATGTTAACTTTGGTAAGTCATCTTCTTTTACTGTTGTTGCCATGATTTTGCTTGCTGCATGTTGGTGCTTTTGTGGCTTTTAAGATAAAGTTGGATGGGCATGACATGGTGGCAGCCAAGTGTTTCAATTCACTACCGATGTTGGTGATGGTGCTGTCTAAGCATTCATCTATAGTGTGTTAATTTTGCATAAATCATCCAGAGATTTAAGATACTATGCCTAGTTCATTGTAAATGTTATGTCATCATCATCATCTTCACCAGCATCATTGTCTTAAATACTTGAAGCCAAGATAATGGGCTATTTTTCCTAATTTGTGTTGCTTGCACATTGACCTTGAACCTTGCACTTTCCGAAAACATGTTTTCACAAAAACCCAAGACTATTTCAAATCAATTCTTATGTACAAAAAACAGTGAAAGCCAACCATTGATGATTCAGTCAATCTCATCATGGCGTACATGGATTCGCTGAAGTGGGTGAATACTCATATACTCATGACGTTGACAACGAGTCATAAAAATGACATTAAGTGCTAAAATAAGCTTAAGGCAAAGCAATATGCTTTAAAAGATAGAAATGAAAGAAAAGTAAAAGCCACAAAAATAGTGTAGGCGCAACTCTCAGTTTGAATTCAAATGAATCACTACCAGCAGCAGCAACACCATCATATGTATTCATCATTATCATAATAATCATCAATGAATATCATTCATTTATTCGCTCCACTTTATACAATAGTAAAGCAAAATAATATGGTAATAAATACAGAAAGTTAAGTATGCGCCTCACTTAACACTTGGCTAAGATATATGATGATACAATTGATATGAGTGATTGAGTTACATGAGTTATAGATACTACTAAGTATAGTATGAACATGTATTTGCTATATATGTGTAAAGATATGCCTCATTGCGCTACAAGTAGCGAAAGTGTCTTCATTATGCATTGAAGCATTTATTATAGAAAAAAAACAAAATACTGATATTATTAATATGGCTTCAAGGAAAAGCCATGCTATGCCATGCCATGCCATAGATACATTGGCATGCCTCATGTGGCATAAAAGGCATATGAGGAAGTAAAATGAGGAAAAACATAAAACAAAATACTAAAAACATAAAGAAAAACACTTTTACTTACCACATTGTTGTTGTTATGTTGCACTGCACATTTTTGTTCTCTTCTGTTGGAGAACAAAAAAACAAAGACTTTCAGAAACAGCAAAAGTAGCATGCTAGAAAAAAGTAATTGTTGTACGAGTAAATACTTGTTGTTGCAAATGAAAAATTAAAACTTAACACAGACCCTGCAGCTAATTTATGCCTCACTTTTTGTGGCTTGTCTGCTCCTCTCTTCTCTTCTCTTCTCTTCTCTTCTCTTCTCTTCTCTTCTCTTCACTTCACTTCACTTATTTTTTATCTGCATGTCGCTTTCATTGTCTGTTCTGGTGGCCATTGAATGCAACAGCAACTTCACTTCTTTTCTATTTTTCTTCTGGTTATAAATATGTACATAGATTTCTTTCTCATATTTTGTTGTTGCATGCAAATGATTGATGTATTCCTAGTTGTGTTTTTTATTTTTGTTTTGTTGCATGAAATCTTTAAGATCTGGAAAACACCACCAATAAAAGCAACAGGAACTTGGCAGTTTCAAGTAAATAATTGCACTAAATTAGTTTTCTATGTTTTTCGTTCGAATTTGTTGTTTGTGGCAAAAATCTAATTAGGTTTTTTTTTGTGTTCTGGAGTTCATTGAACCTTAAATTTCAACTGAATTTTAGTAGAATATTCGAGAAATTATTAAGTGAAGATATTTCCCAAAGAATTTAGAATTTTAAAGAGTTTTGAATTGATTGTTAAAAAGATTTGAGGCGATTTTTATTTAGTATATTTTTGTATATGCAAAATTTGATCCACCAACTTCTCGGCAACAGCATCAAACTTTACAGGAACTCTCTTCAGACTATGCTAGAGTTTCCATGAAAATATAATATAAATCAATCCAGTAGTTTCAGAATCTATAGGGAACATACATACATATATACTAGAGACCTGCACTAATCCATTCGCACTACTTTACTTCAGTGCATACACTTCACTACTACTCTTCTTCATGCAATGAGAGTCGATTATACATTACTGAAAAGTACTAGTTCTTATTATATAGTACACACACAAAACGAATGGTGATTGGAAGTCTCTGTGAACGAATACTATTGCTATGAAATGTAACAATGGGTTCAGCAAAAACGTATTGAATGAAGTGAGTGCAGTTGTATCAAAGAAGTGATAGTGATAGAAGTATAGTCTCTATATATAAAATAGGACGAGAAAAAATGTTTAACGGCTTTTCACTCCAACAACGTTTGACCAATCAGCATGAAAGTTGGTATGTATATGAATTTCTTCATGAAGAATGTTTATATGTTATCCACTTTGTTGCAACTCGTATGTTGTCATATATTTTCATATTTTTTTTGATAAGAAGTTAATTAGGAAACGCAACGAGACATCGATTGCATCAGTATGATGAAACCTTTGAAGAAATGGGATATGGCTGTCTAATGCACCCGTGCAAAACAGGGAGTTAATTTATAAAACAAGTTTATAACTTTAGAGTACATAGTATTGTTACAAATTTCCAATTTGTGTGACAGTTTTAAAATTATACAAACTAGAAATCTGATGTCAGTTGGCGTGCGGATACCAATTGTTGTGGTGTGAAGGTGATGCGGCGTGTGTAGCCATCTGACGGAGGCATGTGGCCACGTGGTGATCCAACGGAGACTTGCAGGTCGACGTGGTGATCCAAAAGCAACAGGCAATCCAAAACACCCTAAACTTCTATCTTTGTTCTCGTCCAAAAGTCCAATATGGAGATTTTTCTTTAGTCCAGTTAAATTTCTTTTAATGTCATTGACTTGTCATTTGTTATTGTTTCCTCTTCTTCTCTCCTAATTCAATTTTGTAGCAGTATATTCAATAAATATCTCAAATTTGAACTGAATTTAGAAGATTTGAGAAACGATTTAGTCCATTTCTATTTGATAGTTTTTTATGAAGAAGATATTTCTAGAAATGTAGAACTTTAGTGTATTCCAGAATGAAGATGTTAAGAATGATCTTTTTTCATTTTATACTATCTACTATAAACATACATACATTATATGAATACATGTATCTCGCAAATGATGATGAAAGATGCCATGCAAATGAAACCTGTTCCTTCATCAATATGCAAACTACCTTGAAAGGGCCTTCAACAAAGTACGAGTATGTAAAATATCAACAACAACAATAACAACAACAAAACGAGGCTAATTGCGCGACATAAACAAAAAAACTACAAAAACAGCAACCAAACCATCAACAACAACAACAACAATTTCAAGTAATTACCAAAACACATGCCACATAATTTGTTGCTGCTTCTTTTTGTGCAACACAAAAGAGTTTTTTGCATGACAAACGAGACGCGTACTTAACGTAATTTTAAAGTGTTCAAAGCGTGATGATGATTATGAATATGAAGATGAGGCAAAAGAAACGCGCCAAAAAATAAATATAAAGAAATACTTAGATACTTACAACAACAACAGCAACAACAACAGCAATAACAACCTGCTGCAGTAGGCTACTACTAAAGACGTCATTGAGTATAATGGCATCAAGAGACGACAGAGTGGTGGCAGATACTTAAGTTTCTACTCAATAAGTTGTTCAAAAAAAAATAGAGAAACATGGAAAAAGACAGAGAGAGAAAGATATAATAGAGAAAAAAAAAATATTAAGATGATAATGAAAACCCCAACAAAAATTATGATAAAAGCCTTGCAGGCAATTTTATTAAGTGAAATCGGTACATATTCCTATATTATAGAGTTTGGTTGATCCGAAACTGTAATACCCTCTAGAAAATTAGGTAGCGAAGAAAAAAAAATGATATGTCATCATCATCATATTGTTTGAATTGCCTTAAAGACTCATAGTGTCACCAATAACCGAATAAGTTTTCTATACAACAAGATTGATGTCCATGTGATTACTTCATTTATCACCAAATATCAGGAAAACATTTATTTTTTATTGCAATCAAATTCTTTATTGTGGAAAAAACATGACCATCATATCGAATGATCCTCTTCCCTTCGAGCAGCTTTCAGCAAAAAACTGATACAGAGTTATTTCTCTTAGAAGTTTCATGAAAAGAATTGAAATATTATTGTTTCGAAACTGTCAATAAGCCACTGACCGGAACAAATTGTAATTAAAAGGAGCAAAGTCATGTGAATAAACGACTTTGGCATTGATTTTGGCTGACTTTTACAGACGAATGTGATATCAAAGAAACGAAATCAAGTCAGGTTAGTCATTTGTATGACAAACTTTAAGGATTTTCTTCCACTTAATTAGCTTATATACAATATGTATACATCATAAACCTTTTTAATCCAATTATAAGGTGCTGTAGTTAGTTTAGAAACTCTAAATGAAAATTTGTACATATATGAAGAGATCAACTAGGAGTTGAATCGTTGATGCTTAGATTAGTTCTTGACCTATTGTTGCCGGGTGATTTCTACTACTTGTGGTATATCAAGAAATTTGTTTTTTTTTTATAATTAAACAGCAAACATTAAGTTTGTGAAGCCTTTCCTGCTTACACACCTGAACCGATTTTGACAAAACAAAACCAATTGAAAGGAATTCCTTGCAAGAGGTGTACAAAATTGGTTTAGAGGTTTAGGTAAGAATAGGTGTTAATGATAACCGCATCCCAACAACAACAACACGCAGCCGTTGATGTTGTGAATGCAGGAGAATGGGAGAATAGAGAGGTTTGTGTGCCTCTCTCTGCTGTTCTATTGCTATACACTCATTGGTTGAACACTGTTTATAGAGAAGTTATTGTATTAGCGCTTTGAAAAATAAATGCTTACGATTGTGTCGGCCGCGGGTTCCGCTAGTATAAGATTATTCGTCTAATTTTAGTTCTCCAAAAGATCTAGGATGAGTTTATTAAGAAGTAAGTAGACAAAGGAAAGGGCATAAATTAACTTATTTAATCATCTTGTGACCAACAAATATGAAAACAAAGGGATGTTACCTTTCACCTAAAAGAGTGGAGTAGAGGATTTAAGAAAGAATTTATTGGCAACTATAAAGAAATTTATTAAAATCAAAAATACATAAGTGAGAAAAAAGAAACCGGTTAAGTTATGAAAAAATATGATTGTCACTGTTGTTTTTTTTTTTCTTAAATATTTTTTCTATTTTTACTTGAAACAATCTACAGTACAATGTACATAAGTGTATGTATTGTATTATTATTGTTGTTCCAAAGTATTTTGAAATGAAAAAAGAAAAAAAAAACCTATTAGTGGAATGTTGCTAGTTAACTTACCTAGCAGCGCAATAGCACCACCAACAACTACAATACATAAGTTTGTAAAATATACGAAAAAAAAAAAAATGTAACAATTTCAAGTAAAACATGATTATTTGTGAATGAGAGTGTGTAGTATGTGTGAGTTTTAAGCCAACACCAAAGGCAAACAGCAATAATTACAATATAGTATGTATAAGGCAACAACGACAACAACAGCTGAGATACTCAGATACAATAACAACAGTAATAATAATAATACTATTAACAACAACACGAAAGTAAACGAAAAAGCATGTAATTATTCCCACGTTTGCTGTCACTCCATGTGGTTCTTTTTATTGTTGTTGTTATTTGTTGGTGGTATGTGATTTTGTTGTTGTTGTTATACTAGTACTCAGTTTTGCACCAGCACAGACTGAATGTCGTCGTCATCAACATTGTGATAGTTGTCATTGTTGATGCTTAGCAGCATTTTATTTTAATTTTATGCAACAAAAAAAAAAATGTATTAAATGCATGCAAAGGGTAAAATTATTATTAAAATTATGATTTAATAAGAAAATACAGATAATTATAGAGTTTTTCTTAAATAAATCATCTTTAAAAAAAAAAGGGGACGCATGTGCTCAACATATGTTTCCATTTATATCTCTTGCTTAACTTTGCTTAGTCAATAAATGTTGCTTTCGAAACATGTTCTGATTCTTAACTTGTGTTAGCAACATTTGCATAGTTGCTTAAGAAGCATTGAACATGTGTTGGGAACATGTTGCTTACATTAACTTCTTCTATGTTTTATTTTTAGTTAATGCATTGTTAGATTCAGAGGAAGGCATTTAGTGCGACTTAAAAATCATTGCCTTTATGATGCCATAGGAATCTAAATCTCCAAAGAAGTCTCCCACTTGTTCTGCCTTTCAGGTTGCCTGTTTCTCCAATTTAAAATTTAAAGTTGCATGAAGCAGTTATAAATGCAATATTATTTTGGCTTTTTTTTATTTATAAATTCAATAAATAAATATATAATTATTCTTTTTAAATAGTAAATATCATTTGAACGAAATGCATGTGCTGAACATATGTAGTATGTTACCATTTGTCACTCTTATCAACATGGCTAAGCAACATTTTCTGTGTTTGTTTCTAACATGCTTCTGCTAAGAACATACATATGTTGTGAACATGTTGTTGCTTGCTTAACTAATGTTGCATACAATTATGTGCCTATTCAAATGATTATTCTTTACTTTCTCGATGTTGATGATGACTTTTGTGCAAACAAAACAAAAAAGTTAAAATCAATTTATGATTTTATAGTAGTATGTTTTGTGGTTTTCGTTTAACTTCGAACTCTTTGAGATGTCTTCAACTTAAATTAAATTGCCATTTAAAATTAAGAGAAGAGGAGTTGCTCCATGAAGCAATTATAAAAGCAACATATCAATTGAAATGCAACACAACAACTAAGTAGTATTTAATAATCATAACAATAACAATGACAATAAGTGAGTAATTCTTATGTGTATGTATGTATCTCTGAGTGTGCTCGTATTTATTGTTATTATTGCAGAGTCAGAGCAATCATTCACACATAGTATTAGTATTGTACTTGTGTCTTTGTTTTTGTTGCATGCAACACCACATACTCTTGTGGTTGGTTTCTTTCTTCAACTACAATTCCATTCAATGATTGCAATTGCAAATTCTTTTGGTGAAATTCATCTGAAAAACTCTACAAAATTAACCCTTTGCCTTGCCTGCATGCCTGCCTTCCTGCCTCATCTTATCTCATCACCCCTTGGAATGTTGCTACTTCTGTTGTTGTATATGCTGCAGTAGTCAATTGTCTTCGTCGTTGTCAGTTGTTTTTGTTGTGTCTTAGTAAATTGTCATCAACTGTCAGTGTCATTTTTAATTAGTTTGTTTACTCAAACAACTTTGGATGCGTGGAGGAACCACGACGACGATGACAACGACAACTACGCATTTTTTATATTTTTATTATTATTGTATTTCATGCGTTACGCTTTTAAATGGTTTTGGTTTTTTAAATTTATTTTATTTGTTATTATTACATATTATTATTATTATTTTCCTTAAGACTCATCAGCATCAACATCAACATAATCAACTCAACAAATGCATGATTGCAGTCCAAGTCCAAATGAAGTGCCATGTTCCAAGTTCCAAGTCTCAAATCATCATCAGTCGTATCAATATTTTGTGTTGCGGTCATCGTTATTTCTTGATTGTTTCTGTTTGTCTGTCGATGTCATTAGTTTATTGTGTATAATTGTCACTGACTGACTTGATTCGTTTTTATATTTCATTTTATATTTCTTTTTCTTTAGAATTAAAAATAATTATTTTTATTATATGCATATAAGTTTATAAATATACGTATATATAGATAGATAGAGGCATATACTTGAGGAATACTGGTCAATAATGCACTGGGTTAATGACTGTTGGCTGGCCATCTTCGTTAGTATAAATTTATTGACTTGATTTTGATTGTTTACAATTTGCACTGGTTGATGTGTTGTGTTTTTTTCTGATTTGATTTGAAGTTAATGAAGATATGAAACGAATGTTAAAAGGCTTGTCTAATTGATTTGATAGTATAAATAAAAGATTCTTTCTGGGTTTCCTTCATATTATTTTTAATTGTATGGATTAAGAAACTAATCCCATTTGCAAAAATTAAACTGATAAAAGTATATGCTTTATAGATTATAAATGATTGCACTACAGTTTATAAAGATTATTTGTGTCTGACACTTGTAATGATTTTTTTTATAATTGTACATTATTTCATGGAGTTTTCATGAAGGCGTGAGTTCGCGTTTGAGCTGTTGAAATATTGTAGTCCATCGACTTTAGTTGGAGTGGTAGCTTCTTCGTTCACATGATTTATGGGCCGCTTCAATTTTTGTTATTTCTGCTTCAATCTGAAGTCGCGCTCAAAGTCTGCACTTCTGCAATACCATGGTGTTTTAACAATATACCTAATTACTTTGTTTTGAAATTGCTTGATTGGGCTTTAGCTGTGCTTAATAATTCCATACTGGTTTAAATATTTGCTTGTGGATTTATAATTTGTTTCCTTTAATGTCAAGTTCATTCCTTTTCTTTTCTTAACGCGTCTCTTCCATCGAAGCTTGCAATCGAATGTCATACAAAGTGATATAATGCTGTTTATGTGGTGTCTATGTATTAAAACCATCCCCGGACTACACTGGTTCCTTTTTCAAACCTGGCGGAACCACCAATAGAGGCATTACTTTGCCAGGGAGAGATAGGGGTGACCACTCTTCTGTTGATTTCCTCACCATGTCTGCATCTATTCCCCGAATGGTCTGGAACATTAAATCCTGACCAGCTTTGCAGTGGTTAAGGTGAATTTGAGTCAACTTAACCATTATTGTTTAGTTTTTCCATCGCGCTTTTGTACATAGGGCACCGGAAGCTTCCTGTGGGGTGATCGTTGCTCAAGCAACACTTGACCATATGATCCTTGTTACCCTGTACATTCCACTGGACTTTTGCACTAACGGAAAACATGCCCGAAACCTGTGTGTTTTATTATATGTGAAGACTATGCCATTGTGAATCTTTATGAATTGAAATACTTGCTAGTTCGGTTTATTGTTCCATATCTGGGTTGAAAGTATTGTTATTGCTTCTAGACTGAAGAGTCTTTTCTACACGATTGCAGGTCATTTGCAAAAAGTGTGTACAGGTGTTTTAATATTCAAATCTTAATATATTTTCTTCAAATAATTGAAGAGAAACCAAGTTCGGTACAAAGGATGCACCTAGCGTGCACATGTGGAATCCATTACAGCTTGTTGCTACGACAAATTGTGGAAATTAAACTCGTTGCCCGTGTAATTAGTTAATTCCGGGTATAGATTTATTTGGAACTGACTGTGCCCACGACTTTTTACGCGTGGCGTATAAGAAATATATTTGTAATTGCGTGTATTTTGTTAACTTTTTTCCTAATCATGCGCTGCAAAATAGGAAAACATTCGAAAATCTCCCAAAAAGTAGGCAACAGAATTAAAAATATTAATATCTTTGATTTAATAAGCGCTAAATGTTGCACGATGCTTGCTAAAATACACCAGTCAAAACCGTATTGACATAGGTTAAGCCGTTTCTGAGATTTGCGAGCTCAAACACAAAAAGGCTTACGATTTTATATATATACACATGATAGATATAGATAATACTAATAAAATATGAATTTTAGCAATATAGGAAGCTGCACTATGTGCTTTTAATGGAAATAGAGAAGGAAGCACAACGTGTTTAGACATACAATTAAATTAGATAATAAATACCAGAGGTCATAGTTCGTTGTTTAATTGGGAATAGTTTAAATTAATAAATGAAGAAACCTTTACAAAGATTGAAAAATTCATATAAATATGTCTATCTAAGCTAAGTTAAAAACTTAATGAATATATGATTGGTTAAACCGATAAATTCTATTTATGTAAATTTTGTTTATTTCCTTAATACAAATTAAATAAATAATTGTTTCTTTAATTAACAAACACCGATTAATATTGTATTTATTTAATCAACTTCCGACAAGTTCCCACTTCTCTAATTCTTTTGTTATTTGCATATCAAAAATAAACAGAAAAGTTCCGGCTAATAAAATTCAATCATAAATAACCAAACATTCTTAATTACTCGATAGATTGAATTATTCTTATATTCAAAAAAAATTCTTAAACCTTTCGATTATAACACAAAACTCTAATGACCTTGGAGGCCCTTTTAATAACTTGTATAATTACCATGAATGCTTTGCTATTAAGATATATTTATACTTTTTGTATTTGAAAGCATTAAATTGAATAAATAAATTCATTTTGGTAGATAAAATCTTATAAAAAAAAGAAACAAATACTAATAAATAAAAAAACAAATAAAATATTTATTTATGTACCTGTAAATGTTATAAATATTTTTTATTACCATATAAAAAGAGTAGACAACACTTTTTTAAGGTTTTCATTTTTATTATTATTGTTTTTTTTAGATTTTATTTATTTTATTAATTTTTTCTTTTTTTATTATTCTTATTTTTTGTTATTGTTTTCTTTTTTCATTATTCAAATAAACAAACAATAAAAAGTTAATTAAAAACATTTCTTCTCTCGCTCCCCCCATGGAATATTGACAGTTTTTGCCATAAATTTTTGTAGAGAAATAAATAAATGTTCAAAAATAAATTTAAACCAAAAATAAAATTGTTAAAACAATTAATAAATAAATAAAAACAAGACAATTGAAAATTTACTCCCACTTTCCTGTTTTTACAATCTTTTTATAAAAATAAATAAATTTTGTATTTATGATAAAAAAAAATTCTGCAAAAAAGAGAAAAAGCCGCACTTGACGATGTCAATTTATAAAATTTGAATAAATGAATACATAAATTTATTTATTTAAATGACACTTCAAATGGGGAATACTCGTATAACAAAGAAAAACAAGAGTCTTCTTAACACTTTGCTAACAAAGAACTACTAAATTATGTAGTTTATGAAACGACAAACAGTCAAAGTTTGGATAAGAAAGAAAGGCAACTTAACTCAACTGATCTCAGACTTTGGTAGTATTTAATGAAGTTCATGGTCTTTCTCTGAAGAGGAGTTTTTTTGAACGAACAAGTGATTGTCATAATTAAGTGACAAAACCCAAACTTACTGATGCTGCCCAATTTAAATACAAAAAATTATTGCATAAAGGGTCATCACAATAAAGAAGCAACCAAAATAACCAAATAAAAGAGGGAGAAGAATATCTTAAAGTGCAATTCTTATGAAAAACACAATTTATCTGTGTCTTTTTACACATTTCAATACAAATTGAGTCATTAACTTTATTTATAAGCGTTGAAAGCAACAGCAGCAACATCAGCACCAGCAGTATTTCAACAAGCAACACAAAAGCAACTTCCGCATTTTCAAAATCTCAATAAAAAAAAACAACTTGAGATATTTTTCTCAATTTTTTAAAGATTTTTTTTTGCCTTAGTGTGCGAATTCATTCAGTGATGTTTTTCTGGGTCAAATGATGATCTTTGGTTGGGTTCTTGCACGCCTGCGCGTGTTAATAAATTTTGCAAATAAAAACATGCAGAGACTCTCAACTCCACACAAACTTCTCAGTTAAGTTCTTAAGTGAAAAAAGTATCATCTTTATGAATTTTTATGGGTTTTTTTATTACAATATTTTGGGTGAAGAAAGTAGTAGGTTGCCCTGCAGTTTTTTTTTTGTTTTAAATGAAGAAAAATTTTTGTTAAACTTAAAGAAGTTTAATGTTGCTGCTTCTCTACAATACAATAATTCTACTTAAGTGGCACAAGTTATAAAATTTTATACTTTAATAAACAAATGTGCACATAAAATATTAATTTAACTTACACAGAAGGAATGAAAAAGAAAAACCCTAGCACCCAGCAAAACAGAATTGGGTCAATGAAGACAAATGCCTATAAATGTTGAAATTTATATTGTAAAATTGGAGAGAGAAGCTTCATTCAATCTGAAGCTTAAGCTTAGGCTATGATAAGAAACTAAAAAATGAATGAATTGAATTAAAAGTAACTAAATCTAAATTAAAGTACGACTCAACTCATTGATTTAAACAACTGCAAAGTATCATGATGATTATGATTTAGATAGCATCTCCAACACACAACACTTGACAATAATTTCCACAAATAAGTAGCATGGTCTATTGCTTGGTCTATTTCCATTAACACCACTTTCATTGAAGATGAAAATGATGAAGCATCTCATATAAGTATACACGTACATGTGATGATGATGATGATGATGATACTTTAAAGCTTTCAACGCCAACGCTCACTGATGATTACAACTAAACTAAGCTTATAAACCAAACACAGCAGCAGTTGAGTGAGTGAACGAATAAATGATTCAATGAATGATGGAATGAATAACTGAATGAATGAGGGACTGAATAAATGACTGTACTCGAAAACGCAAACGTGCAATTTTCAAATTCAATGCGCCGCCTAATGAGCCAACTTTATTTCACTGTAGGCGCGCTGTTGTTTTGTTGTACGTGTACATGTTTTGAGTGAGTCACATGCAACTTGGTTGTTGTTCACTGCAGAAAGTCACTCTAATGTTTCTCTGGTCTGGTCTACTCTGCTCTGCTCTTGGGTGTGTGCACACACAAAATTTGCGTGCAATGCAATCAACGCTTGCATCTCTCCCAGACATCATCACATTGATGTTGATGATGATAAAAAGAAAAAAATATCCAAATTCAAAGAAACGAAAAAACAAACGAATGAGTTGCAACTTTTTTAAATATGCCGCACACGAATAAGAAGAAACACAAAACAAAAAATTCAAATGAAAATTAAGTACTATAATTTTTGTTATAGATAGGACATGATTCAATTGATATTTATATCATTAAAATATAAGACTGGGTGCCTTTTATTTACAGAATAAAACTGATGAAATAAATCTGCAACTAGTCTATCTTTAAGTTAGGAACTTTTAGGTCCTGAAAGGTACACAAAAAGTCTTTAAAAATGAACTTAAACTTCAATTCGAGACAATGTGTTGATAGGCAAACTTGTGACCACCCTAAACTCAATATTGTAGAGGCTCCTCAAGGAAATCAATGAAGTCGAGCAAGGCTTGTTATGCATCGTAGTTGCATCACTTGTTTTATCTGCAAGGCATTACGCAGTAACATAGCATTTTCTATGTTGTAAGCTCAGAATTATTGTTGCTAGACATGCAAATCTTAATTCAACCACGCACATGTTAAACTGCTGAGGCTTCTTTGAACTTTCGATGTAATCAAGTGAATTTTTCTTTTATTTTTCTATAAAACTGTTGAGGTTAAAAATGCATAAATCATAATAACTTTATTTTTTAACCACTTTAATAGTGGTCAATGATTTAAATGATGCTACAATTCTATCAACAACATTTTTTTGTGATGATGATGAATGTATGTTGTGCAACATGAAAAACAAGAAAATGTATATTTATTTAACAATTTATTTTCTTTAATTTAGAAAACCGCACACACATATAAAGACTTTTGGATTATCATAGATATTTATCTTACTAAATTTTTTTTGATTCAAAGAAATGCATTTTTCTGCTTTTTGTTGTCTTGCGGTCGTCCACACTCAATTACAAATTCATTGTTATTTTTCAAAATAATATGCGTATTCATTTTACTGTTAATACCCAAAGAAAACAAGCATTTAACTAGGTCAGGTAGTACGTAGGTCCCCATTGAACTCAACGCCTAATTATTGGCAATTTATTTGATCTAATTGCATAGACGACGTACCAATAATAAGAGTATATACACCCAAAATAACAATACGTACATTTCGATGAAAATCAAGCAATAGATCTTTTTTATTTAGATTTCTTTATTATTATTACGTATACGTCTAACAATTACTACAACCTACTCAATGCTGTCAACGCTTGAAAACACACAGCACAGCACAGCACAATACAATCTACTCTCTGTGCCTTGTTATTATTGTTGACTTTGATCAGCAAACAATTGATTATTCCCCAAATTGTATCCAGATCTATGTACTTCATGCATAATCATATGTATTTATTGTAAAGTACGCACTTGCATTTGAAATTGAAGCTTACACAATTTATTTATTTATTTATTTATTTCTTCTTTTCCTTCTGACTCACTCACACTAAAAATCATTGACGTATCTGACTCACCCACTTTTATTCTCTTTTTGTCAGTAAATAGTTCAAGCAAATTGTGTGAGATGGTGATAGTGGAGGCTTTTTCCAATTTTTTTTTCTTTAATAATTTCCTAAATAAACACAGTCGAGTATAAAAAAGTTGTTACAATATTTCACAATTCATTTGAGTTCGATTTTATACAATTGTAATTTGTTGTGATTCAATGATTTTCGATATCTTTTGGATTTGGTGTCGGGATTGCATTGTTTATTTTGATGTAAACATCCGGGCGTATGTAATGCGTAACGCAACAAATTGTTGCATACTGTATAATTCCCGAATTTGGTTACATGGGATTCAATGAAATATATTTTAGTATGCGAGTAGTTTTATGCTATTTTTGCATCAGCAACTTATTGAATTATTAATGTGTTTGTTCATTGTGTTCAGAAGAATGTGTGTGTGGCATGTTTTGTTGTTTCCCTCTTTGTAGATAGAGAATTGCGTGAACCGCATGGGAAGTGATGGCATATTTTTGTTTTATTTATGCTGGCGTTCATGGCATGATGAAATGGGATGCTGATGCTGATGATAATGCTGATGGGGATAATCATGGGAATTGGAACTTATAAATGTTAAATATTGGGAATGAGCGTTTATTAAACAATTGAAGTGCTTAAGAGAAGCACGCCATAGTGTAACAATTTATTAAAAATTAAATTGGGGAACGAGTTTGCCTCATTTGCTTTTTTCCTTCTTTCTAATTAATTGAAAAGTGTTTGTGAGCACCAATTTAAAAATATGTTTTTCTTATTAAAAAAAATAATATTTTAAATGAAATTTAAATAAAAATCTGTTGGTGGAAAAAAAGCCAAAAAAGTGATATAAAAAATCTCAAAAATATTAAATATTTTATTGCATAATAAAATCATGCAATAAAAATATTAAATCTTTTATAAAAATATTTTACAAAATTTAATTACGAAAATAAGAAATTAATATTTATTATTTTTATTTCTTAATAAAAATGAATTAAATGTAATTGCTAGAAAAAATATTTAAAAAAAAATCATGTGTTCTGCCTTTCTTTATTGCAAAAGGTAATTGTTACTTTAAAGGATTTTATTATTATTATTTTTTTCTTTTTATAATCACACTCAAGGGTAAATTTCAATGTTGATTAAAATAATAAATACACAAAATTATATAATTCCTTAATGATAATTTTATATTTATGATAATTGAAAGGATTTTAACATGTTTAAAGGGTTAAAAAAGACAAGGGCTTTCCAAATTTTACAAACATTTCTTCTCATTGTTCCTTGGAAAAGAGCATTACTTACTTCATTTTGGATTTGGTCACTGAGGTTACTCAATTTTTCTATGATAATTGCAGTCTAATAGTTACAGATTAATGGAATCAAACATATTACTTTCGAAAAAAAGGCCAATAGCCAAAGCCAAAGCTCATAAATGATGGAAAAGGCCTTTGAAGTTATAGGACATTGTTCTCATATCAAGTGCTTCTAACTGATACCTTTCTGTCTCTACTTACTTATACATTTCTGTCATTTAATCTTTTTAGCGATTGAAAAATTATTCAAAAATCACACATCACAATCTACATACACATGCCACTGTTTAGGGTTCCGTAACCAAAAGATGCCAACGGGACTAGGGTTGCAACATAGAAGACCATACACCGATGTTCGATGTTCGTTGAAGTGAAAAATCAATGTTACGATGTCTCTGTAACAAAAACATCGATGTTTCCGATACAACGATATCGATGTTGCAACCCTTAACGGGCCCTATACTAAGCCTACGCTGTCCGTCCGTCAGTGATCTCTATGTCATGAACTATAATAGGTAGATAGTTACAAAATTCAATGACAGTATTACGACAAATAATAAAACTTAAATAAAATTAAAAAAATTAAAGGGGTCCCCATACAAGAAACGTGTGTTCTACTATGCACTGCGCACAGTTTTTATCTTTTGTTTCTCATTTTGGTTAATTTTTATGTAGTTAGTACTTTTTTAACTGGTTAAATATTTCACTTTTGCGTCAAAATTAAAAACAAATTAATTTTATATAACTTCAAACAGAGGTACACGCTCTATGTCCAGCAATACATGTTGTTAAATTTTGTGCGATAGTACGGAACCCTTCGTTTTTTTTTTTTTTTAATAATTTATTATTTATTTAGAATCTATCTATTGCTTATATGTAGACAGTAGCTATATTATATGAGGTATTCAGTTATCTTGAGGTTATAGTCAATGATTGAAGCGGAAGGGAAGATCTAAGGGATGACAGCACTTAAGTCTGCGAAGTTGCTGGCTGTTGTCCAGAAGTTGCACTGCGAGGACTTTTACATGGTTCTCAAGTAGATGTTCGTAGTGGTGGCTAAACGCAGTGATGGTCTCAGCAACAGTATCAATCTTGAGGTCGCAGTGAATGACATCTTTGCGAACATAGAAAGGGGCACATACTATAGGACGAAGAACTTTGGACTGGAACATTTGTATTATGATAACATTTTAGGCCGCAGTGGAGGCATGTAGGTCCAGATTGGCCTTAGAATCGCCTTGTAGAGCAGTAACTTATTGCATAGTGAGAGCTTCGAACTAGTCCTGAGTAACCAGTACAGGCGCTTGAGCTTAAGGTTGAGCTGGGTCCGCTTGTTGAACAGGTGTTTTCTCCAGTTGAGTGATCTATCCAGAGTAAGTCCTAGGAACCCTTTGTGATGTTTTTTTTTTTTTTTTTCCAATACAATCAGTTCAAAATGAAGGCAATGAATTCTGTGAATTTGATTTTATCATAAAGTACAATAATATAAGAATTTATTTTGTTATTCAACTTCTAATAATAATAATAATAAGAATTCTGTGAATATACATACATAATTTGTAAGCAATTTAAGCACTAATTAATTTATGTATGTAAAATTTTATTATCTATATATAATCTATAATCTAAGCTTATTTAATTTGTATTCATATTTTAATGCTTTTTTTATGTTCAAGCAAAATCATTATTAATTTCTTTTCTCAACTTCTTTTCATTGCAGGTAAATATTATTCAACATCTTGATAAAGCATAAAATCGTGTAAAAATTGTAAGTGTTAAGCAATGAACAATTTTTATAATTCAAATGAACTTTAAAAACTTGTATAATGTATGCATATCCGAGGGTAGTCCTAGAAGTATGACTTCAGTCTTATTTATGTATAGATGTTGCTTGTTTTTCTAAGGTAAAGAGTATAAAATAGGTGAGCAACATCATTGATGACTATTTTCTGGTATCTAAGGGTTGTCACTATAAATCAAATATAGCATCTGTTTAACATTACTGAAAATAGTCGATTTGTTTTCGCCACACCTTTTAAAACATAAAAACATAAGACAATGATAAGTAGAAGTTAAGGCTTGCACCAGATGGATATGTTCAGATGCTAGAAGGGTTCTTACTATAACAGGCTGTTGGCTCCATTAAACATCAGTGAGAAAAATCTATTAGCTTCCTCTTTTATCATATTTAGTCAACAATCTTTTTTGAAACTTGATAAAAATAGTGAATGATGAATATGTGTCACACGGGTATATTGATATTTTTGAAGGCTTATCGATGCTATTAAACACTACTGAGAAAAAAAGTAAAGTAATAAATTGAAAATTTGTCTTCATAAATTGTTCCTATTTAATTAGTTTGTTACTTCTGAGACAACACTCGCACGAAATGCATTTACTTTTTATCTTAACCCAATTCAAAACAAATTTAAAAAACATTTGACGCTTCAAGTCCTTGACATGTGTTATTGTATTCCCCTCTCCCTCTCTCTTTCTCACTCTTTTCAAATGCAAATCAATCTTAAACTGAAGAAAAACTCACACAAATTGACACCTTTTTGCATATTTAGTTGTTTTAATTACCTATAAATTGTGAAATACTTTTTGTATATATGTTTAAAATGCACAGCAAACACACAATCAACTTGACAATTTGTCATTTTGTCAAAGCAACAATAAAACATTTCACATTGACTTTGTTACTTGATTTGGTTGGTTGATTGGTTGTTATTTTATTGAAGCTCATTGACATAAAATGGTTACTTACTATACACTAACAGAAGAAGTTGCAGTCGAAGAAGTTATATTTATGCTACTTATGCATGTATGCGAATACTTAATTACGAATTCACTAAAAATGTCACAATCACTTGCGCAGGCGCATTTGTCAAATTGACAGCAGCGTGTGCACCTTTCAAGCATCGATTGCGCAGTTAAAAGTTTATCTTGACACCAGCCAACCAACCAACCAACCCAGTAATCAACCAAGTAACCAATTCTCAACTCCAACTTCATTTCTATGCTATATAGTGGCTGATGATTACCACAAAGTGTGAGCAGAAACTCCTAAATTGAGCTGAGTTGAGTTGAGTTGAATTGATCGAATGACTACAACAAACAACAGAGTTTGAGCTGAGCTTCACATGAAACTAAGCTCTTTGAGTTAAAGAAGAATAATGCGCTTAGCACGCACCTTAAAAAACAAGAAATTATTGTGTACGCATTTGAATGGGCGCACCTTAACTAAAGCCGATTCAATTCAATTCGATCTGAGCTGCGCCAGGATCTGATATGAATGAACATTCATACATAAATTGTTAAGTCAATAACCTGCTTAAAGAATTTCTAGCAAACAAATTATACAAAATAAAATATTTAAGTAGATACATTATTTCATAAATTGTTGTTATTGTTATCTTTTCTGTTTAAAAGTTTTCATTACCATGGCCTTTATGATTTATTTTTTTTCGTTTCTGTTTCTATTTGTCATTTAATGTTGGCAAATGCAAACAAAACTTCGAAACGCTTCAGTTCGGTAGTAAATAATTTTGGAAGGCATCACTTCACCATCGCTTTTGATTTGGTTGGCGCACGCAATCACCTTTCTGTTTGTAGTTGTACTCAAAAGTTTGTTGTTAGATAAACAGCTGCAGGTGCCAAAAGCATTTTGCTGTTTGTTAGTCTGTTAAATCGTCATAGATCATCGATGCCACCATTCATTTTAGTTTGATTGGTAATGAAATGAAAAATGTAAAAAAAATAAGCTAAGGTATAATACCGGTATTGGCTCAAAAGCCGCCTTAAGACAACAAACTATAAACCTAACACTCAATTGAGATACTCATTATTGTTATGGTGGTTATTATTATGATTATTATTATGTTGATTGTTGTTATATAAACAATTGTTATTATTGTTGTTATGATTACTGTTGCAGCTTTTTGGCATAATTTTGTTTTTTGTATTTATTGTACAATATACTAATATTTATTTTGGATGCCCTTGTCCTTGTCCATAAATGGAATGAAATGAGTTTGAAGTTTGAAATGAAAACAGTTTTAATAAATATTGATTTTAATTATAATTTTTTTCCTTAATTTCAATTTTTGTTTGCTTCATAATTTTAAATTATAAAAGATACTTCAATCTAATATTTATTGTATGTATACATATGTAATCTATCCAAAACCTTGTCCTGTCCTTAACATAAATAAGTATAAAATTCAATCCAAAATGTCTTCAATATTATTGTACTTAGCTTAACTCTTAAGGACTTACAGTTTTGCTACCCAAGCACTGAGCATTCAGTATTACTAAATCCAACCTGGCGCTGTTTGCCTTGCGGTATCCGAGCGTCATCTGTTGATGAGTATAAGTGACCTATTCTCGTTGTAACTAGGCCAGGCAGCAGGTGCCACTCTGCAAGATTCAAGATCTTTACACCGCCTATTTGCCAGCTGACGGAAATACAGGGAGTTGCTCCTCTTGACGACCGCCAATGGAATTGGGATCTGTTCCGCTGACGATAAATCAAGGGAAGCACCAAACCGAGCCAGTTCGTCAGCCTTCTCATTTGCCTCAATGTTCCTATGGCCGGGAACCCATAAGAGAATAATATCAGCTTGACGACTGAGCTTGCTTATCGTCGACCTGCATTCCTTAACGAGTTTGGACTTCACAGTGGTGGATTGCAGTGCTTTGAGTGCCGCCTGACTATCAACGAATATCTTACGACCTTCTGGTACGTTATTTCTTGCCAGCCGACATGCCTCTGTAATGGCTAGGACCTCTGCCTGAAAGACAAGAGTTTGATAACTTTAGATCCACTTGACTAAAAATGCCCTACAGTTTTATTTGATGGATTAAATTATTTTCTGGTATTGTAAGTTTTCTTTAAAATTTATAAGAAATACTTAAGTAGTTTTATCAAAATATATTGGTAATCCATTTATAATTGGAATCTTAATTTCATAGTATATTGCAAATTATATCTCTATCTTCTATATATACTTAATTAAACGGCAAACACATGTTTTGTGAATCCTTTCCTGCCTAAACCATTGAATTGATTTTGATTAAAAATAAATACCAATTGATAGGATGTGTACTAGGGATTTTATACTTCTGAGACATCAGATCAGCGTCATTTAACACGTGATAGTAGAGTTTTTCCAAAGAACATTGTTTACAGAGACGTTGTAAGCACTTAAATGGGTTACGCTAGTACACATATAATCTCTTTTAAATATTTAAATACATACATTACATTACTAAAAACCTTTTGAACAACATTTGCAGTTTTTTTTACAAATATTCAATTCCTATGAAAATCGACCCTAGTACTGATATTTCTGTATAAATTTTGTTAAATCACAATAGTGTTCAACATAATTGTGATCCTTAATAATTACATAAGCATTGCACGCATTCTTTGGAGAAGATCGTTCGGGTGTAGCCTCTTTAGTCTCCGTTGTGTCGTACCTTGGGTGAGAGCTACCTTTGAAGTCGCTAATTGAAACAGTAAAACAGCTGATGTGTATATTGGTTACATCGATTAATGTAGGCTCCTTTAGGTGTCTATGTAGAGTAGTAGTGTTGTGGACAAACCATGATTCGTTTTAGAACCTTGCTTTGCCAAGCAAGGAATAAATAACGACTTAAATTTGTAAGGCGTAGAGCCAAGTTGGGGCCACTATTTGTATTTACGAGTGTTTTTCATCGCCGTAACTTTTGAATAGGAATATGCGGTGATGGAGGAATTCTTCATTTAAACCTGTTTATAACTAAATTTACGAAGCTAACAAAATATTTAGGTTGTTTAATCAAATCATCATTATGTACTTAGAACAATTACTGATAGTTAGATATGAAGGTACATTGGCCAGATTCGACCCATTGTGATACCCCTGAATGATAATCGTTAGATTTATTTAAAAGAATGTTCCACAATTGAAAACAAATTTCCATTGCATATAATATGGAATGGTATTAAACTATTGATGAACCCTAGGCTGCTGCTGTCGTTGGTTCTTTTCTTAAGATTAGTTTTTTCTTCTAGGCCTCCAATTTCACTGAGACCAGTGGGGTTGCTTCCACAGATTGGTAAATGGTATCAATATATTTGTTTGGTTTTAGCGGACTCATTTCATAGTTCAATTGGTTGGTATAGTGCCGGTGTAGTGGCTCGCACAACGCAGGTTATGTGATCATTTTCACTGAAACATGCTCCCGTGGGTACATACGGCACCGCGTAAAGGTCATTGGGTTCTTTAACCAGTTGGGAAGATCATGTCTCCTAACGGAGGGAATTTGGTTTTAGCGGAGTCGTTTCATAGTTCAATGATGGTTGTGTGGTAGAGTGCCGGATTCGTGGACCGCACAACGTAGGTTCCAACCCCCAGTCGCTTTTCAAGAAAAAGCTCTTGGACTCAAAAGTGTTCTTCATTCATTATCACGACCTTGGAGCTACTCATTTTGTTTGCAATCAGGACTGATGTCCCTCTTAGTGTAGAAGAACAACAAGATCTAACTTTAAACATTCATATTTTTTCATATTAAGCCAGATTATCTCATTTTTTTATAGTCAATCCTAATCCTGAAGCTTTGAATTAGTAAATCCTAATACTTTGACTAGTATTTGTTCTTCTAATTTTCTTCATCACCTATTCACTTTCAATATAATCACTTCTCATTCATCTCATTCTTCAATTGAAATCAATTATAATACTATTTTAATTCATTCCACTCTCTCATACATACCCCTACTAAGTATAAGTGTAGTAAAGGTGTCAATTTGTCAAAATTTGGCTTAAAATCAGAAATATATTATATACACATACATATATGCGGCATATACGTATAACCTCGTAAACTAACAAGCTTAACATGAAATTGATTTGACTGACAGCGACGATTTGTCTTTTCGACATTTTTCAAATAAAAAAATAAAAAAGAAAAAAGCAAAAAATAAAGAAAAATAACCAAAATCCACTTAAAATTATTAGCTTAGCACAAAAAGCTTTTTTCGTTTTGTATTTCTTTTTTTGATTTGAGCCATAAATGGTTTGATTATGAATACTTGCTTGCGGGTTACCCATTTACCCCAACCAGCTCCGGATCATCATCATCATCACCACCATCATCAATGCAAATACAAGGCTGCTGCTGCTGCTGCTTGTCATGGCGCCCAAGTCAATGCATTTAATGCCAACAAATCTGTATTAAATAAAGCAAGCAGCTATCAAAAGATTTGTGAAACGCATGCGCAAATACAACACAATACAAAAACAGAAAAAAAATAAAAATAATAAAGTATCTATCGCGTAACGCATGTGTGTGTGTTTCTTAACCAATTTGTTGTTAAGCGAGCGCCCGATCGTATGCTGATGTCTTTAAGTATCTTTCATTCTCTACTACTTATTGTATATACTAGTACTCCCGCCTATAGGCCTTTATTGCTGTCTGTTTGTCTGTCAGTTTGTCTATTTTCTATCTAGGAGTAGTATGTCTGACTATGTGTCGTTTAGGCCATTTGCTTGTCGCTTTTTAGCCATTTTTGGATGACTACGACGACAATGTTGACGCTGCTTATGTGTGCTTTTATTATTGTGTTGTGTTGTGTTGCATTTGAATGCAAAACATTATTTCGCATTTATTTGTTGTTGTGTTGTTCGTTGATTTTGGTTTAGAGATCATTTTGGTTTAGAGGTTTGTCCGAGAGTCTTTTGAGACTCTCATTCGTTGGTGATGGCGATTTGGCTAAAAGCGCTTTGATTAATTGCCGCTTAGTGTTCTCTGCATTGCCAATCCAAAGCAATCCAAGCAAAGTCATTTTGGCAAATGCAAAACGTTTAAATATTGCAAAGACTGTTGTCAGTTGCCAGTTGTTGTTGATGTTGTCTCCTTGTTGCTGTTGCTGCTGATTTGTTTTTGTATCTTTTTTGTAAGTTGTTCACGCGGCTGTTGTTTGCTTGTTATTTGTTTGTTGGAAGCGTGAATCACACATACAATTTGGTGTTGTCTCACATTGATATGGATTTTTTTGCCTATTTTCCTCATTTTTCTTTGCTTTTCTTTATTTGGAGGTTAATGCTGAAGACGACGACGCAGAAAGGTTAAAGTGCATTTGCAGAAAAAGTTCACGCGAAAAGAAAATTAATTGCACTTTTCTTTGCTTTGCTTTACTTAAGTTTTTTTTTTTTATTGAAAATTTCTTTGTTAAAATTGTGTTCGGTTTTCTTTTGTGGGAAAATTGCGGAAATTAATTGAGCTGCCACAATGTTTCTTCAAAGTGTTTGAATTCAATTCGGAAAGTTGGCTAACAAAACAAATAAATTGGCAAAAAAATCAGTGGGGTGGGGACTGAATGAAACAAAAATTCGAGGCCTTTAAACATTGGTGATAATCAAACAATTGTATAAACTTATTCTGCACCCAAAGTGCTTATTAATTAGTGAGTGATTCAACATTTGTCAAAGGATTTTCTATGCAAGTTGCCCCTGGGAAAATGAGCCCATGTCTCAACCACAATCCCAGTCTTTAGTTTCTAACGAAGCTTTTGTTTATAACAAATGTTTAAATACAAGAAAACCGTTTAGCTTCTGCACATTTTTGCATGCCACTGAACTGCAATGGTAAATTGCAACAACTCGTAGTAAAAGTATCTTTTTGGTGCGTCTTTTATTCGCACGCAAAGCTGTTGAAGTTCAGAGGTTAATGGGCAACATTAATAGACCGAGTTGCATCTCGTTGTTGTCGTCGTAAAAATGCCAACCAACCAATCGATTTCTGGTGATAATATTAAGTAGCAGCATTGATGTTGCTGCTGTTGCTTGGTTTACTGTTGCTATGAAAATGAAATGAAATTCATGCAACATCGTCGTTGTCGTTTGCTGCTGTCAACTGTGTTAATGCATTCATTTGCTTTCGCTCAATTGAACCAGCAATCGCCCGCTTAAATCGCTTATATATTTTTCTGTATTTTTAATCTATTGAATATTTCACTTGAAGATCTTTCTTTTTGTGTATTTCTTTCATATCATTTATTGTTCAATAATAATAAAAAAATACTCTGGACTCTGTGGAAAAAGTAATTTGTATGCGCTTTATTGGTTACTCATGCATATGAGCGATCGATCAATCGTTTGATTGATTGATTGATGGATGGTTGGTTGCATATACATATGGTAGTAAGTATGATATGTAGATATATTGATTGACTGACTGACAGGCTTTTGTGGTCTTTAGCAAGAGCAACCCCCAAAGCTCAGAGACTTTTATTATTAATAGATAAAAGTTACTTTATGTTTTCAATGTTGTTTCTATGTGCAGGCAATAAAATGCTTTCAGCTAGTTTACAAATATGTTTTAATTGTTTCGAAAGTGTGCAGTTACATAAACCTGAATGAACAACAACAACAATAATAAACAATTGTCGTTAAACAAAAAGACAGAGAGCAGTAAAGTAAGTTTAGTTTAATTTATCTATAAAATTATGGAAAACAATTTTGGGTTACATGAATTCAATCCAATCGCTCCACACAACACTACTCTCTTTTCAATCCAATCCAAATAGCCATAATAGTCAGCACTTGACCAATTTGTGTCTAGACTTAATAAATTGTTTTAAGTGCAGAAGCAGTCAATATTGTTTTGTCTGAAATAGTACGAGTTAAGCATACTTAACGAATGAATGAATGAATGAATTTTCCTCAGTGTATCTCACTAAAGCTAAGCTAAGCACGGCAATTTCTTTGTGATTTGCACTCGATCGTTGCATTTGTAGTCATAAATCACAAAAAAAAAAATCCATTCGAGTTGAAAAACATTAAATAAAAATATAAATACAAAAATGTATTTCAGGCTCTCAGTTGTTGGATGTTGGTTGTTGCTGCTGCTGCTGCTGTCATTGGTGTTGTATGTCCATATATACTACTTACTATACTATATACTCTATATAAGGCGAGAGGCGAATGTTGTTGTACATTGAAAGCAGCAACTACTTTAGGTTTTAATTTATGCACAAGTCTGGATTTAGCAGCTTTTCAATATTAATTTCGTACATTTATGTTCGAACGAATGACTTAAATGGCAATAAATCACTTAAAAAATACTCAAAATATTTCCAATTGTATCGGTGATACTCCCTTCTCTTCTGATACGATGGATGGCTTGCATGATATTCATAAATATGTATTCTTTTTTAAGGTTTCATTATAAAAATGTTTAAAAATCAATTTATTTATGGACAAAGTTTATTGGCAAATAGTTTTGTGTTTCTTTGTTAGTACAAGGACTTCACTCTACAGAGAAGATCAGTGAAGTACTGTCTACTTGCAAGATAACATTCAGAAAGGAAAGAGTGAAATATTGTTTAGCTCAATTGTCAACTTCATGGAAATCCTCTAGACTCTTATGTTCAGTTAGGAATTTGAAACGTTTAATGAATGGTGGACACTTTCTTTGGGTTAATGGTCTTCATTGGACTCTGCCTGTTTGACATTCAAGCCTCTAGACTGCATTTCTAAGTATAAATTTTGTACAAAATATCTTACACAAAGAAGTGACGCCCTCCAGAACTAGGTTCAATACATTTGTATATTACTTGTTTACTGATCTTGAGTGCTTGAAGAACATGGTCGTCGGCTACTTAATGAGATGTATAATATTTATTTATTTTAGTCCGAAAGAGTCTTTAATTGTGACCTGTTCCACTGTACCATAGACTCAGCAAATTTTTGCGCGAGAACATCAACGTTTTCATTCTCTGAGCAGTGCACTCACCTATCTCCTAAATATTCATTGATATCCCTTTTTTTTATTACCTGGTGGCTAATAAATACAGCAGTCGCAGGTTATGCAGAGGCGAACCATTAAATGTGTGACATCGCCATATTAAATTCACCAGTTGAATACATGTAATAAGAAATAGTTGGAACTAATACTGGTTACTAGAGATGAGCTAAACAGTGACACAGTGATTCTAAACTATGATTGAGTCAAAGTCATTTGAAGGGAGAGACACAGTTTACTTGATTGATTGTGACTCACTTTGATTCAGTTGCTCTCTAATCCAATCATAGTTTAAACAAAGTAAACTCTGTCTCTCCCTTCAAATGATTATGACTCTATCACAGTTTATAATCACTGTGATTTTGAAATCACTGTTTAGCTCATCTCTACTGGTTACAAAGGGACTAGCCACGTACCAATTTTGGACCAGTGATACATACTGCAGTGAAATTAAGACCGTTTTGGTCTTGAAACAGGAACAAAGTGCATCAGAAAAGTCCAGGACCAGACTGGAACGGAAATCGATAGCCCGTGGCTGTAGAATGGCTCGGCGCACTTACCTCTGAACCAACGATTCAGTGGTATAATATATAATATTCGTTTGAGATTTATTTGGTGTGTTTCGTCAACAGCCCCTTTTCGCATTGCTGGTTGCTAGTGAATTCACTAGTTAGAGGAAATGAAGGCAGTGGCAATGACTGGAGAACGGTAGTGCAAGCGGTGACATTGAACGGTGACATGACTGGTGAACGGTGGTTGCAATTGACCCCTTGCAATAACACCACGAACAAGTTTTGGACCAGTGATTCATACTGTAGGGCACTATACACCACACGACTACTATGTCATACTCATACTTCACCGGACACTATTCAAGATCCATTCGTTAGTAAGGTATACGACTGAAAACAAATTCGATTGGTTTCTACAATTTACTAAACCATTCACTCGTATTCATTTCAAATGAGGACGACAAAATATGTATTTGTTTTCCAAGGGAATTCATTCATTTAAATCGTGTGACCATATTCATGCAATTCTATTTACCCTTATAAGTGTCATTGATATCAGAATGATCCCAAATAGGCCTAAGTGCGCTGTGCTACCACTTCTTCCTATCTTAGTAAAGTGGATTTTTTTCAATAAAAAAATAGATGATTTTTCTTAAAAAATCATGTAAATCTTTCACTTTTTTACTTAGCAAACAAAAAGGTTTTTAGCCTGTCTTATGAGGCTGCTAATCGATCATCAAAAAATAAACCTTTGACAAATCTTACTAAAGAAATCGACTTACCTTCAATTCAATTCACTTACTCTCAATTGGTTTATCTATCAACTATTGTACATCAAAAGAAAGAAAGCTTGACAAAAGCATTAAAAAATTATGAATAAAAAAGAGTAGAAAAAATTCCAAATAAAACTACTCAACGCCTTTCTTTAGATTTCTCCCTATCAAATGTAATAGATCACATATTTTTTTTTTTTATAATAATAAGTTTCTTAATAAACTGAAGCCCCCATAAATAGAGCTTTACCTATAATAAGTGACAAATCTTTATAAGTTAAAGCTGAGTGAGTCACCAATTTTTTTCAATTTCTTTATAAATTGAAAGGAAATGCTTTGAATAAGTGATTGAACCAACCAACCAGCTGCACATTAAAACATCTTCAAATGGTTTCAAAGATTCAAAACAAAAAAAAAGATACAAAAAGGCAATCATCATCATATTGTATGGTAGTAGTTACAAGATACGAAGAAGGACAGACGGAACAAAAGCCGGCAAAGATTTGCTTTTTCATTATTGTTTTTCATAAGCCGCAGCACATGCCAAAGCCAAAATATCACAAAACAAAAAATAACAACAAAATATACACTTGCAACATGTGGTTGCTTGTCTATTGTTTATTTGTTTATTTGTAGTCATTGGAATAGCAAATTTTGCAAAAACAAAAAGATTTGTTATTGTATGTCTGGTTGTTGGTCTTGGCTCAGTGTATTTTTATTATAATTTTTTGTTATTTTTTAATTTATTAATAATTTTGATGCTTATTGGATTTCTTGCTTGTGGCAAATCAAATTGTTATTTATTGTGTATATACATGTGTATGTGTGTGTGTGGGTGGGTGTGTAATTTGATGTCTTTATAAAATAATTAACATTATTTATTATTAATTTATTTTATTAATGCAGCAAAGAAAGATGGAAATGTGCGAAATGCCAAATTTTGCAATCAAATTTGACATAATTAAAAACATAAAATAAAATTAATATTTATTTGAAAGGAGTGTGAGAATTTATGTTAAATTAATTGGAATTATGGAATTATATAACATACGATTCAATGAAATTTAAGTACCCAAAACGTCAACAGACTCATTTATTTGGCTGTGAGCTATTCAGATGACACATTTTTCTTAAGCTACTAATCAACTTACTAAGCGGCTTCTCCAAAATCCTCGAACGTCTAATTAAGACCTGGCTACACTTACTCCTAGAAAAAAATTCTATTTTACCAACAGTCCAATTCGGATTACGATCTTTTCTTAACTGTATTCACCCCCTTGACCAAATCTCTATATATGTGAAGGAGAACTTGGCTCTTAAAAAGTCAGTTGGCGTGGTAGCACTTGACATAGAAGCCGCTTTTCATACAGTTTAGCATAATGGACTGATTTTTAAGTTAGTATCTTGTAATACCCCTACTTACATTACTAAATTAATACAAAACTATCTATCTGATAGGTATTTTTACGATAGTCTAAACGGAACTAACTCCAGTAGAAAGTTAATAAGTGTGTTCGGACCCATCCTTTCTAATATTTACACTTACGATATCCCTTGTCGTATTACGCTTATTTTTGCAGATGACACAGCTCTTCATAGTATTATTTCTCGTAAAAGATCAATGGTTTCGTTGCTTGTGTGGCACGTAGCACCGTCTTGTTGAAAGTAAACGTTGTCCAGATCAATACCATACAATTCCGGCCATAAAAATTCATTAATCATCTCTCGATAGCGCAATCCATTCACCGTAACTATTGCTCCAGCCTCATTTTCGAAAAAGTAAGGTCCAATGACCCCGCCGGACCATAAACAGCACCAAACAATCACACGTTGAGGATGGAGAGGCTTTTCAACAATAACTCTTGGGTTTTCCGAGCCCTAGATGCGACAATTTTGCTTGTGCACGTAGCCACCGAGTTGGAAATGGGCCTCATCAGTCAAGATGGTTTTTCGATGGAATTCCGGATCATTTCTATGCATTTCAAGGAAACAATCAGCAAAGACACGACGTTGTTGATGATCGGCCAGCTTGAGTTCTTTTGTTAACTGAACTTTATAAGCCTTAAGACCCAAGTCTTTTTTCTTTCATTTTTAACACTTATTCAACCTTAAACAATTCCATGGAAAGGAGTTTGTTTGATTTGATAAAAGCAGAAACATTATATCAAATATCTTATAATCCTGTAACATACTTTGCTATGAAAATCAATCCTTTGTTTAAATAAAAAAAAAGGAAAACAAAAGGATTCGTATAGTTTCGTTAAGCTTTTTATTATGCGATGTTACCTTACTACTTATAGTGTATAGAATATACTGCAATGGTAATATGGATAATGGAGAAGAAGTACACAAAACAAAAACATATTGGTAAAATTACAAAATATTCTGGTAAAATCGGATTTAGCTTAGTAATAGACAACTCGAGCCTTCTTGGCTAAACGCGCCGAACGCCGCAATCCATTAGCACTTATTACTAAAATTATATACGATACACATATACATCAATGTGTTAAATTCAAATAAATTCCAATTACCTGTATTATTTTCCGGAACAACGGTATTTTTCCTTAAAATTGGCTTTACATTCGGCTTTTCAGCTTTCTTGGCTAATCTGGCCGAACGCCGTAAAACCATGGGAGCATTTTTTCCTAAAATTATATATACAATATATGCATCAATGTGATCAACTTAAATAAATTGTTATTACCGCCAACATCTTCTGATGAAACGTCATTTTTCTTTAAAGTTATCTTGCGGCGCTTAGGCATTGTTTCTTCCCGATATTTACTACTAAAATATGTATAAATATATTAGGAGTATTTCTATGTTCCTATTTTATCTGAGAAATAATGAATGAAAAAATATGCAACTTTTCATTGCTTACTATGTATAAATTATTTTCATTTAAAAAATATAAAGTATTCGTGAAAAAAAAACTTATAGACAGTTTTCCTTTGAAGTTCTTCTTAAATCATAAATTTTTATATGGTATGTTCTAGCTGATCCAGCAAATTTTGTTTTTATTTGTTTGTTTTTTAAAGAACGTTGGTGCATTTGTGAGGAACATGTGGTCTCCGGCATTTTAGGTGGTTCAAAATAAAAAAAAAAACTAAGTTAAGGATAAAGCAATGGTTACTAGGGCTGCTTTGCTATATAAACATGATTATTTGCGATAACTCAAACCCAGGGCCATTCACCAATTTCCTTCAACGCAACTCATAATGCAAAGGACCTTTGCATCCCCCCAAATGCACAAAAAAAAACTTCCTCGTAGTTAGCGACAGCTTTGCAATAGCTTACCTTGTTTAGACCATGACCTTTTTCTTACATTATTGTCGTATGTTACCCATTAATCACTTTCTAAAATCATACTTGATAGATCGCTTCTTTCGTATCAAACAAGAATATACGTATTCAGAATTCAAAGAAATTAAAGCTGGAGTTCCGCAGGGTAGTGTACTAGGCCCCTTCCTTATATTTTATTCACATGTGATCTACCAACCAACAAAAACCTCTTTACTTCAATATTTTCTGACGACACAGCCATATTATCTGTGGGCAGCACAGAGAATGTAAATAGTGAACAACTCCAATGCGCGTTAAACGAAATCTTTGAGTGGACATCAACATGGCGCATTAAAGTCAATGAAACAAAATCAACGCATATAGATTTCTCGTACAACAAAAGACGATACCTCCCATTGTATATAAATGGCGTACAAATTCCACACCATAATACTGCTAAATACTTAGGGATGACTCTGGACACCAAGCTCAAGTGAAATGAATATGTATAGAAAAATAAGATCTTGAACAAAAATTCAGAAAAATGTATTGGCTCATGGGGTAGGCGGACTGCGCTATCGACCTATCCGAGGCTAATCTTCTTGAGAATACAGGAATCAATAAAATTCGGACGCAGTTGATTGGACCAAGGCGCCCTAGTCTGGCGGCAGATGTGCTACCTTCATAGCAGTGTTTACTACGATTAGGCTTCCAGACTTGCCTAAACCGTGAGGCGAGCATCTAGAATTTCCCCTAGATTGCTGATGTTGTGCAGTTATCCCGCTGTGTGCTCGGTCGTCATTTCCTCATTAGTGAAAAACAGAGGGCACCACGAGAAGGTTGAGGATGACATTTGTACAGAGAGCCTATTAGAGACGCATCATGCACCTTACCCTATCGACCTATAACAAAGTATTATTATACAAGGAAATACTTAGACCTTATGGACTTATGGTATCCAGTATGGTATCAATGCAAAGGTTCCAGAATAAAGTGCTGAGATGTGTTGTGAATGCACCCTGATACGTCCGTAGCAGCGATATTGAACGAGATCTTGGCATCTATTCAGTCGCAATAACCATTCGGAAATATGCGAGGTCTCATTTGGAAAGACGAAGTGTTCATATAAATAATGAAACTTCAAGTTTTATAGATCCAAGTGGTTGGAAAACAACGTTGAAACGCAATCAACTCCTAGAGTAACCCAAATCTCTTCAATCAGGAGTCCCAACAAAATGATGAGCAAAAGCTAAGCCCACTTAAAATTGCCTGTTAGTTTAAATTTCTTTTAAAACTATTTGCAAAATGTTACCCATTTTTCATCGCCAGTTATCAATTTGAATAGAAGAGGTACCCAAACATCCATAGCCGCTCTTTTTTAAATGATCTGAAACTGTCGTATGGTGGATACCAAGATCCACGATGTCACGAGTACTTACTTATGTGCCGGTCATTCTCCACTTATACAATAATTTGGTCCACTTGGTCTAGGGCAAGGCCGACCAGACCGAGGCGCGTCTTTCACATCGAAATTTCCCAAATCAAATCGCGAAAACCATGTTCTAACTAGAGGTCTGCATGATGGCAAAAAAACTACGTTCGAATCAACAATGTTCAATATGAACTGAGTGAAATAGAATGCGACGCCGAAAGAATTCGAGTGAATTTGTGCACGCACGTCAGACTTAGTCGCACAACATTTACACAAAGATGCATGAATTGAATGAGTGAGAATGAGATGTTGTTTTCGAATTAATTCGAATGCCTTCATTTTTTTTTTTTTTTTTGCATAACAACAGGGGGTTGTTATTGTTTACTGTGCATTAGGAAAATAAGAAAGAAAACAACATATGTAGGACGCACAACCACTTACAAACGTTTGCGTCTTATTCTCCGCTCATTTCCTTGTACAATCGCGCGCTTCACTCAAATCAAACGAAAATTCGAATTTAGTCGGATGTGTCCGGCTATGCTGAAGTTTTCATTTCGTTATGCACGCTAATTCTTTCTAACTCATTTCACAGAATGCAGACGGCTTTCGAACTCAAAACACAGTCACTTTCATCTTCATTCGCTCTCACTGAATTCAATTCAATTCGAGTTCATTCTTTGGATTTTAGTTGTGAGCGAAGCCACGCAGCTGTCTTGTTCTAACTGATCGTTCTGATAAAGTACCTTCTCCATAATGTGCACAAATTTGTTTATAAGCTTTCATAGAAATACAGTAAATTGTAGTTAATTTTCTCTGTTTCGGCACTCATTTGCTTTAGGCAAAAACAGCAGATTTAATAATCACTTGTTCACTTGTTGTGATAGCAGTATGGTTTTACCAATGTTGCCAGCTTTTCATTGTTGTATAGCATTCCCAGATCGGATTAATACTTACAGAGATGTCGCTTTTTAAATCTAGCAATTCAAAGTTACTTTTCCACCAACCCTTCAATAAATTGTTCAAATTTGTGAGCTCACAAAACATCCATTTATGTACATACATATGTATGTACTGCAAATACGAGTAGAAACATGCATGGTAAATTGTTGCAGAGTAAATTAAATAAATTTAAATTTTATAACATATCATAAATTCTCTTAAAAATTGAATATTAACCACATTTAGTGTCATTATAAATATGCCAAATTACTGCAAAAGATTCAAATATTTGTCACATAAACTTGACTTTTTTATTACCAAGGAAAATCTCTGTTGATTTTGCATGTTTCAACTACCAAAATCTTATTGTACCTTGGGATAATATTAAAACTGAAAAATATCTCGGTTTTGTACACACCCTAATGCCATCTCAACTGAACGGTTGCTTCTTTTTTTAAATCATTATAACAAAATACTCTTACAAAATGTTACCCAAAAAAAAAAAAATGCTACCGAAATTCCTTCATTATAAATGCAAGTAGCGCGTGTGCAATTTTATTTAAATTAATTGCCCTAAAACAGACCAATTTGTTGTTTACAAGCATTTTTAAATGGTCGATCGATAAGGCAACCAGCAACCTTCATAATCAAACAAAAAAAAAAAAAAAAGAAAAGATACAAAAACTAACCTAAAGAGAAAAAACCCAAATTCAATTTAAACAATAAAAACAACAAAAAACAGCTGCAACTGGTAAATCAAGCGGCAGCAGTAAAAGCGCGTTGAAAAACTTATTTCCATGTGAATTAATTTTCCTGCTGGCAAAAACGAATTAATCATCAAAACGGCAGCGACAGCAACAACTATAAGAGTTTATATCAACAACACATACTAACAACATCAATGGCCATGAGCTAATGTTGCTTATAAAACAGAAAAGTAGGCGGAAGAGGGCGGTTTTTCCAACAACACCAACTAATGTTGCTTAGTAAAATGTTGCTGACTTTACCTTCTGTTGTCATATGCCCTCAAGTGTTTTAAAGTCGATATTTTGCTTGATATTCAGAGAAGATGCATCTTAACAAACAACAACAAAATATTGCAAGTTTTTCCGCTTGCAACAATTTTCATTAGTTGATGTTGCGAGTTGTTGCTGTTGCAATTTGTGGTGGTGAATGCAATTAAATGAATCAGGCCGCATGCAGTTCGCCGAAGCAGTTAATCATGCAACGACATATTTTGCTTAAAATATTTTTCTTTACATTTTTCTCTTTTTCTTTTTGCTGCTAATGCTTTTGACCACTCATCTGAGTGAGTGAAGACATTGGAAAGTGTTGCAGCTCAGCGCATAAATGAAATGAAATTGAAAAGCAAAAGCAGCAACATGATGATGAAGAAAAGAAAAAAACACAATTGTGTGTACGCGCCAAAGACCAAGAAGTCAACAGCAGCAATTAAAACATGTTGCTGACATGACATACACTCACATTCATACACACAGATGGCGCTGCTTGAGCTACATGCGTTGTTGTCGTCGTCATGGTCTTCGTCATCGTTGTGTGTTGCAAAGTTAGTGTTGCTGCAGTGATATGCACAACGAATCTGCTGCTTTCAACAGTGAGTCTTGGTAGTCATCGTCACATCGTACGTTGTTGTCAGCACAGGAATGAGGAAACTTTTATTTTTCAATTTAACTGTCGTCAGTCGGTTGTTGCTATTATTGTCAGAGTTAAGTTAGAGTTGCACGAGCTTTTCTCGCTTTTCTTATTTTTCTTTTATGAATGCAGCAGCGACACGCATATTGGTGAAAAGTTGCTGACGCTCGTTGAGTCGCTGCTGCTGCTGCAACCAACTCCAATTTGAAGACTTGCCAACATGACATGCCTTCTTCTGCTTCTTCTTTATAGTGTTGTTTTGTTAATTAATTTTGATTATTTTCCTGTAATTAAATTTCTTTCTTAAACACAAACTAATTTTTCTCTTCCTCTCTTCTGTTTTGTTTAGAATCACTCTTCATGGCTATACGACAATGTCCAATGCTCGTGATTTGGCATTGATTGAAAAATGGGCTGATATAGCTGCACCACCAACCTTGTTGCCTGCTCCTCCATTATCACCAGCATCACCACGAGCTACAAAATTGTGTTGTTGTCCGAATCGTAGACGCTACAATCTGAAACAACCGAAGTCGTCGTCGTCTTCGTTTGCAATTCATGCCAAGTCAACATTGCACGCAAGAAATATTTTTGCTGATAACGAATTTACGTATATTGATGATGTGCCACATGAGAACGACAGCTGCAACATCAAACGAAGAAACAATATCAGAAATACAATCAGCAACACTAATACTAGCAACATTAGCAACAGAAACAACAAAACCAACAACAATAGTAGTTGCAAAAGTAAAAGCAACGATTGTGACATCGATTATGATGATATCGTTGATATCAGCAGCAGCAACAACAACGTTGGCACTAGCAACAGCAACAGCAACAACAACTTACAATACGACGGAAATTCAGCGGTAAAATTAATGAATGAACGAAATGAACAACAACAGATATGGCAACAACAACAATTTAAGTATAATACTAATAGCAACAATTGCCTAACCCCAAAAATACAACAGAAGCAGCAGCAACAACAACAAGACAAAGAACAGCAAAGCAAGCTACTAACAAAAGTAACAATTGAAAAAAATTACGCTGTCACAAAGACACAAAAGCAAAAGGAAATTGCTGGCAATGATAATGTTGCATTAGAGCAACAACAACAACAACAACAGCAACAACAACAAACCCAAAGACTTAGCAATAGTGAACATCATTTTAGCAATAAGGAAAATAAACTAAGAAGTAACCACAACGAAACACAAAGCCCAGCAACAACAGCAACAGTACTAGCAACAGCATTAAGCGCCAGTTCTTCTTTAAAAACTTCAATTGCATCAGGCAACAAAGAAGAAGAAGAAGACAACGAAAATAATCTACGCTGTAATTATTGTAAATTACCCGAGCCACAAACGAACAACAAAAGTAGTTACAACTCGAACTCGAATTCGAAAATTGATTCAAAGCAAACGAAGCAGAATAAAATGACAATTACTGCAACAGCAACACCAACAACAACATCAGCAACAACAATAAATGTTGCCGCCACCGCCACACCAAATCGCAAAGTGAGCGAGTGTGGGTTGACAGCAGCAGCAGCAACAACAACTGCCTCTACTGCTGCTGCTCCTGCTTCTGCAGCTGGTGGCAACATCAATGGATCAGTAATAGTTGCTGTCGCAACAGATAAAGATAAAATTAAAACGCCACCAACACCACCAGCGGGTTCGACAACGCCTTCCCGCCTTAAAACAACTGTGATCACAACAACCATGGTGAAGCGTAGTCCTAGCAATGACTCAAACTCAAATTCAAAATCCCCATCACCATCGCCACATATGATGTTGCCAACAACAAACAGCTGCCATGCCAGCAACACAGTCACCAATGATATAAGCAGCAACAACATTAGCAACCATCACATAGATGAGCCCAGACGTTCAGTTAGGGAGCGTATAGCAGCTTATGCAGCAGGAAATGGTAAGTTATTCCTTCTTTATCTCTCGCTCTTCATTTCTTCTGTGTTCATCAGATCAAATGGGTTTTTATTTTTTTTATTTTTTTAATTTTGTTATCGTTGTCGCCTTAATGATCTTCTTCTTCGTTGTCTATGATGATGAAGATGATGTAGCAATATAATCTTCTACAGCTTCTCTTCTCCTGCTTATAGACGGAAGTGCAATAAACATCATTGCAATGGTTGTCATTTATTAGTTAGTTGAGTGTAGTTCTTCTATGAGGCAGTTATTAATTGATTTGTTTTGAACGGATTTTAGGAATTAATTTAAACGAAGATGGTGGAGAAGGGAAAGTGAGCAAAAGCATGTGAAGAAGTGTCATTGGTTGCAAGAAGTGTGGGAAATTCTAGTTATCATTTCATATTATTCCCCTAATGATATTCAGTATTTTTATTAATTTGCATGCATATTTATGCTGTTCTTTTTTTTTTAAATTTGAGTTTAAGTTGATTAAAATCATTTTTATTGAACTCATTGGTATTTCCGTTTAGCAAAATGTTGTCTGCTGGGATTGGGGATTTGCATTCTTGTTTGAAATCGAAACACAATTAAATGACTCACACGGTAATCAGAACTTAATAAATACTTATAAATTAAAGCGAAATTCTTAATAACAAAATGTTGTAGGGAAATGAAATTGAATAAAATTATTGACACAATATTTATTATACCTAATAATAAATACATTGTTTGAATTGGGTTGTTCACTGAAAGAATATTGGAAAAAGAAGAGATCCAAAAAAGAATATGTCACCCATTTGATCGCAAAACTATTTTGCACAAATTATTAATTAAATAAATCAGTCTAGTCTATCAGAATGTTTTCATACTTACAGATTCAAACCTTTGTCCACTGAGTTGTTACTAATTTCTGGCTTTCATTTATGGAATTCTTTATTCTTACAACTCTTTTACTTAGATTTTAAAACTGAGATCATTGCTACGAATAATTTATCAACTTAACACGTATCAGACAATTATCAGTTTCCGTTGTTTAGCTTGGAAGGGTATCCTTCTTCTTCCTCTATCCAAATTAGTTTGGCACTTTTTTCTCATCTACTCATTCCAGCGTTATGCTGCTCTTTGATAAGCACGCTGGTAGCACTTGTCAATTGCTACGATTTGTCGATGTAATTTTATTAAATACTGAAGAAATTGCACCCAAGAAATCAACTACTAAAAGAATTTTGGAATTACCTAAGAGTGAACATTCTCACTTTAATCTGATTAGTTCCTTATCCCCTAGTGCTGTAGAATACTATTGCACAACTAGCAACTGCTATGCTTAGTGTTGTGGTTCTTCAAGTGATACAGCTCACATTTTTTCCAGTTGGTTCCTTTTGACTTGTGGCTTTCTTTTTAGGGTTCTATAACTAGGTTCTGTACATGCACAATGTTCTAAAATAAAAACAAGAGGGATAGAACAGAGATATTTCAAGTGAGAAAAGAACAGCGGTTCAGAAAATATTTGTAAATCAAGCCAACATGTTTTTTTGATGTTTTTTTACTCAATTTGTAAATAAGTAAGAATGTCGAATTGACTTGCATCCGATCTTGTCAGCGTTCCTTTTGCAAGTCGTAGGGCACGGCCAGCGCTAACACAACTCTTATCTAGTCACAAAAATTGCTTAAAAAATTTTAAATTCATTTATTTTCATTGTTTTTAATTTCCATACAAATGTCCAAAATCTCATCCTAGAAAGGATGTTTTATTCCCCACTAAATGCTATTGTTGTATTGAGCCATGAAGTATATTCTAAAAGCTGAAATTATGTAAAATCTCAAGAACAATCCCTAATGAAAGTATGTATATTTTCCTAATATATTATAGGAGGACACAATTTTCTATCACTGTTTTCTTCTGTTGTTGTCGTTGTTGCTTTCGTTTTGTCATAAATTTGTTTATCAGTTTACAGAATTTCTATTGTTGTTCTTATTGATGTTTTTTTTTTTTTGTATATATAATTAAAAGGCAAACATTGAATTTGTGAGTCCTGCTTAAACCACTGAACCTATTTTGACAAAAAGAATACCAATTGAAAGGTGTTTTTTGCTAGATGTGTTTTATTAAAATGGATCCAGAGGTTTAGGTGTAACAACACACTACTGTTGATGTGTGCGTGTGTGCGCGCAGTTGAATGGGCGAATAGAGACGTATGTGTGTTTGTGTGCCGCTCTCTTCTGTTCTATTGCCGTTCATGTTGTGAATGCAGTAGAATGGGAGAAGAGAGATGTTTGTGTGTTTATGTGCCGCTCTCTTTTGTTCTATTGCTGTTGATGTTGTGAATGCAGAAGAATGGGAGATAAGAGAGGTATATGTGCCTCTCTCTTATGCTCTATTGCTATACGCTCATTGGTTGTGTGAAGCCGTGTTATAGAGTTTTCGCAAAGAACACTGTTTATAGAGTGGTTATTAGGAATTGTATTAACACTTTAAAAAATAAATGATTTTTCTAGAATGCGGTCGATTATGTCGGCCAGGGGCTTCTCTAGTTTTATATTAATTGTGGAACCAATCAAATTTTGCATGTAATGTATGTTATGTTGCTGTTTCCGTTCGCTTTTCTTCTTTGAAAAACAAGATTTAAACCGAATTCACACCGGGCCTGATGCAAATCAATGTTAATCCGGATCAAATTTGACAACAACCACAAGGAAAATGACATCATTCAAGGGTTGTTATTGAAGAATGTGATTCGGATCAATAGTCACATCAAGAATTGATTTGCCTTGATTTGAAAATTAATAATGGTAATTTCTGCCTTTATTATGTGATTTTTTGTCTGTCTTCCTCTTCAGTCCGGTAAGAATACAACATTTTGAGTTTTTCCTGGGGTGGTTCCGGCAGTCGACCCTCAGTGAAATCGTCTTGTTGAATTGGTACTTCAGGTGGAGGAGAAACACAAAAACACGTCTACCTTCTTGATGTTCATATTTGCTTCAAATGGCAAGCGAACTATAAAACGCCCTGACAAAGTTTGCTTCACATTTGCCAAAAAGTGATCTTCGCAAAATTTCTCTTCAGATGTGAGCTGATTCATTGAACTCTGGATATCTTCCATTTTCCAAAAAGATTCCACCATTTTGCTCAAGTTATCCCCTTTTGCCTCCTCAATAAAAACTGCTCCTGATAACCCACAGGGACAGAAGGTGTACCTTCACCGACTACCAACTACCCCAGAAGAGATTTCTATAGCAATGGGCATGTGGTGCCAACCGAATTTGACATAATGCTAGCAATGAGAAAAATAAGTCGATGCCTAACAATAAATCAATGTTTTCGCTAGAATTAAATTTAGGATTTGCTAGCTTCACCCCCTTGGGTAAGTTCCATTGCCCTTCTAGCTTGGATGTATTAGGCACATATCCAGTAATGTGATTAAGCACTAAAAATTGAGATGTGGTAGAGAATGATGAAAGTCACGATTTCAAAAGAATGTCCACGCAGCCTTAAACACCTGCTGTGGTATCGCCTATGCCATGAACTGTTAATTCTGCATTCTCTACCTCTAACCCTAGCCTTGCTGTAAGACTGGTGGTTACGAAATTTACCTGACTGCCAGCATCAAGCACACACCTACAATTCAGAAACTCATTTCCCTTATCCTGTTGCCAAATAACAAGCACGACTATTCGATAAGTGCGAACTATTCAGTGAACTCATTTCCGGTTGCACTGCTGACTGAACCTCATTACAAGTACTATTGGAAGAAGATCATCTATGAAAAAGTGCATGATGAAGATCTTTACATATTTTGCACAACGCCAATCTCTTCGCTTCCTGATACCTTTGCATCCCATCCAGTTCTAAGAATTGGGGGCAATCCGACAACCTATGAGCACCAGTATATTTAATGCAGGTTCCTTTTCCTTCCTAAATTACTGATTTATTACACAAACAATCTATTGTAATTAAATTTATTTGCAATCTTAAAATCACACTGTGCACTTAGAAAAATTAACTAATCACTAATGAAGCTAGAATCAATTTCTATGTATTGTTAAGACGGAGAGAACAAAAATGTCAAAAATCATGTGCAACATGTTAATGCAGCTCACTTGCACAATATGAAACTTAGTGTTGACTAAGCTTGCTGACAGTGCTGTTCTGTTTGAAAGTTCTACTTCATCTCAAGTATCCATAATACCTTCTCAGCTAATTTTAGTCTATAGAACCTCAAAAACAATCCTTTTTAAATGTATTTTTCTATAAAAGAGAGGATCTATTCTATTGTATATTCTATTGACCCAATTTTAAATTGAGTTACTCTTTGATCTTTAGGCTTCTTTGCATTAATCAAGTTCTCTACACAAAAAGGAATTCCTGCATATCCAAAGTTATTTCAAAGTTATTGTACAATAAATAATCATTTAAAAAATAATCAATTGTTTTCGAATAAAATGCATTTAAAAATAAATTTACACAGATTTATGATAAAAATAAAAATTTTTATTAATTTTTCATTCTTTTTTTTAATACTTAATATGCAATAAATAAAAATACTGTAAAAAATGACAAACGCCAAAAAGGGCGTGTATATCTCAAGCAGTACAATGACTATGACAATCATGGTTTATTATAAATTCTATTTTTTTTTTGTTCTTGTGCATACTATTGTAGTAGTTTCCGCATTTGAAAAAGTCAAAAAAAGCACAAACACAAAGTAATAAACATTACAACTAGTAATTGTTATTCAGTACAAATGATGAATAATTCATAAAACGTTTGCAAATGTATCCGTTAATAAAACAAACTCAAAGTGACAATAAATTTTGTATTTTTCTTTAATTTTGTAAAGACAAAACAACAACACACACAAAAATGAAATCCCTATTACAAATCAATTAAATGCCAAAAAGACACAGATATAAAAATAAAATAGACACCAATAACAAAAGATATAATATAAAATGAGAAATAAAAAATGAAATTATTATTAAATACTGCAATTGAAATAGCAAAACAGCAATAACAAGCACATGTCTATCTGTAACAACACCAACAACACCATGAACAACATACAACACTAAGAGTGGCAATACTAAGACCATGTCATATGCAATGCCGCTCCCCTGTGGCACCACTCTCCTACCTTTCTGACTCCACTTGATGATGATGATGGTGGCAGTTGACAGTTGTGTCTGTCTGCAATGAGCAGACGCCAAACCTCATAAAAGGTGTTGGGTGCAGCCGCCGCCGCCGACGATGAACAGCGACCAATGAAATATAAAAAGGAGCGAATGCAAAACAATGATGATGACGATGATGACGACGTCATCAAAGGCGACGACAATCAAAAGTTTTCTTTTTCTTTATATTTTGTTTTGGTTGCAACGCATATGCAACACACCCTACAACAATAACAACAATAATTCAATGCATCACTAAATTTAAGCAAAGTGCACTAAATTTGATTTGTGCTCATGAAACGCAAATGAAACTCATTTTCATCTTGGCCAAAGTGAAAAATCAAAATCAAACGTCAACTTCATACTTCATTCTACTTACTAACAATAAAAACAACAAGAAATTATGATTGCTTTAACGCAAAATGACATACTACATAGATACATGTATGTATATAAGTATCTGATCTATGTATTTGTATCTTTGTTCAAGTAAATCCAATATAAACATTGGGCGTAGTCATTGTTCATTTCTTCTGTATCTTCTTTTGTATTTGGCCAAGTTCACTTTTGGTTTGACTTGACTTTACTCAACTCAACTTGAGACAGACAGACAGACAGGAAACACGTACTTGCAACATTGTTTTGCCGCACCATTCCATAACCATGGTGACGTTGGATTATAGCATGCCACATCATACTTACTATGGCACACACGGCATACCTTATAAGCCAGTATTATATCATTTTGATAGGCAAATGAGGCTTGAAAGCGCGTAAAGCGTAGCTCAGTTGAGTGAAATGAGCACGCTTCGCTTCATGCAGCAGCAATAATGAAACAATATTGTAATAATGATGACCATTGACGATGATGCTAGTGATGATGATGATGATGTTGTCCTGCATTATGACGCATAAGATTTTAACCACAGAAAGACAAGCAAAAAGCGGCATTGATCAGAACAAAAACAGAGCAGACCCCAGACCAAATCAAATCAGATGAGTTGAGTTGAGACTAGGGCAGACAAGATCAGACAGACGTCAGCTTTTGCTGCATCGTTAACCAGATCAGATGTATTTTTTGTTTTTATTTTTTTTTTTTTTTTTCATTATGCAGGTTCTCATGTAGTTTTGTTGTTGTTGTTCTTGTTTGTTGAAGCGTTAATCGCTTTGGACTCTCATAATGAGGGTTCAATGGAAATCATGCGTCATGTGTTGCACTTCAAGGTACGAGTGAGTATCTTTTGATTTGTACTCTTTTATAAGCAAATTCATAAGTGATGATGATCATGATGAGTATATTGAGAGTCTTCATTTTTAATGTCACCTTGCAGACTTTATGTCGTCGCCTTATTATGTTGCAAGCTGCTAATGTTTTTATTAAGTATTTTGTTTAATTTTGGATGCCTTTTTTTATTTGAGAACTACTTATACAAGTATTCACGGTGACAAAATTGCTTTAGATTCATGCAACAATGTTCTGAAACTTTTAATAAGATAACAATAGATCGGCAAGTAGTCTCTTCATCACAGAGGGCTCAGTTGGACCTAGTAACATACTTTATAATTAAAAATGTTGCAAAAGTTTGGTCTTCATTATGAATTTCAAGACTTAGTACTTAGGTCATATGTAATTCTTGTCAGGATAAAAACTAGTTACTCTTTTCCCTATGGTCTCATTTGGACCTATTAGTAGAGCCTTTCTTAGAAGATTTGTCCATAGTGCCTATTGGTTCTCGATGTTGGTTACCTAAATACCGAAGCCTGATCCATATTAAACCGTAATAGTAGTTGCTCTAATTTTTCCGCTTTTTCATTAAATAATGTGCAGTTGTTTCAATACCTTGCAGTTCTTGTGTCTATAAGAATACCCATCCAACTTAAAGTCAGCAACTCTTAAGATTTTCTGCAAGAAAGTTATTTGCAACCCTAAGATATTTTGATTTCCTTCAATGCTGGTATGATCTTCTTTTAAACCAATTTTTTATTTTGTCAGTTGAAGCTCCAACTTTTAGCTATTAAAATATCTAAAAAATCACTTGTGTAGACTTCAATAGACTGAAAATCTGTGCTGTTATTATTTCACCCCTTTTATTGAGATTTTTTTATATAATTTATTTTGTTTTCAATTTTATATCTTCAACAAACTAACGAGCAATTGAATTACTGCTTCCGTTTCGTTTCGTGCAATAAAATTAAGCGCAAAAATTGAAAATAAATAAGTATAACAAAAATCAACAATAAATCACGTTCAAGTGACCTTTTGAATCAATCAACAAACGACAACGGCAACAACATTTGGTCACCACACTACTATACGAGTGTATATTGTTATACTTACTATTAGAATTACCCGGACCACTCCCAATTTTAAAGCGACAAAATTTTATTTGTTTAATTTTGTTGTTGTTTTTTATGTTCGAGTATTTCTTGATGTTTTTTATCTTAATTTTTTAATTTGTTACAATTGTGTTCAGTAAAGTGCAAATTGTTGTTAATGAAATTTATAATAATCGAAACATGTTTTTTCTCTGTTATACAATTAGTTTTTTATTTATAAATTTTATACAATTCACACTTAATGTGGATATAGTGTTTTAATATCAATCAGAGTCCAATAGTCAATAGTATGGAAGAATATCTGACATGTTCGCGTATCATAGAGGGAATCTCTTTCTCGGCTGTTTGCAGGAAATACAATTAATAAGGGGATACTTGAAGTTTCTATAATTATGAGGTCTTATAGGAATTGCACAAAGTATCAAAGTATCTTAATAATAATAATAATAGTGTCAAGAATACTCAATTTGTCCATGTCTCTTTGTCTACAAATATATCACTAAATGTCACAACTCAAAAAACAGTACTATATTTCGAGAAAATCGCATTTAATGTTTTCAATTTATTTCCAAATTGGCAAATTTTAACCCGGCGTCATGGGGGATGGGTTAAAATGACCCGCCACTTTTTGAAATGATTGTGGTTTTATGACTACAAGTGCGACATTGCCGAACTTCTCAGTAACTGCATGCATTTTCTTTCTCTAAAGGTTTTTAATTTAAAATCAGTCGGACGGAGATTGCGCTGTGATTTACACGTGCCGAAAGTTGGAAAAATTTTATTAATCATTTAATATCTTTAACGTATTTTAGTTTAGTTTCCAATAACTATACCTACTAAAATGAAAGAACAGTCCCTCTCGAAGTCACTAAAACTCGTAGTATTGAACTTATTTCAGCTCTTTTTTGGGGGTAGACGTGGCTGCTAAGCTATGCGCTTCCTATAAAGTGTGCAGTAACACAAAGAAGTAGCCAATGACATTGCTATATGCTATGTTAAATATGTCTAGCGTCAACGGGGTCATAAGATACCGAATAAATATTGAGTCAAATCAAATATGACGTCGGTTCTTGAAAAATTTAGGCCTTGTCCCTGTGTGTGATGATATGAAAGACCGCCAAAATGTTAGAAAAAATAAGTATGTTCGTCCTGAAGATAACATACCTTTTCGCGAAAGAATGCATTCATGATGATGATGCCAATCAACTTTTTGGTTGTTTTTTTCCAAAGATTAATTAGTTAAGTTCATAAAAGTGCATTTAATTCAATTTAAAATTGATAAAAATAATAATGGAAGCTAATTTTATTTACTTTTAAATTTATTGGTTAAAAAAATTAAATAATAAATATATTCTTGTCAATAAGATGTCATGTTTAAGTTCCTTAATAAAGTCCAATAGAGCTGTATGCGAATTTTTCTATTTTTGTTCATATTGACCCATGCCTAACGTCCATGTAACAAAAATCTACCCCGGGTTAAATGAAATATTCTCTTCTCAATCTGTGTTAACTAGTCATTCAATCTTTATTTTACTTTAATCATTTGTTTTAGCAGAAGTACTCACATTTAATGTGCATAATCATCATCATATTATAAATACGAGAACACGTTCTCGGTGAGTCCTTTTATGCATAAACTATTTAATCAATTTTGATTAAAAATATACCATTCGATAGGTGTTCATTTGTAGATGTGCACAATCATCTTTTGGATATTTTGGACGTCAAAACCACTAAAACAAAACCACACACACTTTTCTCATGACACACTTACACAATACACAAATAAATGATCTATTAAATTATATAGATTCTCAATTTAAGCGATGTTTTTGTTTATTTTTAAATTTTAGCATCTCCAACAAGAAATTTAGAGATTTTACATACAATTTTCGAGGTAAGATTACAGACAATTTATTGTTGGGTATTTTAAAAATTGAGAAAAGGCTCTCTATTGAGGCCCATGTGTTCAGTCTATATATTTTAAAGTCTTTGATATAAGGCAACGTGCGTGAGCATGCTAAAAACAAAACACCCTGCAGTATGCTTGGTGCCAATTGTCCCTGTTTCGATAGTAATTCACTAGCCCATTTCTGCATTACTGGTGGCTAGTATTATATTATAACATGACATCTTCAGAATCTCAACATGTCTCTTTTCCCTTCTCTGAGTTTTTGTGTTCTTATGTAAACTAATCATTCAAATTTTGAGTAGGAGAGACTTCTTTTCATCTTAACATAAATCATTTGGTTTTAGCCAAAGTTTATAGAAGATCATATAAACCGGTTATCCGATTTGGTTCTCCATAACTTGAATGGAGTTAGCTGAAACTTATCCATAGATATATATTATGTGAATTGATATATTTCTATTTTTTTTTAAATTTTTTTTGCCAACAAAATATATTTATATGTTTTTTGCTTTAATCTAAAATCGCCAATAATAAAATCAACCTCCAGAATATTGAATTGAAACAAGGGCTCGTCGTCGTCAACATAAAGCATTTGATGATGGTAACGACGCCCATGCAAAACAATCAAAGACCTTCCGTTATACCCCTTCTGCTTTTTTATAGTCTTCAACCAACTATAACAACAATCGCCCCTATACATATCACACACTCACTATGGTACTATGTAGTTATAAACGACTAAGACAGAGACACTTGTGGCCCGCTTGATTTACGAGTTCAGCATGTGAATTGTGTAATGTGTTGAAAGAGAGACTTTGTTTTTAGAATTTCTTATTGGATTTTGATTTCAATTTTACATTTAAATTTGCTTTTGGGCCTTATGCTTGGGAATGAGAATGGGAATTATTGGCTGACCAGCAGCAGCAACATGAGCCGCCATCATAAGCGGCAATCAACCATAGTCGGAGCCAGTACAGGCAGCCCAACATAGAGTCGTCGCCGCTTTGGCGGCCGCCAAGACATTTTAATCAAAAGTCAATCGAACGCACGCATGCGCAATAAAAGTAAGAAAAACAAATTCACCAACAACAACAAAATACTAAATTTAAAGCTATAAATACCGTTTATTCAGAGTGGATCGCGTTATATGTACTCTTACACACAACATGCCTCGTTTTTGAGGTTCAATTGAAGTTCACTTGAAGTTGGCGTTGTCGTTGTCGTTGTTTTGTCGTATGTGGGTTTTTTGTTTTCAATGAAATAAAGAAATGCAGGAAGAAACTTAAATCAAACCAAAACTATCTACAGTTTTATGGGTCAAAATTCAGTGAACTTGTGCCTTCCTTTTTTTTTTTGCATTTTTCAATATCTGGATCTTCCTTTTAGTTCAGTAAAGACAATAAAACCTCAAACAGAAGAAAGATTATTCAGTATATGTACCATAGTATAGTATATTCAAAGTATTGGCAGATTTATGTATCTAAAACCACACAAATAGTAAGGACAAAAGACAGAATTGCTTGATTAAAATGTCAAAGTAAAATATCAAAAGCAGCAGCCCCCCAAGTTTGAATAAAAAAAAAATAACCATATAAAAGAAAAGAAAAGTAAAGAAAAACACATTTTATGACAATTTAAATGCGCGCACATTTGGCATTATTAGCGCACAAAATGTTCAATCGTGCCATGTGGATTAAAAATATTATATCTGGCCTGGCGACAGCATTGCGAACGAGCGCGCAAATGAACGAGTGAACGATTGAACGACTCATTACCACATGTGGCACAAAGCTGTTGCGCATTATGAGCCAAAAACCATGAAAACGTGCATTCATCAACGCGATATGGGGGAAAAATTGCATGGTAAAAAAGCAACAACAACAACAAACGAACAGTTCAAAACAATTTTTAAGAAAAAAACACACATGCATATGAAAAAACTAAAAAATAAATAAATTTACCTACTACAACTACTATGCTGCAGCATGCACATTTTGTGTTAACAGTTGAAATTTTGAAGTTTTCTTTTTCCTTGAAACTGAAACTCTTTTATAATATGGATAATGGCAGGGGACTTCCTTCCTTTTGATCGCCAGAGCCTGGTTGTTGCACCAACAAAATGCATCAGAGGTCGGAGAGATTGGTATTACAACATGAGAGGCTCTTAAGACGCCATTATTCCTTGTCCATTGTTTCTAGCATACAAGAATATTGATCAACTAAACAAAAGTATATTAGAATCTCATTTCCTTTCGAATACCACCAGAATAATATGTTGGTTGCATTTAGAGGCAACAGTTTCACATAGCAAAAACCTTAAACAACTTAAGCAACAAAACCAAAATCTAATATATAAAAATCTCGTGTCACTGTGTTAGTGTATGAACTCCTCCGTAACGGCTCGACCGATTTTTATGAAATTTTTTTTAATATATTAAATAGGTATGAGAAAAGGTCGTAAGGTATTTTTCACCCGCGTTCCCCTACCCACCATTTTTTAATCGTGATTTTTGTATTTTCGTATGAATAAAATAATTAGAGACAAATTTTAAAATCATTCAAGTCGCCTTATCAGTAGCAGATAATTATGTCAATATTAATCGGTATACTAGTTTATCTATAATATTTCATTGATTATGTTTCCTAAGGTCTTCTTTTTATTTATCCTGACTTTCCTATTCTAGTTACTACTAGAAACTCAACTGCATTTATTTTTGTTCTAGTAATATGTTCAAATTTTTAGATAAGGAACTTTTTCTTATAAAAAAAAGAATTGATAATATTTCGTGTCTATGATATTTTGGGACAATTTTTCATTTCTATACTAAAGTCAAGTAATCAGACATGTGCCAAAAATCTCTTTCAACCACATATCAACCTAATTACAATTCTCTGGTACCAGAAATCTCTTTCAATGGGTTTGAAATCTCTGAGGTTTATAAATACGGTTTGGTTAATTGACCATTATTTGAAGCTATAAACAAAATAAAATATCAACAACTGTATCTTATTGTGTTCCTCTGCATTTAAGAAATTCAACATTTCAGCTGCCTTAAGTAGAAATTTGCATTTTAAACATCTTAGTTCGAAAAATGAAATCTGCGCGCTTTCTAGCACAACTACAGAGAAATTGAATTCTAAAAACCGTCATTGATTTCTGGCACATGCCTGATTAAGTTGAGTGTTACATTAAATACTAGTTGTCCCAGCTCGCATTACTACGCCCTCGCTCTATATTTTATGAATATTGACATATCTGATATCTGTCTTCCGATTTGACAAAGACCACTTTATTGATTAAGTCTCTAGGGTTTCTATGCAAAATTTTATCCACGAATTGCTCGACAACAGCTCGTCATATCCGATGTTTTAATAGTTATTCTGCTATTCGGGTCGAAGACAAATCCAACAAATCAAAAATCATAAAAATCGATCCAGCCGTTCTTGAGTTATAAATGGTGGAACACACGACTTTCTTTTATATATATTTATTATATTTAATTATGTTAAAATAAAAATATATAAAACCCAGATAAGGTATACTGAATCAATCGAAAAAAGTGACATGATGTTTTGAATAATGTTCAATGAATGGTTTTATTGTCATGACTAATCGGAGCTAGTAGCCACATTATTAGAATCAATCCATGTCAGTGATGGATTTAATATTATAAACACATTCTTATTATAACCACAATAACAATGACCAATGACCAAACGCATTAATCATGATCAAATGGAACTTTAATGTAAGTTGTCGTCAGCAGGGAATTCTCTATCCGGTTAAATGATTGTATCATCTTGTTCAAATCATATGGTACGAGCAACAAGATGGATTAGATACAAAAGATTATCAGGGATATTATGTATGACTACAGTATAGTAAAAGCTCTTGTAACAAACAGCTTCCATAACCAAACACACTCAATTCGTAAGTGTGTCCGGTTTTATTTTAATTTTATACTCTTTAATCATGTTTAATTAAAAATTTAGAATTTCACTACCAACATGATCAAAATTCATGCAAATGAACATGTTACACAATTTATCTTCAAACCCTTAAATAAAGACATAGATTCACTTTCAATCATCTAAACTTCATTCGAAAGATGTTAACACACTCAACAAAAAAAATATAAATAAATAAAATAAAATAAAGAAAACGATAAATTTTTCTGGGCGCGGCATTATTTGAAGGTGTCGCATGTACAACATCATGAATCCATGAAGTTAGCAATGAAGCACGAGTTACTTGTATCTCTTGCTATGTAGAAATATTATTTATATGATTTTGTTATTGTTGTTGTTGTTGCGAGTATTGCTAACATGTTGCTGCGGCAGCAGGAATAATTGCGACAATTGTTTGCGAAATTTGTGCAAATATTTTTGGAAATTATGCTGCAACTTAAGCATGGCGACAATGATAACTTTATTTTATGCACATATAAAAATTTATGTGATAAACCTAGTGAATTAATAAATTATATATTTTTTCTTTTCTTTTTTTAGAACAACTTAACCAACAACAACAGCAACAAATACATGACAATGCCTACAAATATGCCAAAAATTCGTGCAATAATAAAAATCAAAAGAACTTTAACAGCAACAACAAAGTGAACATGACAAGCGAAGTGAAAAGTGCAATTAGCAATAGACAGCAACAAATGCTTATCAACGGCAACAGCAACAGCAACAAATGTGCAACGACAGCAATTTCCAATGGTGGTGGAGCTGTTGCTACTCCTGCTCCTTCAACAATGCCACAAGCAACAACATCAGTTGCTTCTGCTGTTGGTGTACCAAAAATCAAGTCAAACACTGACAAGCCGCGCTACAAATCGGGATTAAGTGATGTTGCTCAAGTGAAGCAAGATGAAACATCATCAAACACACTAGACATGGCAGCAGGCACAACAGCATCAAAAGCAACAGTTGCAACATCTCCACAGATATCAACAGCAAGCGGATTGCCTGTTGTTTTGAGCACCGGTTGTGCAACTATGCCGCGTAGTCGCCGGCAACCCCTTACCCTAGCTGCACTTGTTGGATCAGACGATAGCTGTAACAAATACGGAAGCAATACTTCAGAAGCTGCAACATCAAGCAATGTTTCTGGTAGTGGTGGTGGTGGTGCTGCTGCCATGACAGTTGATAAGAAATTCTTGAGTGGCGCTCATAAGCCGTTGTCATCATCATCGGCACTGGCACAAAATGGTGATAAAGAGCAACATGTTGCTGGGGCAGCTCACTCAACTCATCGTAAATTAGCTGCACTGGACAATCTGGATTTGGCGCACAGTCTCGATTTGATCGATGACGATGGTGAGGATCCATATTTTGCCTTACAAGAGTATCTGGAACGAGTAAAGGTAAGTGTTATATAATATTACACATATATACATAGTATGTAGTTATTATCTAGCCTAAGAGAAGTGAATGGCATTTTAGAAGAAGGCAACAGCAATGGCAACTCTTCGTCAATTATGATTGATGTCGGCACATGATTAAAATTGAAAATTGAGCTACTAGCTAGCTAGCTAGCGTCCATTACATGAGATCTTGTGGGAAATGACTGTCACTTCTCATTATTGTTGTTTGGCTATTATGTACTATTTTGTTGTGTTGAGTGACATTACTTTGAAAGATTGCAGAAAACAGAAACATTTTCACAACAACGAAATTGCTCAACTCCACTCCAAAACAAATGTTTCTTTTGCGTGACTTCAAAAAATGTGTTAAAATAAATAAAAGTTGCCTCCCCATTTCACATACACGCACACACACACTCGTATCATAATATACTAATCATAATAACTACAAAATAATAATGAATATGTTTTTGTTGCACGCATATTTAATGTTGCCTTCTTTTATTTTTTTTTTGCTTTACTATTTTTTGCGTCTTGCTTTCTAGCGCTCATAAAATTTTATGTTTCTGTAACGGAAAGTGTCCCATAATCATTACTTCATCAACATTCATTGTTCGTGTTGTTGTTGGTGTTGTTGGTGTTGTTATTTTTATAACTGTTTAACATGAATTCTAATTTGTTGCTGCAACAACAGCAACGGAAGCAACAATTGTGGTGGTGATGACGGCAATGACCTCACGCAGTTCATTAAAGCGTGACAAACGATAAAGTAAAGTCACTTCACACTTGATTGCAAGTTGTTGTACAAATGAAAGAATAAGAAAATCACTGGGGAAAAGAAAATGATAAATCGAAATAGGAAATAGTACTACAAGCATAAAATCGCATAAAAAAATTCAGACAATTTAAGAAAATCGCATGAGAAATTTGTGAAAATGAATAATGTCGCTTTAAATTATTTAAACGCCAGTAAAATGCACAAAACGCGAACCGCTTCTTACATAAATTTATGAATTATCAATATAAAATCATCAATTGAATCAATGGAAAGCTTTAGTTAAACTTATAATAAAAAGATTTTGTAAAATTAATCATTTTAAAATGCAATCAAAACTCACTCAACTTTTAAAATCGCGCTCCAATCATCATGTTTGTCCAAAGTACAAATCGCTGGCAAACCGCTAAGCGGTTTCATTGAAAATCGCACGACAAAGTCGATAAAAATCGCAAACGCAGCACACAAAACGCTGAAGGAAACAGAAAACGCGTCAAACGTAAATTCTGAAAATCGCGCGTTCTTCTGCTCAATGAAAATTGAAAATGCATGTGTTTTGTGATCGTTTTTAAATAAACAAATTTTATAGTTCAAGATAAAATTCACTCAAATATTACAATACATTATAGAAATCATTAAATAAGCTAAAGAAGGCATGAAAAATCTCAAACTAATCGCACATAATTCTTTTCATTAAACCGCCATAAAAATCGCTTTTAATTATCGTGCGCGATTTTCAAATTTTATAGTTTTGCTTTCTAACAAAGTTAAAAAGATAATCATTTGTCAAATCTAATTAAAAACTTCATTAAAGCTAATGAGTGAATAAGAAGGAAACGTGTTTACCACAATGTAATTGGACATTTCAAAAAATCGCACCAAACACTTTACGAACGCAAGCGTTCAATGTTCGATTTCGGGTTAATAAATTTTATAATTTTCTTTGCAGCAAAATCAAAAGAAAAATCACTCAATGTTAAATTAAAAAAGAGAAACAGAATAAGCTAAAAAATCAATAAAAAAATACACTCATGAAATCTTTATAGAAAACGCTTAATTAACGCATGCGTTTTATGATCGATTTTGAGTGAATAAAGTTTACAGTTTTCTTTGCAGCATAATCAAAAGAAAAATCACTCAATGTTACATTGTAAAGGACACAGAATAAGCTAAACAAAATCGACAACTAATCGCAAATAACCCATCTCTTGCAATCTTTATAGAAAACGCTTAATTAACGCATGCGTTTTATGATCGATTTCGCATAAATAAAATTTAATTTAGTGCTTTCTAATAAAATTTTAAAATGAAATCTTTCCAAGTTTAATTGAAAAAGATCACTAAACTAATGAGTGTCATTAACCTTTGTTTCATACGCTTGTTAACTACTTTGCTTTGCTATTGCATTCAATTTGAGTGTGTGATTCGTCCCCACATGTGTAGGCGAGGACGTGCATCATACACACTTCAACTTAAACTCTTTTTTGGCTAAAAACTGAAATCATTAGACGACAACATTGCCAAACTGCTGTAACTAATGATGATGATGATGATGATGATGATGGTGGTAATGATGACAAAATGTGTTAGACCCCAAACCAAACAACCTACGCAAAGTTAAAGCATAAAATACGCTTTCTTATTTTACCTTTCTTGACTTTCTTCTGCCGGCATCACGCGTGCACATGCGCATTATACGAGTATATTATGACAAATCTTTCGCTCTAGATGCCGGCATCAAATGGTTTTGCAACACTTTCTTGTTGTTTGTTCTCTATCCATGTCATCATCATCATCATCATCACTATTCATTGCCACACGTATACTTGTACGAGCATAGGCAAACAGTTTGCCTCAGCCCTAATGTTGTAATGATTTTTCTTTTGCCATAAATGGAGGCTTAATTTACACACAATAGCCCCGAGTGTATTTTGAAGGCGTAGAATCAACGCTTTTGGTTGTGCTCTCTTTGACCTAATTTCAGGGTTGCCATGGCATTTTTATTTAACGAAGCGATTGCTGTCGACATTTCTTTGGAAAAGCGTCGTCGTCGTCGTCGCCGTCATCATTATAGTCGTCGACTGTTATGCCCAATTTGTTGATTGCTCCCATCGCTCATAAGAAACTGACTCCTAACTCCAGGCAACTAGAGTAGGAGCTCCATAGCTCCATGTATCCATATATCCATATATCTAAGAGCAGCCAACTAGTCTTCAGTCTTCATAGCTTAGCTTTACTTCACTCGTTCACTCATTTGCAAAAGAAAGCAAAGCGTTTCCTGCATCAATTAGTGTTGCTTTTTTTTATTTATTTAATTTATCTTTTTTTTTTCTAAACTTGTTGCTTGTTTGGTTTCTTGCTTGCTTAGTTTGTTAGTTTTATCTTTGATCAATGAATTTTCCATATGGATTTTCTTGTTAGATTTGTTTCTGTTGTTGCTTTTGTTGTTGTTGTTGTTGTTTTCCAGTTATTCAAGTCAAAGGAGCTTGAATCTATTACTACTGCTGCTGCTGCGTCTCTTAAGTAAACAATGTTAATTGAAGCTCGTCAACAGTTTTGATAAACCAAAACTTAATGCATCAATCAATCTTTCAACGCGCGTTTGGTACAATAAGACAGCAACAACAAAAATATTGTAAAACCAATGAACAACATTGTGTAATCTTAGATTTAAAGATACTATTTCCATCAATTAAAATGTTGTCAATTATGAAATGTGAAAAACTTGAAAAGACAAAATGAGAAAAATAAAAATAGACAATTTTATTGAAGAGAAGACAATTCAAGAGTTTCGGATTAGATCTTTTGTTTTCAAAAAACCACACACACATTAAGGTAAGGAGGGAACCTTCAGCAATGAAACTCTAGAGGGAAAAGATCCCATTTTGCAAAGAAGTAAGAAACAGTTTCGATTGGATATCTTTTATAGGATTCCTATTTCATCAACAATCAGTTATTACTTCTCTCAATACTGTGGGGAACTTTTCCTTGTGCTTAAGATTTGCAGACCTAACAATTTATAGAGATTTACCATTCAAGATCGACTCTTAATCTTAATCGCTTCATGTCTCTGCTTGATATTGGTGGTACTCTTCAAAAACCTCGTTAAGAATCTCTATATTGCATACATGAAATATTGAGTTGATGTTTCCTTATCCTATTCTAATTTATTCTATGAAAAACCTTAATCTTTAGAGAGTTCATCATGTCATCTTTAATCTCTAATTGATCGAAACTAATCTTTCTCATCTTATTCCGCAATGTTTCAATGCAATGTTTCTTCATTCAATAAGTAATAGAAGTAACTTTATCAGATTCCATTGAAGTTTTTTTTTCTATTACAATATAATCGTCAAATGAAAAAATCATCATAGATCACAATGTTGTTGTTTATTGTTGTGATGGTTACCCCGTCCCTGAGTTGCTGCAATAAAATTTGACTTTACCGAACTAAAGAAACTTTGAAAGCAGCCAATTATTTTGTTGTTAATGAATGTGGGCGCTGCTTAACTTAATGAAACCCAAACATAAATGCTGGCAAAATGGGATGGTAGGGAGAGTTTGTGTTGTCAGTAGGGGGTAATAATAATAGCAACAACAACCAAAGAAAAAAATCAAAAGATACATAAACATCTGCTGCCTACTCATTATAAGTATTCGAGCGAGAAAGTTGAATTTCCCAATTTGCAAATATTTTAAACCAAACGGGCGGACGCGCATTTGCTAAAAAAGATTTTGATGATTTTTTGTCACAAAAGCAGCAACAAACACTATAATACAATACAACAACAAAAAAACAAAGCAACATGATGCTGAGCAGCATGCAACACAAAGCAAAGCAAAAAATAACAGCAAAACGTCAATTGTCAAACGTAAGTCAGTGACAACAATAATAGCAACAAAAGTGTGCAATAAAAGGTGGCAGCACGTTACTATTTTTGTCAACTTACTGTTACAACAACAACAATCAGTAATCACAACTGAGATACGTTAAAGAAAATATATATATATATAGGTATATATATTTCTATTTGTTGTAGGCGCAGTGAATGCAGCTGTGCCTATAGAAATACTATAAGAGGCAACATTCAACATCTAACAATAAACCAGAAATCGCACCAAAACACCAAATGAAGTCAAAGTCACAATCATCATCAACAACAATTGCAAGCAACAATCAACCATTGCGTGCAACAAATAGAAGAAAAAAAGTGTCATTTCAACATTTAAAAACATTTTCAGTAATCAAATGAAAGTGAACCTCATTCATCGTCATCATTGCTCTCAACAACAATTTGATTGCCTCTAAAAAAAAAAAAAAAAAACCAAAGAAAACAAACTGGATAAAATAAAAAAATAAAAATATAAAAATGGGGAAAAATTATCTTTTTTTTTGCAAATAATCATAATTGCAGACAGCAATTAAGCTGCCGTTGCTGTTGCTGAAATGTTGCTACTGCTTCTGTTGCATGTTGCTGCTGTTGTTACCATTGTCAACGCCAATATACAATGTTGACAATACGTTGATTTTTTCCGACAATAAGCAACAAAAAAAAGAAATCAAATCAAACCAAAACAATATCGAGACTCAAACTGAATCAATATGAATCTAGCAACAATTGTTGCTGCTGCTTGCTTGGTCCTGTTGAAATGTATCACCAATTTGCTGCATGCTGTGTAGTACTGTTGGTGCATTCATTCATTCATTCATTTATTTATTCCACAAATGTACTTCGACTTTCCCATTTTTGACAATTTCCATTATTTGGCGACCCAAGTTACTGTTGTTGTTGTTATTATTATTAGTGATTTTTGTTGTTGTTGTTGTTGTTGTTATTATTGCCAAAACGTCAAATGAAAGTGACACAGAAATGGCAACCGTGCAAATATGTTGCAAGTCAATGTTGCCATTACTGAAGAAAGAAGTTTTGTTGCTGTTGCCAGCATTTGTGTGCCGATGTGTAATAAAGTAAAATTTAATTTGTGCAATTTTTTTTTTTTTGATGTTTTTGGAAAATGTGTGAAAAACACGAAACTCATAAAATTAAATTTTATAACATTTGATTAGAGAATTTTGTGGTTTTCTCCTTTATGGATATGTGAGAAGAAAAAAAAATCATGGCATAAAGTGAAAGGTGATTGTAGAAGAAGTTTCTTAATGAAAGATCTAATTTGGAGATTAATTTTATTATATGAGGGAAATCATTATTGTAGTATATACATATGTAGTTCAACAATAGTAAATTAAGATCCAGGTGTCCACAGAACAGCATTAGGTGAAATAGTTTGGTTAAACAATTAGCCAAACCTTGTACAAAGTAGAAATGCCACTGTGTGTGCAACATGTCAGTTTTAAAGGATTTTCAACAGAAGCCATTGGTATCACTATTTCAACAATGTTGGCCATAGTTTTTGGTATGTTTCCACGCAGTTTCCGAATATGTCCGAATATGAAATCACTTGCTGGAAGCTTTGGTTTTTGGTTTTTATTTGAAGAAAAATGCAGCAGGAGGTCATTAAATGCCTAGAATATTGTCCCATAATTTCAACTTGACTACACAGCTTTAAATGGTTTAAAAATGTCAGATTTTGACACTAAACTATTCAAAATTCCCACTTCAACTGATGAGTGAACTGGAACTGTTATATATTAGATCAACAGTATTTATACTTTAGTACACTAACAACTAATTAAGTTCTTATACAGAAGTTCGCGGAGAAGCCATTGAATACATGTAGTTTGATCAAGCAATAAATCATCTCATTCTTTGCTATTGTGTGTAAGACTTAAAGCTTTTCAAACAAATAGCAACAGTAGTACAATAATTTTGTATAATAAATAACATCGCATAATATCTAATCTAATAAAGTCTTCATATTGAAGCATCATCTTTAGGCAGTTAGTGCAATTTTGCCAAAGTGTGCTCCGAATATGTCAAATTTTTTGAGTTTCTTTGCTTCATTGGAAACAATAAATAGCAGAAGAATGCTTGTGAAGGGTTCTAGGAAGCATGCTTCATCAGTTTCAAATTATATTAACTGTTAAATATAATGGTTTTGACAAAAGTGACAATGAAACACACTGCAAATACCCTTCATTAACATTGAAATTTGTAAAACGATTTTTGAAGATCTTACCAAATAAACAGGTTGGTGAAAAGTATTAAAAGCGACACCAATTAACCAGTAGAAGAATACAAATTTATAACCTATTTTAAAATTTCATCTTTCATTTGAACACATAAGGGGGGTGCCACAGAAAACTCTTCCTCCTCTATTCCACCAGATTTCCGATTTTAGGTTCCACAGAAAACTCTTTTGGGAGTGTTTGATTCAATCTTTTGTGTTTTTATATGCTGACAGCCCTATTAACATTCAGTTGAAGCGGTTTGATTATTCGATAAAATCACCGAGTGGCCGAGTGGGATGCAAAACTCCATACGACGTAAACACTAGAGTTTTCTGTGGCACCCCCCAATAATTTCAATTTTATTTTATAACTATAATTATTTTCTTTTAATTATTTATTTTATTTGATATGTTTTCATATTAAAATGGGTGATTTTTTAAGAGCTTGCTAATTTGTTTCTCAAAAAAAAAACACATAAAATTCAGAAAAATGTATTTATTTGAGTCGATAGTACAATCGATATAATTTAATGTTTAAAGATAATTTCATGTAAATGTTGGCCGCGGCTGCGCTCCACATAGTCCATACGCTGGCTCCAATTTTGGCATACTCTCTCCATCATATCGGCCGGTATATTACGAATAAATTGTTCAATATTGGCTTCCAGTGCGTCAATCGTAGCGGGCTTATCGCTATAAAAATGAGCCTTAACAAAGCCTCACAAAAAATAGTCTAGAGGCGTTAAATTACATGATCTAGGCGGCCAATTGACCGGCCCAAACGTGAAATAAACTGCTCACCGAACTTGCCTCTCAATTGGGCCATTGTTTTGCGTGCTGTGTGACATGTGGCACCATTTTGTTGAAACCACTTGTAAACGAAGTCAAGTTCTTCCATTTTGGGCAAAAATAAGTTTGTAAGCATCGTACGGTAGCGCTCGCTATTCACAATAATGTTCCGGCCGTCGCCGTCTTTGAAAAAGTATGGCCCAATGATGCCGCCAGCCCATAATGCACACTTTGTTCTTTGTTTAAAAGCCATTTGTTAGCCAAACCCAACCCAATATCGTGCAAATTCTTTGTTTTGGAAGGTTTATCAGCAACAGAAAGCCAACAAAAATTGGTGGAAGTCTGCTCCTTTATTTCCAACTGTGTGTCGTTGGGTTTTGGAGTTTAAATGTGGATTAACCACGTAGTGGACGTCCAAAAAGTGCAACAACACCAGAAATCATTTAGCAAGTTTCTGATATTGTATCTTATGATCCAAGTTCAACTCATGAAGAAGCTATTGCAGCTGAAGAACAGTGTTTTGCAGAGCTTCCGGAAAATGAGAACAGAAATGGTATAAAATTATTGGAGGATCATTGCAATAAGTGTATTGAATTTTGAGGAAGATTCTATTTCATTTAAAAATTAACATACTTTCATTTTTGCTTTCAATACTTTTCAAACGACCTGTATGAATTGTCTTTTGGCCAAACCCAAATTCTATTTCATTAACTTCCCTAATGATATTCTCTACCCAAAATCTCAGTCTTATTAAAAAGCGTAAACCAAATTCAAACTAGATATGGTGGTAATGGTAATAATGACTTCAATCAATAAGTACCTCGAGGCTAATTCAATTGTATCATTTTTTTGCTTCTTTAAATGGGTTCTTTATATTCTATTATATTCTAATCCATAATATATCATTAATAATCATCATTATTTGATTGGTAATTTCATTCTGTCAGCTTGTGTACTACTTACGATTGTTTGATTTCAATTGAACTCTTTTTTCCTTGGTTGTTTTTTTGTTCTTGTAGCTCAAATTCTTGGATTAGGCTGAAACTCACTTTATAACTAAATAAATCTTACTTTTGTGATCCCTTCTACAAAATTTGTTTCATCTTTTCAAATCTCTAACTTTACTTTTCACGTATATTATACAGAATATGTGTTCCTTTGAATCTCTTACCAGCTGAATTCTCTTGCAATCCTCCCCATACATACACTCCCTCTCCCTACATCTGTTTTCCTAATTATATTTCTTCTTAACATCATACATTCGGTTGATCCCATCTTAAAATTTATCTAGCAATTGCCTCCTGTCATATAAAATTGTTTTGTTTTGTTTTTTTTTTTTAAATGAATCTTCAGCTTCTTGCTAAGTATATTTGTTGCTTAACATCTCTCATCTGTTTCTTGTCTTATGATTTGTTTTTTTTTTTGTATTTATTTCCACTTATTTATTGTTAAACTCTCAGAAAGATCATCATCAAATGACCTTCAATGGTCAATGCTTGGTAGTATTTTATTTTTATTTTCTTCTTATCAACGAACAACAACAGCAGTATCACAAGAGAGTTCAATATAAATTTTTGTGTTTTTTTATTGTATCTTTCTTGACCGCCAACTGACAAACAAACAAATTCACTCACTCAGTCAGTCAGTCGATATGATGGTGGTGTCAGCCAGCCCAATGAAGCCAAGCCAAGCCAAATCGAGTGAAGTCAAGTCAAGTCAACCCAAGTTGAGCCACTTAGCCGCTTAATATTTTGACGCATTTGAGTGCAGCCGCCACTCTTTTTTTTTTTTGTTTTTTGGTTTGGAATCATTTATGTGTATACGTATATGTTTTTGTTTTTTAAACAGACTTGGCGACTTGGTCAATGTCAATGTCGGAAATTTAAGTGGAAATTTTTCCTCTGTTACAACAAATAACACTGGACAAATCGAAAAGTGATTTTTTATAGTTCAATAGCTTAACTTGACATGCGATATTGTATTGATATTTTCTTAAATCTTAAGCATTTAAGCCATGATTGATCTATCTATAAAAGCAACCCAGCATTAAGTGTATAATGATTCCAAGTTTACTTAATAAATTTATTGATTTTTCTTTTGTGTTAAATCTACTTAAATGGGATTATATGTCATGGATATACTGTAGTATGGAGGAGAGATAGAGATTATAATTGGGTTTGCTGTTGCTACTGCTTGCATAAATTTCAAATCATAAAACATAGACCAAAGCCATGACCTCATTTGAGTTTAAACTTTTTCTGTTTTTTTTTCTTTCTTCTCTTTCTGCTGTGCAAAAAAGTTCTAGTAATCGATTGCAATCGATTGAAGTTTATCGCGTGAATGTATCTTGTTGTCTCTTGTTGGTAAAGGCAACGCCTTGTAATGTTTTAGTAACTGCTGCAACAGCTGCAAGTACTATGGTACTTCTACCTGAAGCAGCAGCATCAGATACAATAGCAACCGCAACACAGACAATGCATTGTGTTGATGGCAACTATCGATAAATTAAAGGAACAAAATAATTAAATGCGCATACAGAGTCAATGCCATGTGATCCCCACTCAAGGTTTCCATCATACAATATAAGTATTTAATTAAATTTAAACTTGAACATTTTTTTTAGTTTTTTTGTCATTTTTTTCTGATTTTTTTTAAATCAATTGCAATTTTTATTCATATTCATTAAAATACAAGTCAATGTCCATAAGTAAGTTACATGATGTTTCCTAGTTTTTGTTTTTATGTGGAAGAATAGTCAATACCAACAATTTGTGAGGAATACCGATACCGAATTGTGCTTAAGGACCTACAAAATCTTATTAAAACTAAGACAAAAAACTGAAAATAAAAAAAAAACTTAAACTTTAAATATCAAAATTGGTATAATCAATGTCAATGTCATTCACTTTGGCCATATTGGCATCATCAAAATCATTTACTAGCAGATCAGGAGCAGCAGGATTTGTTACATATGTTAATGGTAATTCTGGCAGGAACATTTGTTGTTGCTGGTGCTGCAAGTCATGCCTTGAATGTTGCATTTGCTGTGGTTGGTTTTGTTGTCTTATTGATTTGAGTGGAATTGTTGCTGATCGCTTTTGTTGCATTTGTTGTAGCTGTCGCCAAAACAAAGGTTCCAAATCATTGTTCATTGTGGATTTCACCTGATGTTGTTGCTGCCCCATTGAGGCAGCGGCATTTGTGATAAATCTCAAGTTTTCTTGCACTTGCGGCGACAGTTGCTTAAAGCGATGTTGTCTTGCATTGTTGCTTAAATGTTGCAGCTGCTGATGTTGCTGCAGCTTATTGGTGTGCCTTTGTTGTTGTTGCCGTTGTGAATTTGTTGACATTGATCTTGTCGAGTGTAATCTATTAGCAGCAGCAAGTCTAGCAGCAGTTGCTGCTCCTGCATTAAAACGACGTACACGGTTTTGATCTTCTATTGCTCTTGGTACATGTTGCTGCAGCATTGTATTTCTTTTTGTTGCGCCATCCTCATTCAATGCTGTCAATGTTGTTGCTGCTGCTGACATTGATGGCTTGACTGATTGATCGTAACCATTAATTTTATGCGTTGACATTCTTTGTGGCCATTCAATGTTGTTATTGTTGCTCCGACTAACGTTCACTTCATCGACATTATTATCATTGTCTCGGTCTTCATCATTATCATTCACATCGCCATCGTTGCTGTTGATTTCATTAGCAACATCAATATGTTGTTGCTGCTGCTGATGTTGCCATTGTTGCTCTTGCTGCAATTTTCTCTTTAATTTTCCAAATATGCGTAGCGGTGGTGTTGGCGACGACAACAACATTTGTGCATCAACTGCTGCTACGCCATTCAACCATGTCAAGTGTTGTCTACTGTTGTCTATTGATACTTTTCCCTCTTCATCATCATTGTCTTTGTCATCATTATCATCATCATCATCATTACCATTAACAACATTAACTGACCGATTGTTGTTGTCAATGTTGATGTTGTTGTTGCTGTTGCCTTGTCGCTTGCCACGATTTGGAAAAAATGGATCGTCAACTTTGAAAATATCACGTACATTCAATTTTTTGCCACGATTCGGAAAAAAGGGATCGTCGTCAATCTTAAACAGATCTCTATGTTTTTTACCACGATTCGGATAGAATAGATCGTCATACTTGAAGATATCTTTGATCTTATCACCGCGCTTGCCGCGATTCGGTACAAATGTTTCAAAGCGTTGAAACAAAGCATCCAAATCAGGAGTATGATGTTTGCGACCACGTGGCGGTATAAATGGATCGTCTCCTCCATAATTTTTCTTGTCATCTGTTGAACATACATAACATATAAGAAAATTGTAAGACAGAGAGAAAGAGAGATTGAAACATTTGTTAAGTTATGTTTTTTCTGAGTTTGGCACGTGATTGCATGCAACTCATCGTGAATGATGCAAGAGTATTTCGAACTACACCCTACCCTTAATAAATAATAATTAATAAACAAAAGATATTTGGAAAGCAACAGAATAAAGGGCATATTATTGAAAGAAAATTACAAAATTCCCCATTTCATGATGCGTGTCAAGAATTTGAAATGAGCAACATAAAATGGTAAATGTTGAAACAAGATCAACTCAAAAAAAAGATAACTGAAACCCCATTTCAACACCCAATTAGTAGTTCCCTCACACTTTCCTTATATGAAATTCAATCTTGTTTGTTTTTCTTTATTATGGTGTGAACTATGTGTGTGTACTCACCACCAAATTGTAAATCCTCATTAAAACGTTCACGCCTTACAAGCACATAACGTGGTTCTTCAACTACCAATGGTGGCTCCAGATGTCCTGATAGATTTAATTTCTTCCATATAAACATGCTTGGATGATAGTTTTCAGCTTCATGTTCACTAAAATTCTCATAATGTTTATACGGATACAGTAGCTCCATGGCCCAGTGTAGAAAATTAATGAGATCCTCTTCACCGCTGAGTAGCATAAAAATTTCATTGTTGATATCTTCATCGTCAATTTCATCGCCATCATCATCATCATCATCATTGTTCTCTTCATCACTAAGGCTATCCATGTTTACATTCTCGCCATTGACACTATCATAGATGATGCTATCACTTAGCCCAGCGCCAGAGGCAGCAGCGGCATCGGACAGTTTATGCAAGCTTCTCAATGTGGATGCGCGGTTTCTGCAATGAACCAACAAAGCGGAAATGACATGGAAATTTAATAGTCCAACATGAATGAATCAACCAAGCAACCCAGCAACCAACCAACCAAGACATCATCATGAGTTTATAGTGTTGTAGTATTTACCTATTAACCTATTGTATGTCTGTCTATAGTACATAGTACATACAAGTATGTTGGTGTAGATGTTAAAGTTGGTGTTTTTAAGGATCGTCGTTCGTCTTTAGTTCTCTTGGGAATTTACTTTTTAGCGTGGGCTTGCTCTCTCAGAGGTTTCAATTACAAGACGCTTAAAATTTTGTGGTGTTTTTTTCTTGGGTGCGTAAAATAAGTTTGTTTTTCTCTTTATTGACAAACATTTGCTCTAAAGAAAAAGAGTATCTTCAAGATAGACTTTGAATGACGCTCCCAGTCTATGTAACTCTTTGTTTGTCTAGACTTGCTTAGTTGTTGTCCGTCTGAAACAAACTACAATGGTCGATCATAGTACAACATACGTACAATATCATGAATAAGTGTGGGTTGTTCTTATTGTTGTACACAAGTACGTATCTATCTACAGTAAGTCAATCGTCTATAGTGTTCGACATAAAGAATTATGGGAACAAGTCTTTGACTGCATGCACCTTTTTTTCCATTGTACAATATTTCAAATTTTTGTATTTTTCTCTCTTTAAATTCAGAATCAACAGTTGTGTATATTTATCTTAAAAATATTGCGAATTGCATTTCATTATTATTATTGATTACTGTGAGCTTATCTATAAATAAATATTGTGAAAAACAATAATATTTATTTAACTTATAATCACATTAGTCTAGAGAAGCAGAGAGAGACTCAGATATGGTGGAGACACATAGTAGTACTAGACGCTTGTAGAATTTTAATTATCAAAATATATGTTTGCAATAGCAATATAACTGCGAATATATTTTGCGCAAAAAAAGAAACCTCAAGATACTTTTGTAGTATATACATAGTATGATATTGAAGTGTTGTTTGTAGGTTTTTTTTTTTTTTTTATTTATTTTATTATTGTGACTCATTTAATATGAATTGGTTTTACGTCAGTCAAACTGTACACACTAACTGTGCCTGCGACCTTATTGATAAGACCCACCGGATTCATGACATCAAGTGCATACTAATGATTTTTATATAGAAAACTTTTAACACTTTAAACCGCAACAATTTTATACCGTTTATTATTAAATTTTCAATATCAATAATTTTGAAAAAATTAAATTTACAATTCTAAGATTTTATTTGTCTGGTCATGTTCTGTACTACTTATGATAGGGAAAACTAGAAATAAACAAAAACAAGGGGAAATTCATTTCATTAAAAAATAAATTAAATCACAAATATGGGAGAATGAATCCGGAAACTCAACTTTACTCACTACCAAATGAAGTCGATTGGTTCAAAGTAAACACCTGCCATATAGATTTCAGATGACAAAGGCGAGCTCAAGGTGTGATAAGATTCAATTAAAACCCCATTGGTGTTATCATAGGCCACCAAATTCAAGTCATACCTATTTGTTTGCATGACTTCCTTCTTGGTATGAAGTTGCGTATTACCCTCAACTGATCTATTGCTGTACGCCGAGTTTAAAACTCTACTCCCATCTGAATGACAACCAACAACCACTACGTTTCTCCCACTGGCGAGAACGAAACTAATTTCGTTGGCTCCAGACCACCCATGGTACTAGACTTCTTACACAATTTGAACTCCAAACAATTGTTGGGTTGGTGGATAAAAATTTTTTCACTCATTTATGGCATAAAAATTGAAATTTTAAAGGAACTCCAGCATCATAAATGATAAGCGAAAGAGTTAATCTAATCTGAATTTTTTTGTGTAATACGTGAAACTAAAAGTGGCGACTATTGATTCGTGCAACACTCAAATACTTTGATTAAACTATATTGAGGTGTGTGTTTCATGTTTCTTTTGATTTTTCTTTTCTAATGGAACAAAAACTGTGATGTGCGAATTAATGGTGTAATTTGATAGTTTCACGTATTTTTAGGTTGTTACACAAAAAAATTAACAAAAAAATAAAATACTTGTGATATAAATTTTATAAAATGTGTTTATAAAAGTAGATTTCACAAACTTTCCAACAAGTATAAATACTATTGAGTTCATTTATTCCAATAATTGTTTAAAATATTAAGAAAATTGCATTGAAAATCGTAGGTGTACGAATACAGAAGTCCATTTAGAAGCATCCGTTTGATAGGCAACCATTTCAATGACACAACATTTGTAATTTTACAACTGTTGAAAGAATTCTGTTTCAAACTTTGATAATGTACAAAAGATATATGTAAGTGTAGTTTATTGCGACTTTGGACTATTCTTATCAACCATTAAATGAGGGTAAACAAGTTCTCACATTCCCTTGACAACCTACACGCTGAAGTTTCTGTAGAAAGGGCGAAGATTAAAACATATTAACTTACTTACTTATCTAAGACAAAGGTTCAAATAATTCGCAGTATATTTTAATTAATAGCAAAATTATAAATAGGAAGAAGTTAGAAGTTTTAATGACAAACATATTTAAATATTTCAAAATAGACAGACAAGGACAAGAAGATTATTTTGTAGATTGAATAGTAAATGATTTTAATTGCATTAGAACAAGAAATGATTCCAGTTCACAGACTATCGATTACAACAGATTATTTTCATTAAATAGATATCATCATTCAACATACTTATATCTGATAAGCAAATATATATATTTGCACAGTTGTTAGATATTTTTCAATACAAAATCTTAAGAAGATTTCACTTTGTGTATTGCATTGATTAACCTTTGATTTTCCATGTGAAGAAATGAATTCATTTGACATTTTCTTCTTCATTTTTGAACAAAACTCTTATGTATATCAATTTCGCCACCAAATTTTGATTACAGTAGCTCAAAAATTAACAAAATAACAAATTTCAATTACAACACCTCGTCGTCGACTCGTTTTGATTATAAAACATTTGATTTCATTTATGACAGTTGATCTTAATTTAATCATATATTCATTTGATTTCATCTGATTTATGATAATTTACCTTAAATCATTTTTAATTTTATTATTTTCCAATTAGAAAAATCACCATAAAAACTTCATAGAGTCACAAACTAATCAAACGAAGTTTATATTTCCGTTTGTCGATACCAGAAACCACATGCGGGTTTTCTTCTCATAATAATCATTAATCAAATGACTAAAGAAATCAAATTAAAAAAACAAAAATAAAAAATACTATGCAATGCAATGAATTTATAATACTATTGTAAAATGAATATCTTAGAGTCGTTAATAAATAACTATAATTTGATTGGAAATTTTTACAAGCTCTCGATATCATGGTGGGTTTATGATATTTATGGGTATCATGACCAAACCCTAATTACGCATCATGGTGCTGAAAATTATGCGAAAAGTGAAACTTGTACAAGTTTCACTTAATTTAAAAAATAAATATACTATTATAAATGATAAAACAAAAAAGAAGGAAAATCTTATAATTCTTTTTTCTGTTTTATTGAATTTGCTGACAGTTGCCATCTATAAAAAAAATATATATGTATACTGTATCAAAAGGCGGCAAAAATCGACAGACTGCCTGGCCTCAAAATTGATCAGGAATGAATGTTTATAAGATTTTTATTTATTTATTTATATATTTTTCAAGTTGTTGTGATTTCACGCCCATTAATTGGTTTTACGTGTTTATGCGAAAGATTTTTATTGCATCGCGTGAATTTTTTTTTTTTTTTTTATTTGATTGACGTGCGATTTCTTGGGAGATTTCTCAAGCTGCCATAAGCTTAACTGCCTGAGATGGCGCTATATAATTTTATTTATTAAAGGTTTTAAGGAATTAATCTTATCGGCACTCAGATGCGATAAATGAAGAGGCGGAAATAACTGAAACAGCAAAAAAAAAAGCAATAATTTTTAAAGAAATGATAAATTATGAAGGCGCTAAAAAAATAATGTTGCACTACTTTAAGCTCTGGGAAAAAGGAAGTAAAGAAAGTAGTCTTATTGTATGTGTGCTGCATCTGTCTGATTATGAAAAGGAAAAAGAATCAAGGCAATAAACACTTTCACTGCAACCTTGAACGAACTCATTCACACTAAAGTTGATATCGACAAGACCAAACCCTACCTTAGTTATGTTATGAGGGCACCTACCTGGCTGCCATTATGGCACGATAAAATTCCTCTGGGCAATTCTTGCTTGCCTGACAATGTCTGGTCCAATATTTGAATGGTGTATAGTACTTGAGTGTGTCGAGTGCACGAAATCGTGGCGGTGATGGTGGTGGCATAATTTCCTGCGGCATTGATTGTCTGCCATCGTCAATGGCAACAGCATCAGCAGCAGCAGCATTAAGCATTGCATCTAAATCATATTCTTTGAACAATTTTCGATTAAAATCTGCGGATGTTGTTGCTGTGGTTGGCTTAACTTGTCTTTGTTGTTGCTGCAACACATTTCGATTGCCAGTTGATGGCATCATATCACCAATCAGACGACTATTGCTAACACCAACATTGCTGCTAATGCCACTGCCACCGTTGCCACCATCTCGCAGGACGCGTGCATCCTTTTTCCAACGCAGGGGTGATATATAATGTTGATGTTGTTGCTGAATCAAATTTTGTTGTTGCTGATGTGGCTCTTGTTGCTCTGTTTGTTGCCTCAAGGACGCTGTTTTTGCGATAAGCGATGGTGGCAAAGATAAGACAACGCTGTTGTTGCAATAAATTGCAAGCCAAGCGCTCAACAATGTTGCCAAAGTGAATCTCATACTGCTGTTGGTTGCTTTTGTTGCTAGACTAGGGTAGGAAGAAATTGTAGCCGCTTTATAATGCCTTCGTCGTCGACGAACTGGCTGCGGCAACAATGTGATCTTACTCTACTGGATCCTTAGTCTCTTCTATGTAAGTATATTGTATGAGTTAGTATCTTAAAACAATCTCTAACAAACAGCAACTTTTTTTTCTTTTTTCTTCTATCTTCACTGTCTGCACTTAGTGGACTTTATAAGTCGCCGCCACCGACGACTCAGTTGCGCTTATAGTCAGTCGTCTTTAGTCACTTTTGAAACTGAAAGTTCCTTGCATTTGCAAGCACCTTTTATACCACTAGCTATTGTTCCCTGATTTGGGAATACCCAATACTGATGACCAACGACAGACCACCCAAGCAATTGTTGTACTGTATGGTGCTTGGTCATCAAACACAATCTAAGTACAATGTGGCATATATGTTTGCATTGTGCAACGGCCCATGAAATTAAATATTGTATTCACAATATGAGTGGGTCATACAATAACATCCATCCATCTGGTTCAACACACATATGTTGACACACACCGCAACAGAAACAATCATATCCTGGAGGCATTTTACTTTCCCAAGGAACTAAAACACAAAAACAAATTTCAAAATGAAATTAAAGTAAGAAAAAATGGTTAGCAACATAAATTAGTCCAAGTTTGACGCACGACAAATGATGCGCTAAATTCAACAGCAACATAGGCCAACAACAACAGCAACAATCAGACAACAATACCAAACAACTTGAGGAGAACAGAAGAGCGTCGTTCATCAAATACCGATAAAGTCACGGTTCCAACACCACAAACTTACTGATGAAACCAAGAACAAAAATAACAAATAGAAATACTATGGTACTAAGTAAAAGAAGAGACAAAGAAGGCCTCATTCTGCGGCGCTTTCTTTGTTGTGTTGCTGCTGTTATTGTTCTTTCTTATTGCTGCCGCACAACGCTTACCAACTGATCTCATCTTAAAGCTCTCTACCTCTTTCCCTCTTCCTGGCTTTCTTTATCCATTCTTACCAGATTCAGATGCTGTTGTAGCTGTTGTTAGTGTTGTCGCTTTTGAAAATTTATTACCTGCTAATGTTTGATCGCATTTGTGTGTGGTTTGCTTGTTTGGATGTTGCACGGTTCACTATCTTGTTGCAATTGTTGCACGTTCTCTTCACACACACACACACACACACACAGATACACATACTTTGGTAACACAATTGTTGAGTAATGAGCTCGCCACGTTATTAATGTCAGCTGCTTCCTACTGCTTGCTCCTCATAGTAGTAGTAGCTATTCTCTTCTAGCTGGAATAAATGGTGGATTGGGACACAGTCGCCACTTTTTCTTGTTTGTTTGTTTGTTTGGTTTTTCTTTCAATTTTTCTTTAGTCTAAGCCACGATTTTAATTAAGTAATTCGTTCGTAGAAAAATAAGAACCCAATATAAAAAAAATGGAGCCCTTTAGTTGCCGCTTGGGGTCCCTTGTGGGCACACACATCGACAACGACAATGACTTAGAAGACGATCATTGATCTTCTGGTGCTGGTGCTGATGCTGTTGCTGCCTCATTTGGTCTTTGTATTTGGTATATCTTTTTTTGTTCTTAGATCTTTTTCTTTATTATTGTGTGTATTGTTGTTATTGTTGTTTAATCTAAATAACAAATTGCTTCATTTCAATTTATTTGCATTTGTTGCTGTTGGTTCTTTCTTGTATTGTATTGTACTATGTAGTATTCTTCTTCTGTTGTGTCGTGCTTCATTTGTGTTGTTCTGTGTTCGTGTTGTTGCTATTCGGTCGTCTTTTGACTTGAAATCGTAGACACAAAAAAATGTTGTGGTCGTGTTCTAATTTATTTGTCTTTGATTGTACTTTCAATGTCTGAGACATCAGTCTTAGTCTTGACTTCATTCTGAGTCTCCCAGTCTTTAGAGTTGTTGGATTTTGATATTTTTTGTTTTATTTGGTTTGGTTAGGTTTTTCATTATTTTTCCATTCTTTTTTTTCTGTTATCCAAAGATTTGTGAGAAAAATGGTTGTTTTGTGAAATGCTTTTTCTTATTGTTGCTTTCTATTCTTAACTTTGGCCAAATTAAAAGAAGACATCTGTCATCTGAGTGTGTGAGATAGTCTTTTATTCAATTGGAATTGTTCTTAGGGTTCTTATGACATTTGATTAAAGATAAGTAGATAAATTGGGAGATAAAATACAGTAAATTTGATGAAAGACTTCGTTTATGAACATTTATGGAAGTTTTTCTTCTTTCTAAAGCGCCGCTTCTATTATGAAAATATATTCTTTCTTTTGATTGAATGATTGTTATAAAATATAATCTAAAACTGTTACTAGACATTTATCTCTATCTTTTTGAATCAACTACATTAGATAAGTTTAAACTTTAAAAGTAGATTATTGAAAAGCTTTTAAGAAAACCAAGAACTTCTTTTATTACAATAGATTTATCTGTGGACTTAGCTTAGATTAGTAATAGAAAAGAAGTTATTTCTAATAATTATAATTATTTCCAATATATACACATATATCAAAATCTTAGTCTGGTAAAATTGGTGGCCAGCTCTAGGAAAGAGCTATGTACTGCCCAAACTAAGGTCGGCATATGTAGGAGTCACAGGAGCTATATCTTCTTCCAATTGACCTCCACATCAAAAACATTATCTGCAACAGCGCGGTAAAGCTAAAAGAAACCAGCTGCTAGGCAGAACAACCATATGGACATAGTAAAATACTACGAGTGGTTAAAAATCCTATGTTCAAACGAACAACAGACTATACAGTGGCTCATAATAGCTTTGAAAACGACTTCAAGGTAAAATTTTCGACTAGGATGGAATGGAAAGAAAACAGTTTTCAGAGTGATTATGACATCTCAATCTTTACGGATTGGTCAAAGATGGAATGTGGTGTAGGTGCAGGGGTGCACTCACCACAAATAAGCTTCGACCACTCTTTCCGGTTACCAGACGAGGCCACAGTCTTTCAGGCAGAGATCCTAGCCATTAGAAAGGCATGTCGGCTGGCAAGAAATAACGTACCAGAAGATCGTAAGATAGCTATCTTCGTTGATGGTCAAGCGGCACTCAAAGCACTGCAATTCACTACTGTGAAATCTAAGCTATTTAAGGAATGCAGGTCGATGATAAGCGAGCTAAGTCGTCAAGCTGATATCACTCTCTTATGGGTTCCCGGCCATAGGAACATTGAGGGAAATGAGAAGTGAATGGCTGGATTTAAATAATTTTTTTGTTTTTGTTTTGTTCGCCTCAAAAAGAATATTCGGCAAAACCCAAAAGAAACAGCCGAAATAAGCAAGGTGTGCGATTGATGAGATGGCAAATCATGATAAACATTACGATGAAGAGACTTTGGTCATGTATTAAGCGGTAGTCATGTGCTGTGTATAAAAATGAAAACCAGGGCAACCTGCATTTACTCAATTATGCTCGCAAGAGAAGAAGAAAAAAGGAAGGTGAAAGTAATTTGGCAATTACCATCAGTCCCAGAGTGATGACATCATTAAATTGCTTATTTTTACCTTAGTATTTACAGAAAAATATACATACATACATTTTTACACCATGGTTTAAAACATTTTAAAAGGGAAAGAGAATGATGTGTTGAGTGGGTTATGGCAATTCGGTTTATTAGCCTGCGTCTCTGAATAGAAGGCCTCGCGGGTGATACTGCATTAGTCTCCTTTTAGTTACACTGTTGTTAGGATTTTTGGATGACTGGATCGATTTCCACTGATATCCATGGATATTCGAATTCTAAATGAATTACCTGATTACTAGTTAACAGATGAGCACCAGTTGCCATTCTCAAGGCTTTGTTTTGGAACCTCTTAATGGTTTTAATGTTAAAGTCACTTGTCGTGCCACACAATTGAATGTTGGGGAAAGAAAGGTAGAACAGCATCTGCCCGGGTATGTAGTCTATAATAAAAAACAATTTAACACATCTTTCTGGCCCTTCATAGGATTTTATGTGGACATTTTGTATTTTATAGAGTTGGTTGCGAGTGAAACCTTGTGGCTATTATTCAACTGCTGTTACAGTACTTGGTATATTTAATTTGAGAAAAGCGAGAGGTTGTAACCAATATCTCTTCCTTCTCCTCATCTCGACAGCTTCTATAAAAGTAGTTGTATGGTACTGCTCATCTTCCAGTATGTCTAAGACCCTTTAGACCCATTTAAGCCATGTTAGTCTACTGATATGACTAATATTTAAATAGGCCTCAACTTTCTGATTAAGGAGTAAGTCGTGTAATCAAAAATATAACAAATTAATGGTGCCTTTTCCTAAAGCTCATCAATTCTTTCTTTGGCAACATAAGTTATGCCTTTTATTCGCTGGTACTCACTTTAAACCCTCTATCAAATTTGCATCTTTTAAATATATGTAGAATTTCATCTGGAACTTGTTTTCACAATTTAATTATTTGGCTTAATAATTTGAAAATTCCAATCAAATTTATTACAATATTGTATATTCTTAGCTTAAAGTAAGCTAACTTAATGTGGTCTTAGTCACTCGCAGAACGCCAACTTCAGCTTCTGATTGCAATAGTATGGTAAAACCATAGACAACAAGTCAAGATATATGACTGCAATTATTTGTTAAATCAAATCTTTATCACAAAAATATACATATGTGTGTGTTTTTTAAATAAATTTATAAGTGAAGCAGCAATGAAAATGACATTGCAACAGTTGCTAGCAATAAATCGCATAATCGTTCGACGAAAAAAAAAATAATACAAAAAAATTGGAAAATTTATTAAGTTGCATTAACCCATGGACGATTCGAGACGAGTCAAGAACACAACCTACATACATACATGCTATTACATGCAACTTCTACACTTACACACTTCCACCAGAAACAAGTTTAACTATAATTTTTCTTTTATTTTTTTGTTTCTGTTTTTAATTGCAGCATGAAATCAACGAAGTCTTTGAATTGCGTAAGGCACAGAGAATTCAACAACTGCAGCAGCAACAGAAGCAACAGCAACATGCAGAGGTGTCGCCTGCCACAAATGCAATGTCGGCGTCTGGTGATGAATTGTCGCGTTCCACGGAATCAGATAGCGGCTTTGACAGTGCAACTGGTGAACGCATTGCAGCAACCAAGTGCAATGGCAATATGTCGTCATCTGCCGCCTCATCAGGAATAGTGACAACTAAACTAAGGGCTTTGCCACCGCCACCACTTGAACTTAACAATGATAGTGGTGATGATGTTGAGCATGCAACTGGTGAACAAACGCCTGCTGATGTTAATATTTGGGCAAATAAATTCCTGCGAGATTTAGACAACCTGATGTCATCATCTTCATCCACTTCAACATCACCGGACAAACAATGCGGCGGCTCAGCCTCATCATCGCCAACATCACGCACTTCGCCCATGTTGCTTTCGGCAGCAGCCAAAGCAGCAATTCAGAGTCGTTATGGCAAGGGAGCAACAATGCCCCCATTGAAACCAGAGAAACATGTAAGTAACACATTTATTATTATACTCGTACTTACTTATTTAGATACACAGACACACTACTACTACTCTTCGGAATAAATTCCAGCAGCAAGTCAAGCTCGATTTCAAAACTTCAATATTTTGTTTGATATTTTTTAATGGAAGGGGAGCTCGCATATCTTTGGAAATACCAAAAATATGTAGTATAATCTTTTGTTTGTTGTGCTGTTATACTACTATGTAAATTACAACATAAATGAAGCAAAGAGATGGAGATACTTTTTGGTATACTATTTAGGTTAGATAAACGAGGGGGAAGCAACTACTACTTACAATATAACAAAGGCATTTAATCTTAAACCAAACAATGTTTTCAACACTTCTTTATGTATATCACTTCCCCTTCCAACATTTCAATCCACCCTCATACTCATACAGTACTATGTGAGTTCAGTAAGAGAACGCAAAGAATGCCTAAAAACAAAACAAAACAAAAAAAAAATTAAATTAAAAAGCATCTGGCGTTGATAGAATGTGATGAGGTGCAGTCGAGTAGGGACGGAGGGTGGGAGAGAAATCAACTTGTCGACTATACAATGCAGCAGAGCAGCAAGTATCAAAGCAACCATATGTTGTCATATGAAGAATATTTAAGTAGTTACAGCTTCTGATGATGATGATCATAATAATACTAATAATTATGATTATGATTATCATTATGAAGATGACTTGACTGGCTGTGTGCCACTTTGAGCGTTAAACTTTGAACTTAAACGCAAATAAATTCTTATTAAGCGCTCATCAACATCAAATTATTGTATTATTATTATATTTGGATGTGGGCCACAGACACACACATACACACAACTCACACACAGATACTGTGGTGAAGGGGAAATGAAATCAGAATGTACAGTACTAAAAGTGTGAGATGCTTGTTTTCCAATTGTTTTTTTATGATGATAAGTGGAAAGTATATAAAACTAAAGACAGAAAACTGAAAAGAATGAATGAAAGAAAGCTTAGAAATTGAGATAATGGTTGATGGTAATATAATTAGAAATAATACTAATATTAAGGTAAATAAGATTTTTAATGAGATTATAAATTGTGGCCTAAAATATTTATGGTCTTAAGAAAATCCAGTGAACAACCTCACATCAATTCAGAATGTATTTTTGAACATTATTCTCTTATCAAGTAAGATCCTTGGCATGCCTTTCAATTTCTTAGATTTTTTGGGTCATTAAGACGTAATGAGTGAGATCAACTTAGGACTAAAAAAATTCATATTAAATCTCTGCCATAAAATTAGATCCTTCCAAAGCTAAATACTATAACAGTTATTCTGTTGTTTCTATAGAAAAGAATCTAAGTGATACTAAAGTCATAAAACTCAAGTGAATGAACATTAAAAGATATTTTAGTACTTTGTTAAGATCTTAGTTATCAAAAGTGATAATAAATGTGGTATATGCATGCATACATATACCTTATAGCCTAATCACAATCAAATGGTTTTGCAACATTTTTACATAAGCAATCATTGCAATGTTGCTAGCATCAAATGTGAATGCATTTATTGAGGTTTCTTTACGATATTTGTTGGGAAATTGTTACTACAGTTGAAAGTCAATATAAGTACAACTGACTCTACTAGTTAGCAATATGGCACCTTCAGCGAAAGTGCTGCTACTAAATATACTACAGAACTCACACCAATAAGCACAGAAATGCCACTACTAACAGCTGGATCAGAAAGTGAATTCACATCTACAGAAGTGTCTTTCCCATTCACGAAATCTACCGAAACTACTACATTTGAATATGAAGATACAACAGAAGCTTTTAGTGAGCAATGTAGCAATTAAATTAATGTATTTTTTCTGACGCTCATATTCGCATGAATTTTTGGCCAATGCGAAAATTTGCAACATGACATGGTGTTGTTCTTAGCTTCAATGTTGCCAAGTTTCAGCAATAACAATTGATTTGCGATTTGGGATCACTGCTCAAATCGTAAGTGATTCCATATAACAAATACATACATAAATAGTCTTATTATTTGGTGTGGCATATTTGCATGGTGGTAATAAAGCATATTTATATATGCTAAGTTCATTGTATAGTGCAAATATGCTATACAAATATTTAAATTCAAAGAGATCTTGACCTAGTCTTTCGTTTAATGCTTCCTAAACTCAACAATGCAAATTTCGTATCCCTTCTTTTAGAATATAAATTCTTAAACTATATCTGTACTCATCATTATCAAATCAACTGCCAGTCTACCATATATTAAATCAATTATATTAGTAAATGAAATGAAAACAATAGATTTTGCAACATGTTGCAATCCTCCTTTTTGTTCTCATGTTCTTTGCAACATAAGTATGTTGCCAACTATTTACATATAGCAAACAACATAATCTACTTTGACATGTTGCCACATATATCATGGTTTTTGGTGAGGCATAATTGCAAGCATGTAATAGCATATTAATTAAATGATTTCATTGAAGCCATCATCAATCTTTCATCTAATAACATTTAAAACTTACAATAATTTCACAAAAAACATATTTATTAAACGTCATCACCACCAATCATCAGATCAGATCCCCCCAACCTGTCTATATTAAATCAATAGGTTTATGTTAATTTCATAAGTGATTTCATAAATCGAAACTGAACCCAACTCGTCGTTTATTTATTACACAAATCAAAATATTACCAAACAATTGACTATTCGTATAAAGTGCACCAAAAGAGTTTCGAGCTATCACTTCCCCCACTGATTCACTCACTCAGTCATTCACTATACTTTGTCACATTCGATAGAGGTCGCTTGCTGTCAATTGTGTTTCGTTTTTATTTGTAGCTACCCCAATGTGCATTTGCAATGCAATCCAAATACAATGTATGGATGCAACTGTTGTTACTTCTTGTTATAAGCCGCCTTATTGATGTGTTGTGTCTTGTTTGTTTGTATTCCATAGCACATCGCACAATTTATTATTTTCGAACTTGAGGCACAACTCAAGTCACAACATATGTACACCATCAGATTCCCCCAACTTTTTCCTGCTTGTGAAGAGATGCAGCAGCTACTTGTTTTTTATTTTAATTTTTAGTTTTTTGGAAAACGCGCAGGAAATTCATGTCGCTGCTGTTTGGTAAATATGCCATGACATGACATATTGACATGAAAAATATCTTCTGTGGGGATTGGCTTTCGTTAAGATTTTGTAGAGCGTGAGTTCGTTTGTTTGAGTGAACTAAAAAAAGCAAAAAACGAATGTATCTCACTTTGAATAAATACATAAATAAAATTAGCATTTTTGTCGTTGTCAATGCAATTTTTTCATAGGTTCATAACCCACAGTTTTCCTTTGTGAGTAGTAAAGTAAGAAGATAGTCAGTCCTTTGTTTCAAAAGATATTGATCACTTGAATCAGAGTTGGTGGTGAGCTAATTAAGAGAACCGTTTCTGCAAATACACATATGGTATATGGCATCAAGCGTGCAACTCGTCAACTGGCAACAACGATGGTAACATCATGATTTATAGGTCACGATTCCGCATATAAATCAAAGACTTGAAAAATTTATCGGGGACATACAGTATAGCAGTATAGCAAACAAGTGCGTGCCCTGTTTGCCAAAATGCCAAATATTTATTGGCACAGAAATCGCACACACAGCAAAAAAGGTTCGGAAACATACATACAAAATTTGGTAGTTGAAACAAGTTCGATAAACTGTCAACGAAAGTAAACTTAAGAGAAGTGAAGTGAAGTGAAGTGAAGTAAAGTAAATTGAGCTTACGGTAGGCCAAGTATTGAAGAATGAAAGGCAAAAGTGTTAAAGACAAGTCAAAGAAATTGGGTCAATTTGAGTGGGTTAGAGAGAAGAATGAAAAATAATAAAAGGATCGATTCCGATAAACATCAAACGAATCATTATTTCATGTAAATTTTATATATATTTATTAACTGCAAGTATATTAAAGATGATGATGATGATGACGATGATAAAGTGAAATATTGTATATAAAAATATTATAATAAACACAAAAGAAAGCATTCAACTAAAAATGTTACAAACTTCAGATGAAGATCCCTCACTCACTCAATCATAAATGAAAGGACTTCATATTATACCTTATAAGTAGGATAGTAAGTGAGTCAGTTATTCAAACACAAACTTGTTGTGCGTTTTGTTTCTTTTGTGTCTTGCGTTTAAGCAAACCAACGCCTTAAGTGATTTTGATTGGATAATCATGAATGCAACCAAGCATGCGTGACCAAATTTGGGTGATCTTTATGCCCTAAAATCCCTTTAAAGATACAAGTACTACATACTAAGATACAGAAACAAAATAAACGAGGAATTTGGAGCAAAAAGCAACCGAAAGTTAAAGCGCATGTCAAAACGTTTTGCGCCTCAATGCAGATGCCATAACAGATAAACAGATATTAAGATACTACATTTTATATTATTATTATTATAGCTTTATAAACTCACTCGTAGGTAGATACATTTCTTCATTCATCCGTTCGCTCGTTCGTTCGTTCATTTATTTTATTTGTTTATTTAATATTCAATTTAAATTTAATAAAGCAGAAACAAAATGCATTAAACAAATTAGGTCAACATTTTTTAAAGGGAAATGCCAGATGAACAATGGAAATAACATAAGAAATTCTTTAAAACAAAATTATGAAAAATATTCACAGAAAATGTTGAAAAAAATATTTGAAAAATATCTCAGCATACAGGAAGAATATGACAAACATTATGAAGTGCCAAAGAAATGTATAATTTCTTTGATTGTCATTTGCCGCTCTTTATTATCATTTTTTTATGTTCCTCAATATTATTTTTTATGACTAATTAGTGGCATTTAATGTGAGATGAGCAAAGCTTCACTGTCACTCCTTTTCTTTTCTTCACTTTACTTTACTTTGTGATTCTCTGCTACACTTGCTTTGAAACAATAATATCAGCAGGAGAAGTACGAGTATCAGTCACCAGTTCTTGCAACATTTAATGATGATGACAACTTGCTTGCAACATGTCAAACTATTTCTTTTTTTTATGCATCCATGATTTTTGTGATCATTTTAATGACAACAAAAAATACACCACAATTTTATTGAAACATTTTTCTTTTATGTATTTTTATTACATTTGATTTGATTTCTGATTTTTTTTCTAAAAATGAGAGAAAGAAATTTTGGTTTATGTTTTTTACGACATTTAAATGGTTTTTTCCGTATGTGTATCTTTGAGAACAGCAGCAGCAGCATCTGTGACACTTTATTAGTGGCTGTGATAACTAATAAAATGAATGGAGATATGGGAAACAAAGTACTTATAGTCTTAACCAGGGGTCGGCAAACTAAGAAGTCATATAAAACAAAAGAATCACTTGGTAGGGGGTCAAGCAAAGAGAGGACTGTAGCTTGGTGTCTTAGAGAGTTCAGAAGTATGTCACTTCTTCCTTAGAGATTGTAAATATTGTCAAAAGATCAGATGATCAAATGATTTGTCAACCACATTATTATATCTTAATTTCTGGATACTTTGTTGACAGAAATACTAAATTTTCATGATACGGCTGAACGAAATAACCACTCATTCAAAGGGTTCAGCGGAACGGCTGTAACTTGGCATCTAGAAGAGATAGGAATTTGCATTCTTGAACTAAAATGTTGCCTAAATATGAGATTTGCCATATGGTGTACTATCTGCATTCTGCAACTATGTCTGAGGGTCTTCCGGACCAAAAACGATTGACTAAAAGTCTTAACCAAGTTTTTAAATTAAATTTTAAAAAATAAACCCCAAACTTTCTGTGACTGGGTGCCCCAGAAAAGTTATTGCCTCTTTATTTATTCCAGTTCAGAGTAAAAGAGTTTCCAAATTTTTATGCCAACTGGGAGTTTTATATACGAAGCCTCGTGTTATAAGTCTGCCAATGTTCTTCTATTTGAATATCTGGGTAACTTATGTGAATTGACACTATGTACAATAAAGGGTGGGCAATCTATTGGTCCAATTTTGGTGTGGTCATTAAATGGACAAAAGTTAATTCTTTTTTCAACGAATTTCGCTTTATTTGATAGAGTGGTTCATCCGATTAAGTATGGAATGGAAACCGGATGACCTTCCCAAACGTAACACTTCACTGAGTGGGCTTTGAATGAGTTCAACTATGACCCAGAGTGGTGAAAATGCATATCGAGACATGATAACTAAATTTTTGTGGCAGAAATTGGAATATTTCGACCTCGATGAGCCATAGTTTTAACAAGAATGCCCAACTCATCATAGCGTCACGCATAATATTAACATTTTACGCACAAAATTCAACTACCGTGTGATAAGCCGTGTTGGACTGCGATTTGACTCCGCTGGACTATTTTCTGTGGGGCTCATTGAAAGATAAAGTTTATACCGACAATCCCCCAATTATTTGATCACTTGAAAAAGAACTTACTTAACTTACTACTTACTTTAATAGACCAGGAAACAGTGGGTGCTTGAAAATTGGTGTTCCAGGATGATCATTGCCGAGCCAGCCGCGATTTTTTTACATTGACCAGTAGATGGCCCACTCTCTCAAATTTTCATGCCGCCCTTCCAAAGATACAGTTTACTAACCCCTGGCTTCGTCCACAAAAGAAGAGTTCATTTGATTTCATTGATCAATAGATCGATTGATTGATATTTGTATTTGATTCATTCGTATTTTTTATGCTTTTTCTGATCGTTAACCCCAAAAACCAAGTGACAACAACAAAAATAATAAACGAATATAAAAGAAAAATTATATTAATTGGCAGATAAAAAAAAAAAATATATATAAAATTTATTTTTATTGCCATGCTGAAGAAGAATAAACATATGTAAAACATGTTCAAAATTAATGGGCTGTGACTTGTTGGAATCGTTTTTCCTTGATTACTTCAACTCATCATCTCATCACATATTAATATTTTCTTTTAATTAGTAGCATCATTTCAACTGTTGCATTGAATTTTAAGAATTATTTCTTTTATAATAAAAATTGAAGAAGAAGAAATCCAAAGGGATAAATTGTCAATTCAATTAGTAAGTAAGTTTGCAATGCCCAAGAAGTACCAGAATCAACAAATTATTAATAATTCATAACAAACTGCATTGCAATTACAAGAGTGTCCAAGCAGAAGATAAACTTGGTGATGATGATGATGATGATGGTGAAGTTGAAGTAATTCCAATCAACCAAACCCAAGACAGAAGAGTAAACCCAATGCCCCAAAGGACCTAGACACTGCATCAATACTCTGTACATGTCTCATATTTCATAGTATATGTGCGCTTGTAATCAGAGCACCAAATATGGGCAAATGTCTGCCAGTTGGTCAAGTTAACCATGGCCAATGGCGACAGTAAACTTACAACACCGAACTCAAAATGTTCATGCAACAAGTTTGTTTCGTGTTGCCTTGTGTAATGTGCACAATAATTTTTTTTTTTTTCGAACAATCTAAAGTCGTTGAAACTTGTGTAAATGTTTTTTTGAAAAATTTTATTTTGAAGCCCAAAGGATTTGAACTGATGAAACCAACAAATACAATAACAGAAACACAGATCTCAACCTGTTAGCCACAATTTCATTCATTCATTCATTTGTTCAATGTGGTGCAGCTTTAAGGCAAAAAGCGAGCAACTTTTTGTTTTTTCATATATTTCATTTCAATTTTATTTATTTTTATTTCTTATTTATTTTATTATTTTTTTTTTTTTGCCAATAAATCATTTAAATCAATTTCCGCTTGAATGCAATCTTTCTTGCTGCTGCTGCTGCTGCTGCTTCTTGTTGTTTTTTATTTATAATTTTTTTTTTTTTTTCATTTTGAGAAATCAAAGGAGAAAAAAAAAAGAAAATTGTCAATCTGCTTGTTGTAAATTCAATTGACATAACGAACTTACAAAGCAACGCACAACCAAGGAAGCAACTGTTGTCATGGCTACGCCTGCTTTTGCCACGAGCATCATCTCTGTCTGCATTGCCAGCCACACAGTAAAAGCAGCAAATGCATCAGCAGCGCATGTGCAAAGTCTCCATTGTGGCAAAAAAGGTTGGTTGGCTTCCTGCTGCTGCTGCTGTTACTGTTGCTGCTATCTGTCTGTCTATCAGTCTGTTGCTTTTTGACTCGTGCTCTCGTGCCTTTCTTGTTGTTGTTATTGTATTATTGTTGGTGTGTCCCTTTGTATTGGCAATTGCCAACTGTCCTTTTGGTAGCCAATTCATTCGACCGGCCGCTCAATGATGTTTATGCCCTTCGAGCTTATCAGATAAACTACATGGATCTATGTAGTTATATTTAAGCTTACATGTTGTGCTCATCAGTTGTACAATACAATAACTTGCAACATTGTTGCTTCTTTTTTTTTCCAACGAATTTTAATTAAACATTTGTTTTTCTCTTACATTTTGTAGATCTTTTAATAGCCAATAACAGATGACTCAATAAATCACCTGAATTTTATTCAAAATTGGTCTACTTCATACAATTAATATAGTAATGGATCCTTTAAGAAAGAAAGCTTTTCTAACATTTGAATGGACTGAGAGATAGTAGTCCCTGTGAGTAAGATCCGCAATTCGGTGGATGTGGAAGTAACTTGAACTTCAATACCAGAAATTGTGTTGTCTTAGCCTTAGGTGCGTTGGTTTCTCATTAAATAGAAACCTCATATCACTTGTTGTTAAGCAATTGCTTTGCTTGAAGCATCCCTTCGGACCCTATAGCCACCATCGTGACTAAGTGTTTGGTGCCTCCACTAAACCTCCCTCCTCATTGCCAGTGCAGTATGTCTACTTCAGAGTAAGCCATCCAAGCCATTCCTTTGAAATTAAGATTAAGGGCACTCATCCATAGCCATGAGAGGTCAATCTTCTATTCACCAGATTTGTCGTCATGCTCCACTACTCAGGAAGGCGGGGTCGTCAGGCACATGACTCTTGCCGGGAGTCACCCTGCCCCTTTCATATTATCCTTTGTTTAAAAAATAACAAAACTACAGTTACTGTAACGCTATACACTAGGGATGGATATCGTTTAATAGAAATAATTGATGTTTTGTTGAAATAACCCATGGTTTTAATCGATGTCATCTTGGATCGATAAATTGGATAATCGAACAACAACGTTTTGTATGAGAGCGATAGAGACAACAAACATCTTTGTAAGAGGGAGGAAGAAACTAAGAAGCAAATGGTGGATCTTGCGTATCATTTTATCCATCCACTAAAATGTTAAGGGGCTTAACCCTTTTAGACAGTCAGTTCTGTCTCAGTCTCAGTCCATTATCGACTCGAAACCCTCACCGATAACAGGAACGGTGAAAAAGAAATGGACTGATGGACTTAGTTTATTTGTCAACCCATTTCGATTACTGCAGCGTTAACATGGACTGACACTGAACTGACCGTCTAAAATGCCCATTATGATTAATCGATTAATCGATTTATTAAGCAGCAATTAATTTGTGTATCGATTAAATAGTAAAAAATAATAACTAATGTTACTAATTGATGTTTTGTTTGCTCTGGTCATCACTTACTTACGTACTTTCTAAGAATTATATGGACATGTGTCAGCCCCTTTTGGACAGCAATAAAGCAAGTTGCAACTACTCGTACAAACTTAGAAATCATCTGACAATACTATCTTTCTTCATTGTCCACTTTGCTTCATTTCTTGTGTCCTTTTACTTCTTTTCATTTCTCTTCTATTCCATTCTATTCAATCTTGCATCCTTATAACAAACAATGAATGAATGTCCTAAACAATTCTTAGAACTTCTTCTATTCTTATTGTATTCTTTTCATTTATGTAACTAAATCAAAATGCATTTCATTTCATTGCAACACAAAATAAATCAAAAAATATACAATAACAAAATTCAACATCTTTCAAGAGAACCAAGATACACTAGGCACTTGGTTGGCACTTGAGAGGATACCTCACTCACTCACACTTGAACAGACCCGGGACTACAACAAAGCAAAGAACAATCAAAAGATACTTTTGTTTTCCCCTCTTCTTTATGCCTCTTTCACTTCTTTTACAGTACTTACTTCTTGTTGCTGTTCGATTTGCATAAAAAAATAAATTCTGAATACAATTGGCATTTTGTTTTTCTTGTTATTTTGTTATTTTTGTATTTTGTGGCATGACACACAACATTTAAACCAAAATAAAACCCAAACGAGTCCAAAAAGTATCTTAAGTTGGGTGGAGGAGATACAAAACACAAAAAAAAAACAAAATGTAGAAAAATTGTCTATAAAAATCAACTTTTTGAATAGAACAGGAAAAAAAAGCGAAGCTCATTACGCATTCAAGGTCCTTTCGATAAAGATGAAAATAAAAAACTCAAGGTATAAAATGCATGTTTTCTTAAAGGCAGACACACTCATTCAGTCTGTCTGTCTGATCCACTGACTGTCTGTTCCACAGAACCAAGACAATTTCAAGACAGAGAAGAATATAGTCAGATAGTCAGAGCGCTAACATAAGTTGAATAGAATGAATGGTGATGTGCCCTTCAAGCGATAAGTTTAGAGTCACCATTTAGGTTTTGTGTGCTGAGCTGCTGCACCCTGTCGCCATGTGTCTACCTGTCGACTGTCTCCACTCTTTGTCTGTGTCTCATAGTAGTTATTGTTATTGTTATTGCAGTTGTATTTGTCTTCATCTTCTTCTTCTTCTCTTTAATAAAGCTGACTACATTTTAATATATATAAAATTCCCTTTCTCATCCTTAACACAGGCAACCATTCCATTGCAATCGTTTAACCTTGATTGTGGAGGACGCAACGATGGCCAAGCGCAACAAGCGGGTGCTGCAACACCATCATTAGTTCCCGTTCCTACACCACGTTCTACAAATGTTGCTTATATGCGTACCTTATCGGCACCAGGCACCGATGCAACAAGTCCAGGCCCTATGCCCCTTGCCAATGGCAAAAATAATCGCAACAGTTTAGCAGCATTTAGTGCTTTGGAATCATCCCCTCAGGCAGAGGCAGAGGCCGAGGCACAAGCACAACAGACAGCACATCAACATCATCAACTTCAGACTCATAATCTGACAAATTTCCAAAGTAAAAATGCTTCTTCGACTGATGCCACAGTTTTACTAAAGATCGAAGAATCAGCAGCAGCAGCAGCGGCGGCGGCGGCTGCTGTGGCAGCAGGTGAGCTGAAATCTAGGCGTCAGCGTCAATTGGAAAATGATATGGAGACAATACGTAATGTATTGCTTAGTCAGTTGGAGACAACAAATGGCTGCAATGGCGGAGGCAACAGCATCAATAGCAAAAACATGCTGGTGGCAGCCACAATACCAAAACGGGAACGCATTAATCATGCAACGACGACGACAACAACGACTACGACATCGCCAACGATGAATACAAAGATATGTGAAACAACAAGAAACTCCATAACGCCGCCGCCACCAACCAAGACAATGTCATCAACATCAGGAACGACAGTTGCCACACACTTGACCCCAACGAAAATGCATAGCAGTGGTGGTGGTCATAATATTAATAATCAGACAAACAGTAGCTACATGTTGCATGGCAGCGTTGATGTGACCAAAAAAGGTTCCACATCAACAATCTGGACATCAGAGGAATCAATATTGCGCAGCGTTGGCGCCGTCGATGAAGACAATAAGTGAGTTTTGATGAAATGACTTTATTATTGCATTACCTTTTCTAATTTCTCTTCCTTGTCTTTGACTCCACAGCTCCACTTCATCTTCGGCTTGTGAGGAAGCTAATGGTGTATTGAGCTCTGGCAAATCAGGCATATCTCTTGATTCATCAGGGTTGGATAATGATAATAATGAAAGCGGCATTGGTACGGCAACACCGCCTAAGGATATGTCACACTGGAAGACACATGCACACCATCATCATCATCATCATCACAACAACGATAATGAATCTGTCAGCAGTTTGGATGCTTTGCGTAAAATGAAATTCCAAAAAAGTAGCTCAGTAGCATCCTCTGATGATCCTGACTTACTGGAAGTACTAAGCTTATTCGGTGATCCAAATGGTAATGAATCACATGATGATATGCTGATGGAACCAAGTGAATTGGATAAGCAACAACAGCAACAAAGTAAAGTCTCTAAACATTGTCGCAGGCGCCGGCAGCAACATGATGATGTCAACAACATTGTTGTAATGGATGAACTAGAACTCGATGATGATGCTGATGCTGATGATGCAGATGACTTGGATGTTGATGAAGATGAGGGTCATGATGAATTCGAAACCATACGTTATTGCGATTGTGATTGTACTGATGGTGATGTTAGCAGTACCAGTGGTGGAACTAGCAGCAGTCTACGTAGCAGCATGGCTTTGAGTGCATCCAACAATGACAGCAGCCAGCAGCACACCAGTCCAGTTGTGCTACGTCGCAAATACAGTCCGGCGCCACGAATTTTAATTCCCACAACAAATGGTAGTGGTAGTGCTGGCAATGGCGGTGGAGGACGTGCGCAGAAATGCCGCAGTCACTCGTTGGACACATCATTGTCAGCGCCAATCCAATTGCATCATCATCATCATCATCACCAGCACCAACATCATCCACATGTGCATGGCCTGCCGCCATTGACACGTAAGTTGCAACATTTGCAGCCGCGTAATACCAAGGAACGTACACAACTCTCGTTGGCATTGCGTCAGGAGCCATTCCAATCATTGCTCTCTCCAACACACTTCAATGAATTGCCTTCACCAAGTAGTGCATCACTGCACAGCGGACATGAGAGTCTTTGCATGCAAGAGTTGACCACAAAATCGAACTCGGCACCTTTGTTACTGAAGCAAGAAGCTGGTGGAGGCATTGGTGGTAATGGTGGATGCGGCGGTAGGAAACGCGATGAATTTGCTGCACAGAATGTGGTGAGTTGGAAACTTGTGTTGATTATGAGAAATTAATAATGAGATTCTTTTTATTCCCTTCATTTTTTCATGTTTCATCCTGGATTCATTTTCCTGCAACTTGTATGATTCCTTGTGTAGACCTTACGCTATTCACGTTCGCAAAGTGATCGCTATTTAGCAGGTGAGTAGCTCATTTCATCTCATTCTATAGATACACGCCTCCTTCCTTTTAAGTCTTATTTATAATGATATTTTTTCAATCTTCTGCATAAATAAGTTATTTAAATAGAAAAGATAACAAAGAAAAGATACTTCTTTCGCTGGTTCGGTTGGTTTGTTGGTTGGTGGTCTGTGTTAGTAACCATGTTATTATAGTTGTTGAGCAGTTAATTGTTAGTTTGTTGCATGCATGATGGTATTGTAGATACTGTGGAGCAGCAACATCAGTAGCAAGCAGCATGATTATAATTATAACAATTCCTTCCACCATGAGTTGGGCTTTTCTGTATTTTTTTTTCATCCATCTTTCAGTCAGTCTAATGAAGACTTTAAAAAGGTTGAAAATGAAATCCATTAGCGCCGAACAAATCAAGTCGATTAAATTCGTTTGTTTGTCTCCGCTGCTTCACTTGACCTTGCAACCATGCCCCATGTCCCATCCACTCGTATACTACTGCTGCAGAACAATTGAAAGCAATCAAGAGCCCTCTTCATTGATATTGAGTTTAACAAGGAATAACAATAAGAACAGCAAGCAGCACATCGTCGTTGTCTATTTACAAGTTCAGTTCAGTTCTGTTCAGTACTTTTCAGCACAGATCAATACAAACTTGCAACATGTTTTAGTTTATTATTGCTACTGTGCGGGTGAAAGAAGGAACGCACATCCTGCCCTGAGCATAAGCACATAAACTCAAAGCCTGACTGGTGCCTGATATGAGAGACACTACTTCCATTTTCGCGTATTCGTTGTCCTCGCTGCGCTTAGTCATTTAAATTACTTTTATGTTCTTTGCTCATCTCTTGATGATGTCGTTTTTTGATACCCTTCACCATTTTGTATGAAAGGCCTTTACACTTTATCATAGTGTTTGACATTGCCCAATAAAATCAATATATCTGAATGTAGCAAAGTTAACTTTAAGTTGTACTGACCTCAAGGAGGCCTTTCTTGATTCATTTAGTAAGTCTGTCGTTACACCGAAACTAACAAAAAGTTTTTGATTGATAGGGCAAGGAAACTGGATTTGTTCCAAGACACACTAAGCGAAACATTATGAAAAGGAAAAAAAACATTCCGTCGTCTTGTTTCGTTTGGTGTGTGTTGAGATAAAACAAAATTAAATTAAATATAACAATTTCCATGTCCATGACTGCAAAACCAAAACATCAAAGACTAATGACTATACTATAAAATTATTGATTCTGTCTCCAGACTTTCTGCCTTGGGATACAACATTAAACACAAAGGAAAAAGAGAACACGAAGAGAAAAATAATTGGAATTGAAATTTTGTCTGTGAAAACAACATTCTATCATAAGCAACTGATCACATTTTCTTGATTGTTCTTGTTTTTTTGGTTTAACCTACGCGGTATAGGGAAGCGCCATGAGAAACTCTGCATTTATCGACAACGCAACTCGTTTCAAACAAACATGTTCGATTCGGTGTGTGTTGGCCGTATGCACACACGTGTTTTTGTCGGCAACCAGTCGAAGACCAATGCAGACAAAAACAATGTGTTCTGTCTTGATTTCGTTGAAGTATTCGCTCTCATCAGACAAAAAAATTTATTCGTTAGCTTTGGTGTAACGCTAGCCTAAGACACCTTTATACGGATATCACTGTTTAAGATTCTCAGAATTGGATACCAATCAATGATAAAGTGACTTGCTCCAGCGCTTCCCCTAACCTGAGTTCAATTTAATTTAGCTATGTGTTTTAACTATGGAACTCTTTACAATGTCAAGCAAGCTCTTGCGATTAAAGAAGTGTAAAAGATGTTCTAAGGTCTCCTCCTAATCAACTTCCATACATTTTCTGCGTTACTCATGAGTTTCAGCTTAAACGCTTGTGATTCTATCAACCAAGTCTAGCCAATATGACTATATCTGTTCTATTGCTCAAGCGTAGTGTTCAGGTGCGTATTATAGATACGCCCTCCTCGCACTATAGCCATCGTCATTCGGTGAAGGAAGACAGTATCGACCAGACGCATTATTATTATTGATGACAAGTCACAGCGATAAGTTCTCTAATTGTTCTGTCTTGTGTTCTAAACTTTGTAATATACAAATGACAACCCATATTTATTCATATCATATCAGTCAAAATATAAGTCAAATTCTATCCCAATATAAATCTGATTCCATCGCAATTTAAGCATTCCGCCCCATATATATGTATATTAAAATTCCATCCCAACCTAATTCCATTCCTTAATCTTCATGATCCTTCGAGTCGGATCATAAGAGTTCGATCCCATATTTATTCATGGTCCTTCGAGCCGGGTGAATCCATATTCCATCCCATAAATATTCATGGTTATTCAAGCCAGATGAAATCAAATTCAATCCCATATTCAATCATGGTCCTTCAAGCCGGATCATAAGAATTCGATCCCATATTTATACAGGTAGGATAAACGTTTTACTTATTTGTTTGCCTTGTTTATTAAATTTCTCTATTTCTTTTTCGTTCACGAAAAGGGTACTTAAGATTCGATGAAATGGAATCGAATGTATTTTCCTTGTTTCCTATATGTTTTCGTTTGCAAATTTCCAACACTTCCGTCAACACTTCAACTCAATTCCATTCAATTCAGCAAACCAAAAATGCCTGTCAATCTGTCAACAAATGGCGCTGCCTGACGACTTTCAGTTTCTCTCTGCTGATTTCATTTTTCGGCTTGGAATGAGGATGACGTTATTATTTGCACCAAAATAGTAGCACTAGCAGCAGCATGAGAATTTCTGAACATGCAAATACAAAACTGTATGTATTGTATATGAAGGAAGAAGGTTGTTGTTGCTGCTGCTTGGTGGTGCCAATTGCAGATAACTTGTTCAATTTCAATTCACTCACTCATCTATCCATTTTGTTTCATTCATTTTGATGGTCAACTCATGTCCTTTGTGTAAATCCAAACTCAAACCCAAACCCAATAGCAAAATAAACACAGAAACGTCCTTAATTTCTTCTATTCACAAAAACAATTTTACCAAACCAAAGCAAACGAACTGTACAGAATTGAAAATAAGAACAAAACAAGCAACAACTGAAACAATGACGTCAACAAAGTTTTTTGTAGATGACGATGAACATAAAATAGAGAAAGAGATGATGACGATGATGATGAGGTCAACAAAACAAGAGGCAACAGGCATCACTACCATCATCATCATCATCATCGTCATCTCGGTGTGAATTAAAGGTTATTCTTGGATTGGGGTTTTTGCGTATCAACTTTATTAGCAAACACACAGATACACACTCACTGGCAGACATACTTGACACTAATGACGACAAATGCTTAAGCAACGATGACGTCTTCAATTGGCCACTTTAGAAACTAGTTAACAAAACCAAAAAAAGAAAGAAAAAATATAATACATGCATATAATAATAAATGAGTAATAATTTCTCACTCGCCTTAAAGCGTGTGCTTGGTGTCAAGTAAGAGGAGGTCAGTAACACTTTGCGATTTGTGGCCTTGTGACCGGCGCAACAGCACACAAAAAATTAATATAGTTGCTTTAATTTTTTTGCTTAGCAATTATTTATTATACTATTATATTTTTCTTTTAATGTTGAATGTTGAATACTAAAACAAAATGAGAATTCTAATGCGAACATTCACTGGCCGACAGCATACAATATTGAAAAAACCACAATCTGCATGCAAAGAATCAACAGACTGAACAAATTTTAGTTGAATGTCTTTCATTACTCATACGACATGTATTAGATATTGTGGCAGGTTCTGTAAGTGAGTGAATGTGAATTTTGCTACTATGTATTTACATAAGGCACAAGATAGAATGGGAAATGAAAGAAAGTGATTGAGTGAGTGTGCAAAAAGATATAATAAAACTAATAAACGAATGAAAGAACAAATAAAATAAATAAATAAACAAACGCATGAATAAGGGGAATGAGTGAATAAGTGAATGAACGAAAGAGTGATGGAATGAATGATGTATGTACAATAAAGTATAATAGTAATAAGAAGCCTTAAAGCTTCATGCTTCAATTCCTTTTGGCAAATAATAAGAAACATAGGAAAAATGATTGAAAAAGCAAAAGACACCAAGAAAAATACTTCATCAGTTTTATTGTTGATGTTGGATGCGTCATGAAGATATTTGCTTATGGTAAATAAAAAAAATACAATAAGAAAAGAACGAAATTCTTAAAGAAGACACAACAGCAACAAAAGTAAAAGCAAAAAAAAAAAAAAATAACGGAAGTAAAGCAAAAGTATTTCGTCATAAGTTGTCTCGTCTTGTTCTTATTATTGCTTCTTAAGTGCTCTTGATGTACAATATTATAAAAAAATATATGGTATATATCATCATAGTATATGGTACTATATGTTGATGCTGATGATGAAGATGATTTTGCTTGATTTTTTTTTATTATTAAAAAAGAATAACACGCAATTTCTATAATTTATAAATGATGAAAATATTATTGCAAAAATGATTTTGTACAATTTTTTTTACCATACTTACTATACTATATTAATTGTATATCGGGATGATTATTAAGATCGTAATATATATATATTCATAATCATGCTGCTGATATTCACAAGTTGTTGATGTTGATGATTGAGCGCAAGTGTCCATGTCATGTTTTCAATGAAATTCAATTAAATTCTCATGAAAAAACGTTTATCATTTAGTACGAGTACTTTAGTGATTTCTTTTCATGAAGCTTTAAAGGATCTTAAATTTTAATTAATTAAATATTAATTGATTTATTGTGATTTTTATCATAAGTTAATTTGAAATATATAAGGATTTTAATGCAGATTTATATGGAGGAACATAGAATAGAATTAGTGGCGTTCCTTTTCTTTAATTAAACTAAACTAGGGACCTCTACCTGGTTTGCACAAGTATGTATTGTACATGAACCTTTTGGAGAAAATTATATAAATGACAGTGAAACTCGTATCAAAATCCTTGGCGTGATTTAAAAGTTATCAGTATCCAAACTTTCTGGGGTTTCTCCTAAACAACAACTGGTGATCTGAGACCACGTTTAGCAGTGGCAGAGCTCTAACCTCCATACGTCTCAAAGATGTTTTTGGTATTCCTCAGTTTCTTGAACCTTGTCGTTTTCACAACAGTTCTCACCCGCACACTTCGCCAGCATGTTTGTGTTAAATGTAGTCTATCCATCCACATCGGCTACGTTTGATTAGTAGCCCAATTGGAAGTTGTTGGTTGACTTAAGTAGGTCTTGGTAAGAGATAATGCGAGGACACTATGGGGTTGCAATTAAAGGGTGATTCATTTAGAAGTTTTTTTTTAAATTGTAAATAAAACTCATAAAGAGAAATTGGGTGGTCGAATCTTTATTAAGTCCTGAAAGAACATTCGCTGACATTTATTTTTTGAAAATAATTTCATTCAAATGTTGGCCGCGACTACGCCGTATGTGGAAGGTCCACTTTTGGATTACTCTATCCATCCTTGCAACCGGTATCTGCCCAATTACGTGAGTGATGTTGAATTCCAAGTCCTAGATTGTAGCTGGCTTATCGGCGAAGACTTTTGACATAACCCCAGAGAAAAAACTCCCAAGGTGTGATATCACACAATCTAGGCGGCCAATTGACATGTCCGAAATGATTTCTCAATAAAGCCATTGTGTCCTGTTGGAACCAAATATCACCGACACTTCGGGCTTCAACTTCAGGCAACAAAAAATTCCGTTATCATGGTGCGGTAGCGCCATTGACATTGATTGAAATGTTCTGTCTGGCCTCATTTTTGAAGAAATACGGACCGATGATTCCACCAGCCTATAAACCACACCAAACAGTGTATTTCTGTGGATGTAACGGTAGTTCGAGAGTCTCTTCAGGTTGCTCCTCAGCCCAAATGCGGCAATTCTGTTTATTGACGTAGCCATTGAGCCAGAAATGTGGCTCATCACTGAACAAAGTTCGAATAGAAAACAGCGAATCTTCGTTGAGCTATTCCAGAGCGCATTGACTGAAATTTAAGCGTAAATTCAAGTCTGGCGGCTTCAATTCTTGGACTTCAAACCAAATTCCCGACGTAAAATTCACCAAGTTGTTGCATACGATAAGCCCAAATGTTGAGATCGGCGTCTAATGGATTGCTCATGGGCTTCAGCCACACCTTCGGCTACAACCGCAATGGACTGGATGTGGTCTGTTCAGTCACGTATCATCCAAAAGCGTACACTGCGACTCAAATTTTCGGATGATTTAGGCAATAGTGGTCTCGGAAGCCGATGATGAAACATTTTTGACAGAACGCTGATTTTGGTAATACAGCTGAATAATTTGGAGACGTTGTTGCGATGTGAGTCTCTCCATGATGATTTGTCAAACATTACTGATTAAAAATAGCATGAAAGCATGACACTAGACACGCATGATTTGTAAAAAAAAACTCAATTGAGAAAAAAACCTCTTAATGAATCACCCGTTACTATAGAATTAAATGACAATGACATGTGAAGCATTAGGAAATCTTTTTTAAATTTAATTAATTATTATTCATTTATCAGGAAAGTAGATCACGTAATTTTACACTCTTTTCAACTAATGCTGCTGCTTTAAGTTATGTTCTCTTGTAGAAAAAATCAGAATATTTATGCAATAATGACTACAAGCGTTGGTCAAAAAGCATCCTTTCTAAATGCAATAAAATCTATAGTCGTGGATATCTCCCGGGGTCAGGCAATTTCACTGGAACCGAAGTTTCAACGCTAAAAGTTTTATCAATGATCTCAAAATATGCCTCTGAACTGCTTGTTTATGATAGATTTCATCCACAAATTTGGATTAGACAATACATAGTGGCAAAGGCTAATTTTTTGGATGGGTACGTACTTTTTTGGGAAATTCATAGATTTGGGTCATCGGTTGCAGGAAAGTTTAAACCTTATTATATTTAGTGCTAAATGAGAAAGAATTAAAATTGCTAGGAATAATACTTTACGTTTCAAAAAAACTGTAGTTCCACTTATTTCCAACCATCTCCAAGGAGTTTACCTTTTTTGGAGTTGATGCTCACTGTTTTCTTTTCCAAAAACAAATACTTTATCAGAGCAGTGAAAATTATATCAAAGTATGATGATGATACTTCACTACATTTAATTACTCAATTATTAATTCATTTCTTATTAATTTTTATTAAAATGAAATATTAAAGCAGATTTATATCGAGTAGGGAGGGATAAATTAGTAAAAAAGTATAAAATTTAATAAATATTATACATTTTTTTTTTTTTCTTTTCTATACCTTTATCCATGAAGTATTTAACAGCATAAAGTTAGCTCGATTTTTGGGTCATTTATTATCTTTTTCTTCAGTTTAATGTGAAGTTTGGCTTATGACAATTTTTGAACAATATAAATGACAATTATGCAGCAAACAAAACCCGAAAGATTAAGTTTTTAATTCGAATATATGTAAAATAGCATATCTTTTTTTACTATTGTATAATCGATCAATAAACACCTTGAATCAGTGTAAGATTCATCCAGTTTCCAGCCTACAGTATGTAAAATGCAGCTGTTAGCATATCTTACTTATCTTATTAGCTTTATTTATTTCCAATTGCTAGTGCAAAATTAAAATGTGACATGTGCGTTTCTTATGACTTCTTCATGCATTTTCACTGTTTGTTCCATGATAATCGAATGATATGGTTGATTTAATCAATCATTTGTATTGCAAATGTTTTATTTCATATGATAGCTTGGACAATCTTTATCAACAATATTTTCATGGTCACATTTGAATTTAGAAATATTTTAATGTTAATAACAAAGAAGCAGACCCCAATATTAACTATGCAAAGCTTGAATCAACTGTTTTCATTAAAAAAAACAAGTAATTGGCCACTGCCTAGTATTCATTTTGTTCAAATATTCACCTATAAATCATTCAAAATATCACGATTGTTATTTAAACTCCCTTTAGCACAGCCAAGTGCTTCTTTATCGACACTCATACTCTTTTTATGGTAAAAACCAACAAATGTTTCAATTTTTTCCAAATTCCAATAGCATCTTTACAATTTAATCCTATTAAACAAAGAAATTTAAAAATTTATGAATTTCGTTTAAATGAAAATACAGAATATTATTTCTTAAATTATTTCCTCGTATTTTTATTTGTTTTGATTTTATTTACGAAAATTATCTAATCAAATTATGAGTAATAAATCATTTATTTTTTTCTTTACTCCACACGACTAAAAATACAATATTTGCTTTTATGTTTTCGTTATTTTTATGGAAATCGAATTTTTTGAAATATTATTACCTAAATTTGCGATAAAATTTAAGAGAGCAACAACAACAACAACACCAACAACATGACATAAAACTGATAAGATTTATGATCAACATAACCAACCAAATAAGTCTCGCCAAGTTTAAATTGCTAATTTATAAGTAGCACAAGCCAAAAACCCAACATTTTACTCTTCTCCTGTCCTTTCTCAATCTCAATGCACTACATTACGCTACTACTATCTATTCTTACTATAATATACTTATACTATGTGTGTGTGTGTGTGTATCTTTAAATTCTAAATAATCATAAATCATACTACAAGAGGACAACAACAGCAAAGAACACAGAAATATATAGTACACTAGAGAAGGGAAAAAAGAAAAAGAAAACAGGAATGAAAATTTATATTCGCACACACATAGTAGGAAAATATAAAATATATGCGTATTCAGAACACTTGAATGTGTGTTTAACCTTGAAAATATGAAAAACACATGTTATGACATTTGAACACACCTTTAAAACACGAACTACTAATTCAAGCATGGCAACCATACCAACCTAACCAAACAAAAATCATACCAGTCTAACTGACTGACTGACTGAATAAATGAATGAATGAAAGAATGGCATAGAAAATATGTGATATTGTCTGTAATAGTGTATGATATCAAAGAAAGGCTATGAACTAGAAATATAGATAGACAAAAGAGAACCACAGATAGACATACAAACTCACCAACCGAAAGACCGACAATCATAGATAGACATTTAAAAAAGACAAACGGACGGATGCGTGCTCTGCATACTATCTCTTCACATACATTTTTACTTCACTATTCAATTCGTCCATTTGTTCTTTCGTTTTGTTTTGCTGTTATCTATCTAACTATCGGGGCTATCAACAGGTGTAGTCATATAGTCAGTCAGTCGACGAGTGAGTATAACAAATAACAACGAACACCGGAACATGCACGAATTTCATGTTGTAGATGTGTGTCCTTAAATCATGTCACAAAAGAAAGGACAACGCGCATACATACAAACATGAATGAATGAATGCTTCATGCATGTCAAAGAAATTTATAACTTATCAGGATAATAGTAGGACCGGAAGAGACAATACAAGAGGGATATCATATAGTCAAGCAGGTAGGCAGACCAGCAAGCAAGAAACCAGACAAGCAGTCAATCAATCATTCAAGCAAATAATCAAGCAAGCAAACTTACCTTCCGATCATATATTTTATGATTCACATAGATAACACAATGAAAGCAAGGACGAATGAAAATAATGATGTTGCTCATGAAATTTAAAATTTAATAATAACAAAACTTATGGGAATATTATTGTAAACCTTGTCCAAAACAACTAATAAGCAGTTGAAATTGATTTCTCAAGCAGACAAAAAGGCACAATATCTGTAGTGTATTTTAAGAAACAACAACTATGACAAGGATGACAAACAAACTTGTTGAAGAAAAGGGAAAAGATCATATGCGCATTTTCCTAAGGGCAATTTAGACAAATGTCCAGGGTAACAAAAAAAGAGGACTTCAAACAAATTTAAATCCTATAAAAACGGGGGAAAAGATGGCCAAAGTTCACACTTCCCACTCAAGGTTTCTTTCGATCGGAAAGTATTTATAAACAGAAATCCGAATTGTTCGCAGTACATAATTCTATTGTACTTTGTTCATGTCTCCTCTAGTCAAATCTAAGACACTGATAATGATAAGAAACTAAACGAAACTAATAAGGAGACAAGAACAGACAGACAGGTAGTTAAGATATTATAAGAGCGATAGACTGAACCAAAAAATGTCACTAATAAGTAGAGATGGGTATTGATTAATTGACATTGGACATACTATCTAAGTGTATCTATTGTCTATCAACAAATTTGATGCATCAGTAGTACCAGGTTCGTTTTGAAAAGCTGGAAAATTGAGCGACTAATTTGCATTTGAAATTGGCAGTCAAGTAGACAGGATAAAGATATTTGATCTCTTCATTTTATAGATGAAAATTAAAAGAACTCATAACGATTATTTGTGGTATGCATTGTTATAGATGGAGACAGAACATACACTTGTTTATTTTGAGCTCTGATTTTCGTTAACATCTTTATGGTCGAATTTTGCATGCATGGTAGTATGTTGATTTAAAACACTGGCTTCACAATCATTATCCATGTCATTATTAGTATTCTCCGATAAACGAGACTCTCCTTGTAAAATCAAAGTTGAACTGCATGGATTGCTGTCTTTATCTGAACCTTCTGTGACAATAGTATGATTAGTACTAGAATGGCGTCTCGAATTTAATAATGGTTCACACGTTTGACCATCTCTGGTAATATATCCTGTTGTCGGCGTGTGGTTATGTTAGCGACTGTTACTGGGTAAATTAGATGAAGATGCTACTAGAACACAAGTACTTAACATGATCTGATTTTTCCATAGAAATAACTGAAGATGACTTTGGAGCCGGCAATTCTTCTAAAGCTCTTCTAATAGCATATTCACCATTTCTTCTCTTTAATATCCCTAGCTGGCAAAAGTTGTGCATCGATTTTTTGATAACATCATCAATTCCTCCGACTGGGACGAGATTCCGCATTTGATATTTTACGCGTAAGTTTATTAGGTCTTCGGAAATGTAGAGTCTCTTCTGTTCTTCTGAAAGTGTATTTATAGCCTTGAGGACATGTCTATTCACCTTCTTAGGCACATCAATGTTATCCATATTCTATATTATTGAAATTTTTAGGCAAATGTAAAATCTTAGGATTTGTTTTTTTTTATATAAAAATTTTAAAAAGGCTTGCTAGATTATCATATGCAATTGAACAATAATTCCAAAAAAAATTACAAACAAAAAAGTTTTGCCACCCAACTCATACCTACTGAATCTGTTGTTGAATGTAACATTTCTGGTCTTTTATTTTTATTTTCCAGTCTTTCTATCTCATGCCATGCCCTTCGCTCATCCCGCTTAACTTCCGTTCCGTTCTACTCATTATGATTGCGAAAAATAAAACTTTTGTTTGACACTTGACAAGGACTTATATGAATTAGTTGTCATTGAGGGCTTATCAGTTTTTATCATGTCATTGAAACAAGAAATATCTAAAACCAATCTAGATAAAGAAAGAAAGCAAGCACCATTCATTGAAACCGAAAATCACAAAGGGAAAGTTCAAAAAGAATATTAAAAAAATGAAGAGAAAGATAAAAATGAAGAAGTATAATCAACAGGACAATAAAGAACATTGACCTCAAATTATTGAAGATTTGAAGACATTTTATTGTACGAGTATATGACAGCTAGAGCAATTATGTATTTCTCGATTGGTAAACGTATTTAAGATATTTTATGTAATTTATAGGGATGGGTATCGATTAATCAAAATAATCAATGTTTTGTTGACAATAATCTATGGCTTCTTAATCGATGTCATCTCGGTTTGATTAATCGGATAAAAATTAAAAATATGCATTGGTTTAACAAGAACAAGGAAAAATGATAATGATGATGTTGTGCATGAAATAAGAAACTTTACGAAAATAACAAAAAAATAATAAATTTATCAATCAGATAAGTATGTATGGTTACACTTTCTGATCACATACAAAAAGGAAGCAAAAATAACAAAATGACAAAGACAAGTAGAGTAACCTTGCTAATGACAATGAAAAACTTAACAAAACTAATTAAGACACAAGTGATGTGAAGATAATAAGTAGGTGACTAAACCAAAGCCGCTAATAAGCAATTGTCAAATCTTGTGGTTTATCCTTATGCGTCGTTATCAATTCAATAATGATGATAACAACAAAACGATAACAAAACTACTAGGAGGAGGAGAAGTAGAGTGAAACACACTCATACTTACACACACAAAAAGACAGCAACAACTTGTAGCTATGGCAATTATAATGGCATATAAACCACTCTAACGACTAACGCTATGCATTCTTCTTCCTTTCACACATACGCATACACACATACGCACATGCACACTCACACCCACTAAATGCATGCAGCATATAGTATGTATGAGGTGAATGTGATGTGTGCCCAATGCTGGCAACAACTAGAAACAACTTAGCCGACTATGATGGGCCAAGTGCCGAATGAGTCGTCGAGTGTGCGTGCCTTCATCGTCAATTGTTGTATTGTTTTTACTCCACACCCACCCACACTTCGTGAACATTGAACGTTCCTCGTAGTTCCTCGTTCTTTTTTGTTGTGTGCCTGCCTGTCTTCGTTGTTGTTGTTATTGTTATTGCTGTTGTAATATTGCTCGTTCGTTCGTTCACTTGTTCAGCATTCGTTTTTTTGTTTTTGTTAAATCGTATCGTTGTTCGTTGGTTGATGATTTTACTCGTTCGCTTGCCATTTCGCCTTTAACGCATTGGCAAATTCATTAGTGCTCTTACAGGCGCCGTTCATTGCAGACGTTTCAAAAAATATTCAAAACAAATACAAAAACAAAATAACAGAAAATAATTAACAACTTTTTGAAATTGAAATTGAAATTCAAATCAAGTGTTGAAGTGCATTTTAAACATTATTTTGGTTATTGAAAGAAAAATAAACAAAGAAAGAAGAATACAAAAGAAACAAAACAAAGCAAAGAAGCAATGCGCGCAGTGCAACGACAAAAGAAGAGAATAAATAAAATAAATAAATAAAAAAATAAACAACAAACAAACAATCAAAACAAAAATCAAAAAAATAATCAAAAATCTAGAATTGAAAGCCTAATTTTTGGTGACTTTTATTAAAGACGGAAAGTGATAAATCTTAATTTTGGAAATCCTTTAGAAGAAATTTTTGAAATTATCAAGAAAATGCCGCCATAAACATATTGAACAAGTTGCCAAAACCCTAAAAGGTTTAATAATAAAAATCAAAAGTTAATTGGAAAAATTTACATCGCATAGAAGGAGAAGGAGATATATATCTCCCCATATTCTCATCTCAGTCAAAATGCAGCGTCGCATGTCGATCACAATTCGAGAATATAAATTCTTTCGCAGTTTCTCACAGAAATTCGAAAATTGGCCAAAACGCAAGGCCGAAGCGTTATGGCGTAAAATGCGCGAACGTAAAATTGCAGGTGAGCAGCAGCATACGTTTTATAGTAAAAAAATATGATCGCGGTCGATCGGTTGAGGTTTTTTGTTTAAATAATAATAATTATTTCAACAAAATAATACTCTTTCTTTTTATTGCCAATAGAAAATTTTACATATTTTCTTTTATTTTTCAAAACAATTTCTACTTTTTATAGAACAAAAATATTCAAAAATATGAATTTTGTATATTTGAAAGCCATAAAAATCGGAACGCGTAAAGCGTACGCCACGCCACGCTTCTTCCCCTATAATACTACTTCTGTTCTGATACCATATTTCTTTTATTTTTATTGTTGTTGTTATTATTATTCCTGACCATATATTATTGTATTATTTTTTTGTAGTATTTTTGTGGCTCTGCAACATTTCTTTCTGCGCATTTTTATTTTTAGATGCGAATTTTTGCTATTTTTATAGCTTCAATAGACAGAAAAGATCAGGAGACAGACAGACGAACAAATGTACAGTGAATGCACAGACCTATAGACAGATAAACATGTACAGCTTGTACTTATCAAATCGCAACTAATTATTATTAATTATGAATTGTTCATAATTACATAGGTGAATTTGAATTGAATGAATAGTATTCTTAAATGTAAAAGATAAACAAACAAAAGAGAAGCGCAACAAGTTGTTAGGGAAATTATAGTACACAATAAGATATAAATTGATGATAAGTAGTATGTAGATCAGACAAAAAATACTAGGTTGATAGTTTGCAATAAGCAGAAGGCTAAATAGATAGTAGTACCTAAGTAGTTAAATGGATTATTCAATGTACAATATTAGAACTTGAAAAGGTCAGAACACTTAGAGGTCACTTCATGGCGATATATTGTCTCAATTGGTGGCCTCGTTAGAAATTAAATGGACCATTACTTTTCAGGAAGTCTACTTTCTACATTGTTAGTACGTAGACTAGATAGTTGAAGACTATTGTCTAGAGCTATTATCTACTTATCCATGGATAGTTAAATGGCTTATTAGATTGCTCATTAGTTTAATGCAAATTTCTGTTTGATTGTTTGTCATAATGAAAGTCTCTTAACCTTATGATACACAATGTATATTCTATTAATGTCGCAATCATCATCTATGTAACTCTACAACGTTTTAATATTTGTCCAAGGGAGTGATACTAGCAGCTTCGAAATTTCATTGAAATGAAATTATTGATTATATTGTTTGGCATCGATCTTTTCTTCTCATTGCTATGTAGCAATTGGGATAAGCGTCACATAATATAAATCATATAAAATGATATATGTAAATAATAATAAACATTCAATTTGTCATCTTCTTATGCTTTCATTTAATGAAGTACGCATGTGTCAGAGCCGATGAATAGATTTGTTTGTATGTCAAACACGTATTTCCATGATTCATCACCAAGTATGATAGGCATTCCATAATTATAAGATCTGAATTGAAGCGTGTATAAAGTGACCTGTTTGTTTTCACCATAATCAAACAAATTGAGTCAATCAAGACATGTTGGGATCACTTGATACTTATCTGTCTTAATGAATACAAAATCAGCTGTATGAAATTGATAGCTAAGAATTTAGTTACCTAGATATGCAGATGATTATTAATATTTATGAATAGCAAAGACTATAGAATACTCTCTCTTAAAATTCATCGGTATTCCAACAACAATTTCAAATAAAAATTGACAGTTTCCATAAACAAATTGTGTAAAATTATTGTTGGAGTCCCGAGACAGTGAGAGAGTACGATGTCATGAGTGAATTGTCCAGTAGTAATGTTGCGAATATTCGCATTTGCGATAGTCTATAAATTGATATTCGTTACATCACTACTACATGGTGTTTGTAAGTAGACTGATGTTAAAGAACTATGTTACAAGCATTATTATATATAAAATGATAAATAAAATGATTTTTTGATGAATTCTTAGAAGAAAAAATAACTAAATGAATGAATCAATCACTTAGCTATGGAGAAATCTTTGCTATAAGGGAGTAAGGACTTATCCAAAGCAAATTTGTTTGCGACTAGTCAATTAGGGGAGTTAGTTATAGAAATGTCCGACTATACCATAAGTATATACATAAAAATGGACGAAAAAAATAGTTTGACGGCATTGGACTCCGACACCGTTTGACCGATCACCAAGAAAGTTGGGACATATATGTTATCATATCATGGAGAAGGTTTTTGTATACTTATTATTATATAAACACATTCAAAGGAAAAGAAAAATCCAAAAAAGCCTGTGCTATTAAATGAGCAACTGCAAAAATCGCTCACAATATTGTGTTCTGGTATATTAGAATATGTTGGTCACTCAAGTGAATTTTTAATAAAAAACAATTACTACAAAAATCACGCACTAACGAGGGCATAGCAAGGCGCGCTAGGAACGCTTGTATGATATATGGAAAATAGAATAGATTTATTTCTTGTTAAAAATGGGAAATGACCCTCAAAGTTAAGGGTAACATTTTTTTGATGGGTGTTGATGAATATTCTCCATATATATGTGTATGTGTATATAAAGAATCCCCAGTTGATACATTTGTGGGTAATTGAACAGATAAATATAAGAAAGAAAAAAAAAGTAATAAAAATATCTTAATTAATTTAATTGAGATTTCCAGATTTTTCATTTATTTCACATTTTTATTAATTTTTATTAATAATTTTTTTTTTTTGTTCTTTAACAAAATTATTTTTAAACATTTTTCCGCCTTCATCATTGTTTTTTCGTTTAAATTTATATTTGAAACACACGCCTCCAAATTTTTACCTCCAAAAATACAAAAAATGAACAGTTTTTTTTGTCCATTTTCGGGTTTTAACAATAACGAAACCAATAAATTTATTCCGACAAAAAGAAAGAAATCAAAAACAAAAAAAAATAATCAACGAAGGAAAAAAATGTTCTTTCTTTTGTTGTTATTGCCGACTCAATTCGGTTCACTCATGTTGTTTTGTTTTGAAAAAATAATACATAATACTCGTAATAACAATAATTTTGTTTTTCTTTTCTTCAATATTTTTTTGGGTGTTATCTTTTCTTATTGATATGATATGATCTGATTCGGTTCGGTTCGGTTTCTTGCTGGGCGCACGCTCAGCAGGAAATAAACATTTTAATTTGCTGACATTAAAATCGCATTTAGAGCTCATTGATCTGAAATTGTTTTTGAATTTGTTTACTTAAACATGCCAACATAACTCGTTCAATAATATTATTCTTAACACAGCATAATATTTGTGTACTTTAGTATGTATCTAATAGATACAAAATCATATGTTTAATCAGAAGAAATTTGTTACTTTTTGTATAGCATACTTTTGCGCTTTCAATGGTTGATTTTTGATGTTTGAATTTAAGATTCTTTGACCATATTACTTTACTTTAAATATCCATTTTAAGCAGATACATCATTTTACTTTGTTTTGTATTATAAGGAATCAAATTAAGATTTCATTAATGTACATTTACGATTGCAATGATTGTGTTTCATGTGAAACTAAAAATTCAATAAATCTCTGAAGAACTTTTTCCAATGAATCTTGAATTCACCTTATGGCCATTTGACTCAAATTGTTGCAACTTTATTACTGAGAATACATAATGCTTTTAATGTTAGTTTCCTTATAATAGGAGAATGCTTAAAAATGCATGAAGTATGTGAAGTCAATTGGGTATTAGGTACGAGGGTCGATCCTTAAGAGTGTTAGAAATGATGACACAAGTTTTAAACAATCCTTTTAGTTCGGTAGATAAACTTGGAAATACTTTATGATATGTATATTTCAAAACAAAACTTCCATCTTGTAATAATGTCTAATGTCTATTTCTTTATATTAGAAAAAAGCTAAGTACTATGAGTAAAAATCATTCTAATATACCGCATGGGGATGCAATACTTATTGAAATTTGTTTGATTTTTGAACACACATATTGCACTCTCACTTTTCCTTACAACTATTCTTCAAATACTTTAAGAAGGCTGCGTATTAATCGCTATTCAATTTCTGCTCTCAAAAATTGATTAATTGCTATGGAAAACCATGGTCTCACACTTCTCATAGGCTTCAGGGTGTTCGGAAATGGTACTTCACTCGATGATGTCTATTATTTTGATTAATCCTTTGTCTCAGGTTTAAAGCAATGAATCCATGTTTCCTTCACGATATAAAAATTCATCTGAATTGAAAGATTTCCACATATACTATTAGAATCGTAAAGTAGTCCCACTTATAGACTGTGCTAATTGCATCAAAAAATTTGTTCTACAAGTCTCAAAAAAGAGATTACATTTCCACAACAACAACATGCAGTTTGTGTGTATAAAAATGTTTATAACAACAACATGCAAGCAAGCAGATTGTGTGTTGTACAAAAAAAAGCGAATGGTCGAAAAAAAGAGAACGAGAAACATACAAAAGATCGCAGTTGAACTATTTTTTTTTTTTTTTCAAGAGGGGATAGACGGCAAACGTAAACACAACAACAAGAATTACACATGCCAAAGAAAACAAAAGCAATATACAGACGGATAGACAGACGGACAGACTGTAAGACAGACATAGCTAAATTAACTGGACAGAATATTTTGTATGCAAATGTTGTATTGTTGTATTTGTTTTGAGATGATCTCTCTCTCTGTCTGTTTTTAAGAAGTTTAACTTCTATCACGTGTTTTTTTTTTCAAAAATTATCTTTTTATTCAAAGTAGTCTCAATCAATTAGCATATCGAATGAATGAATTTTTAAGTCGTTCTGTTGGAATGCCCTTCAGAATTGCGGTATTAGCATATCGGTTTCTTTTCAGTGCCAAATGTAGTTGTCAGAATAGGTAGAAGTTGCAAGGTGCCAAATCAGGAGAATACGGCCGGTTAAAATGTGATTTTTGGTCAAAAAATCAGAAATAAGTGTCGAACGATGATTAGCCGGAGCCAAGCAACGAGCACAAGCCTTCCTAAATCCTAATTTTGCGGTCAAAATGCAATGAAGTGAATCTTTTGATATGTTCAATTCCATTGCCATGTATCGCAACGAAGATTTTCGCTCAGTTTTTATAAATTCGCTCACAATTTCAATGTTACTTGGTGTTATTACAAAACTTTTTTGACCGGGATGTTCGTCGTCCTTGATGTCCTCACGACATTCTTTGAATCATTTAAACCACTCATGGAATCTGGCTCGGGAAAAACAATTGTCACCATACATTCATTTCATTAATTTAAACGTCTCAGTAAGTTTAAAACTATCTTTGTTTGAAGTTCATTTTTCGACCGATACTATAAACACACTGTCACTTATAAAGCAATAACTCGGCTTCTAATTGTCCGTTGGTCATGTAATTATGACAGAACGTCATTCTCCCGTCAAACGATAGCGTCACTATAAATACAGAATTTGAAAAAGTCTCTTTTCTTTTGCGACAGACCTTGTATTTCTATAAATTCCTTGTACAAACTTACCTGTGAATCAGGCTTAAATTCACTAAGTATTAGTGATTTATATAGTATTTTATATATTTCCTTTAATCATATGTTCTACTTATTGATTAACCCTCGTAAATTCAACTTTTATAAGTTTTAGTTGTCATGGCAATATTTTACCAAACCATAAACCATGTCCATTGCCCACTCACCATCATTATGGCACATAAGTTGTAAGTAAGCCTTCATTCTACTTGTTTCAACTTCAGGGAAATACGAGTATCAACATAGAAAGGGAGCAGCATTTTCTGTTTCTGGTTTGGTTTTTGGTTAAAAATAACTGAATCCTTTTTGTGTGCTTTTGTGTGTGTTCAGTGAAAAGGAAATGCGTGCACTGAGTGTAGAGTGTAATGAGCTTATTCATTCATAAAAGGCAAATTTATGCCAATAGACCAAAAGATACATAGTACATATAGAAGACAGGGGAAATAGAAATAGAAAAATAAGAGAAGAATGAGTAAAGGAAAAATGAATTCATTCATTTTAGCATTTGCATTAAACTATTTTTAACCTTCTAAAGTGAAAAAAATGAAACTTTATTTAGTTGGAAAATAGAAGGAACAAGGATTATAAATATTATTTTAATTAATATTCATAATTTTGTTGTTGTTAGTTAATTTAATGCACAAAATTCTTTCATCTCCAAGGTGATGGATGATTTTCATGATGAGATGAGATGAGTTGTGAAGATTAAATACAAAAAACAAATGCATTTCATTGAAATTTACTTTGTGGTTGTTTTCGTTTGTGATTTGTTTATGTTATTGTCATTTATTTTGACAGAAATTTATGTTGCAAATGACATTTGCTTGTTGATTTAAAGGTCATAGACAAATCAAAGTAAGACAAGTCAAGCGAAATTATTACTTAGTTTTAATACAATATTATATTAGATTAATAGATTAATTAAACCAAAATGCAACTCAACAAAAGCAAACACCCACACAAAAACTACTGTGAAATACAAAAGTTTTTCACATAAAGCGGAAGCTTGTTAAAATTAATTTATACAAAAAATTCTATTGAAAACAAAAAAAAATATGTGATAAAATAATATAATTTATTATTTTAAACTTATTTAATTAATGGAGATTTTTCTGGCTTGTTATTTTTCCACTTTTTGGTTTGGTGAAATTTTAACTTATTTATTATTTAAAAGTTTTTGCAAAAACTATATAAATCATAATGAAATTTATGTGTTAATTTTATTATTTTTCCTTTTTTGGTTTTTTTGGTAAAACAAAAAACAGAAACATTTTTTAATTGCATTAAATTCGAAAAAAAAAAACATAACAAAAAGTTGATTTTATCAACTCGAAACTATCAAAAACTACCACAGGTGACAACAACAACAACAACAATTTGTTGTATTTATTAAATTTTCTGTGTTAACATATCCGGCTTCTTGTTGTGTTACGAGTATGTAGTGTAGAGTATAGTGTGTCATATTAAGCGCTTGCAACTTAAAATTAAATTAATTTATTGTCATCAGTGTCAAACTGAGTGTCCTTTTTCGTTTGATGAAGTAACAGAGCAGCAACAGCGCAATAGCAACAACAACTTCGATGACATTGTATTTAACTACAAACTACAAACAACAAAACAACCAAACGATGAGTTTTAAAACAATTTCTCTGTTATACATCGTTTGATTTGAGGTCAAAGCGATTATAACAATTACGAACAAGACATATGTTGGAAGGAGGATAGAGAATAGATGAAAAGAAAGGAGAGTGACAAGAGGAAACAGTGTGTATCTGTGTGTGTATAAAGTAATATTGCCTTGATTGTATATACGTATATATATGTATATCTAAATGTGTAATCTCATTGACAAACTGACTAACAAACTGACTATAGGTAAAGTTAAACAAAAGATTATATAAAGAATGAAGGATGTGATGAAATGAAATGATATAAAATGAAGGTGAAACTAGGATATAATTTATAGATAACAATTCAAGGATGTGTTTGTATGTATTTAGTACTCATCTATTTAGTTAAGTGAATTGAGAATTTAATTAAAGCTTATCAAATGGAACGAAGAACAAGAACAAAAACTAATTAACAACTAAATTCAAAATATAAACTCAGACTTGATTAAAGATAAGATGATATACTACGTATGTTAGTAAAGTTAAAAGAATACCAAAGATGTAATACTCTTCACGCTCCTCCAGGTTGCAATCCAACCTTCCTTTCTTAGCATTACTATATTCTTTCTGTTACAGTTTGATTATCAATTAAGAACACAGTTTGAGTGGCACTCTTATTGTAATTTTATTCTTTACTAGCTGTGCCCACGACTTCGTACGCGTGGTATTCGAAATATGTTTGTAATTGCGTGTATTTTGTTATCTTGTTTTTTAATTATCAGATGTTTAATGTTGCCCCGCAGTAAAAGAGTAAAACATTTGAAAATCGGCCAAAAAGTAGTCAAAAGAATTAAAAATATGAATATCTTTTGATTTTGTAGGTCGATAAAATAAACACTATATGTTACACGAAGCTTGCTACAATACACCAGTCAAAACCGCATTCAAATAGGTTAAGCCGTTTTTGAGATTAGCTTGCACAGACAGGAAAAGGCTTACGATTTTATATATATATAGAATAGATATAGATAAGTTTGTCATTTAATTTAGGTTTGTATGGGAGGTACCCCACCTGCTAATCCTAGGATCATAAAATTTACATGGTTGATGGATATGGACCAGAAACTTATAGTGCCCAAATTTCAGTTCGATAAGTCAAAAAACCAAAGAACTTTTTCTAATAAGTTCATTAGTTTGTATGGGAGGTACCCCTCCTGATAAGCCTTCTATTATTATAAAAATATACTAGGAAATGGCGGAACTGCCATCTTTTAAATCAGAAAGAATTAGAAGTTAAGGTTTCAAAAAGAAAGTATTATAAATATTTGGAAGTCAAATCAGCAAATAGAGTCTGTAGTTAGGAAAGATGAGTGTTCTGTTTGCAAGTGCCTTACAAAGTGACTTCAATGAACTTTTATACTCTGTAGGGCCTAGGCGCTAGCATAACTGTTATTTTAGTGTTGTAAAGAGATATATTTAATATAACATTACACAAAATAAAAGAAGATCATAGTGGTAAGGGCTCCGGGTTTTATTCAAAACCAAGGGAGCAGGCAAAATTTACCTCTAGGCTTCATTCAGAGGAATTGATCATCATACGTGGTAGTGTTGTAATAATATTATATATACTTATATTAAACTAGATACCCTCGCACACGTTGCTCTGCCTCTCCTTCCCAAAAATGTATTGGATACTGACTGATAGCTGTAACATTTGTATAATCATTTCTCATCAAATGTTTTAGAAAAACCTATTTGCTATATCTCCCCATATTATTTTCACCTTCTTCTTCCTCGTCTTCTTCTTTTGCGACTATAATTGAGTAAATGCAAAGTAAATGTCCTGGTTAATATACTACACATAAACACCGCATAATACACGACCAAAGTCTCTTCATGTTTATGTTTGACATGTTCTGCCATCTCACTCGCACACCTAGGTAATTATACAAAGCAATTGATTTTCATGCATGAATAAGTATATTACCGATTGGTTTGATGATTAAAACCATGCTTCTCAGACTTGTTTCCATCTGAGTGAAAAGTGTAGAGGCTCACCAATTATTTCTCTCATATTCTTTGTCACAAAACACCACTAACAATATTCAATTCAAATAAATTCCCTATATATTTCATGTTGTATTGCATAAAGACTAATTTAAAATAAATTCAAAGTAAAACATAAATTAAAACACTTTAAAAATTAGCATAATAATAAAAACAAGCAATCACATACGAGTATTATTGTAATGTCTTTTTTTCCACCTCCCATTGTTTGTGGGCATAATTCTTCATCTTAAGTTAATAAGAACCAAGAACTTAACTTTTCACTTAAACCAAGAAAAACGACATTTACTATACTCGTATAACAATAAGATAGAAAATAGACAGACAAATAGACAGATGAAGATGGTGATGGTGATGGTGATGAAGATGATGCTAGGCATGCTGACAAGTCAAGCGTGTCAACAACAACACAATACTTATTTCTGCTGCTGCTTTTTTTTTCAATTGAAAATGAAGGAATAAAAAAAAGAGTATTAAATGTTTGCACATTGCTTGCATTAGCAGCAGCAACAGCAAATACATCAGAAGAAGCGGCAATAGCAGCAGTAAGAATAGCAGTAGGCTACGTAACGTGCAGCAAAATCGTTATTCATACGACATGTTGTTGAACAACAGATATCTGTTTTGAACATGCTTCACTAACACACCCCTACATTATCAACACATAAACAAATACACACAGATACACACTGTGTTATGTGTTTGCATATCCATATCAAGAACATACATACTCTATGTATAGAGATGCAAATAACAAGCACATAAAACGATGAATGTTGTGTATCTCAATTCAATGGTGATGTTGCTGCAAATGGAATGAAATTATAAATGTTGAAGACGAAACCAACTTTTTGTTAAGACTTGACATCAACTCATGATATTCACAAATACATAGATATGCAAAGTATCTATATGTGAGTGAGTGAGTGACACTAGGCATTGTCATTTACAGAACAACATCATGGGACACGTTAGTACACTTAAGAAAGAAAGTGTTACTTAACACATACTCATGCTACTGGATGACATACAAATAAATAGTTACGAGTAGATAATTTTTTTGTAGAAAAACTTTTCAAGAATTTAAGGTAAAGTTTTGTTTTTCTAATTGAAATACTAAAACTTTTGTGAAAGTTTTTAAAAGATTTTCACAATGAAAATTTAATAAAATTATTATCTGGAAAAAATAGTAGAAAGAACATCATTGCAGGTACTTTGTTTTGTTAGAACGCCCAAAAGCAATTCACATGAAAAAGGAGTACCATGTTTCCTGAATACATATATGTTTAATGAAGGCGTCGTTCATTTGTCCTGTCCTTCGTTCATCATTTTTTTTTCTTCCAATTTTACAATATTGAATTCATTAAGTCAATGAAGCAATGACAAAGGAACTCACTCAACTGATTCCAACTAAAAGAAAGAAAAAAATCACAAAAAAAATGTATTTTGTACAAAAAATGAGTGAGTTCGAGAGACAATGATAATGATGATGATGATGATGTGGGTGATGGATAAGGATTATTAAATTGACAATGATAATCATGTTGAACACAAACCAAGCAAGAATAATGAAAATGCCGTAGGTTAAGTTAAGTAAAGCGTGTATTTAACAAGCTTTTCTGTTTACTCTCGGATTTATTACACACAAAAGATGGAGAACATGATGAACTACAACATAAGGAAGTGTAGATTGGGATTGGGATGGATGGATGGATAATTAAAGGTAGTAAGCTGTGGACTAAAATTCCAAAGTTAAACTGATTGGATTGTTTTGGATTCTTCCGTTGGTTGCTTGGTTGGTTGTTGGTAACTGCTTTTGCTTTTAATTAGTTGCGTTGCGCGGCTTAAATCATTGACATTTTAATAAGGGAACGAAAATAAGTAGGAGTGAGATGAGCAAGCAACCTGAATAGAACAGAACAGAACAGAACAGAACAGAAGGGAAGGGAAAGAAGCATACTTTGTGTTAATTGCACAAGTTTGTTGTTCATGGTGCTGTTAATGTAAAATCCTGCTTAATAACGACAACTTTACAAAACCATCAAGTGACAATGAATGAGTATGTGTATGGTAAAGGAATGAAGGCGGGAATAAATGGAAAAGTGAAGGAATGAGTGAGTGAATAAGTAAGGACGAATAAGTGACTGAGTGTTTATGTGAGTGAGTGTCCTCAACTCAATGAGTACAAAGCCGTCGACCACCCACTTGTGGCACATCAAGCCGCTTAATAACCTTTTGTTGCGTTGCGTGTTTAACAAACAAAGTGGTAACGTGGCGTATGCGCAATTCAAACAAGTGGCTCAGCTCGGCTTGGCTTGGCTTGTCTCATTGTTTATGTTGTTGTTTCTCTTGTTGTTATTGTTTTTGTTATGTTTTATTATGTCCACAATGCCATAGTTCACGATATAACAACAATAAAAGCTTTTAATGAGTTTCTACAATATATGCAGGGAAAATGTATATATTTATATGTTTTTTGTGTATGTGAAATTCAGTCAACAAAAGTCTTTCGTTTGTCCATTGTATGTATATGTATAAGGTCAGAAGATATTGGAACAGAAAGTGAGTGTGAGTGTGTATGGGGAGAGAGACTGATAAGTTTCTTAAATAAGACAGGAAAATTCTTCTTTATTTTTAGTTTAATGAATTTAAACCAACTTCTTCACAATCTCTAAAGAAGAATACTTCCCATTCTATAGACTATTCCTTGCTTTTAGATTTGAAGTAGTTGATTCATGTTACATATTCATCATTACTTCATTGGTGATCTCGTACACTTTCACTCTTCAATCATGTTTTTTCAATCACATCTTCATTGAGTGCTTCTTAGTTCTTCCTTTATGTTGCTTTGATGAGTTGGGTAGTTTGGCATCGTGTTCTTTGGAGGACCTGACATTGTTCAAGTTGATTTAGATAAAGACGGTGATATCTGGGACTATCCTTGGGCAGTAGTGAATTGCCCCTTAATCCTCACAAAATCCCCTAGCCTTTCAAGTTTTATCAGGCATCATAATGAGCCTTAAGGCTTCTGGGTGAACTCGCGAACAATCGCCAGCAGCCTGCATAACCTAACCCAACCTAACCTTCTTTCCCATGAAAGTTTGATCATATCTTGAAATTGGATAGTATCACACAAAAGAAGGAAGTGTCTGCTACTGATAAAGTTTACTTATTACTGAGTAAGAAATCCTATCAGACTACCCTCTCATAAGAACAGGATATATTGCATTGTTAGTTGTTATAGGTGAATGAATAAAAGACGTGGGTTGTTAATAAAAAAAAAACCCCCGAAAAGCGAAAGAAAGACCTTTGTTTTTATTGTATTGTATGTTGCCAAAATGTTGTTAATGCGTAGTTGTTTCGTTGTTCGTTGTTGTTTAAATGTTTAAAAGGTCAACATTTAATTAGACCAACTTTCATCTTATTGCGCATAAAATTCATTTAAACTTAAACAAAAAGCCAAATTTATAATTGTTTTTGAGTGGTTTTTGGTTCTATGCTGCTGCTGCTGATATTATGTCATGTTAAAGGTCACTAAAAATAAACAAGTTAAACAAATTAATTGGCTACAAAATTAAACGGATTTTGTTTCTTAGAGGCAAATATCCTTAAATGACCAATTGTTGTCCAAATATATAGCTTATTATTATTATGGAACTCTTCTCATCCACTTTCTTTATATCAACCTGAGCAAGCTGGAGCAGATTTTAGGGGCGGTAAATTTGTGCCCAACATTTTTGAAACAATAAACTTCTTTAGGCTTGATTTCCTTGCTTATTGATCAAGATATCAACGATACCTTAAGGGAGATTATCGCATGGTAGAAAACAACTCAACGGGTTCAAATAAAACCAGTCTTGTGATTTCTCTCGAAGTGAAGTGAAGTTTATTCTAAAAGTAAAAGATCTGTATATTGCGTACCCTGTTTGGCATGAAAACTCTGCGCGTCATAAATCTAGTATCTTTATTTTGAAAGTTATAAGTACAATTGATGTCCAACTCGAACGTCCAGATTAATGAAGATGTTACTTCTTGTAAAAATGATTCGAAGTGTGTTGTTGCCGTAGTAATGTGACTGTGTTCAAGAGGCCTCGCTTTTAGAGGAAAAAATGAAAACTACGGTCTGCATAAAGGTATGGTATTGTATGGTTTTGGAACTGTTAGCTGAATTGGAACACCAGTGAGTAGGGTACAAGTGTGTGATCGTATGTCATGGCATGTTTGGGTTTTGATCTTTTCTTTTCTATAAATCAATTTCCTTGTTTTTTTTTTATTATGTTTCACGCAAAAAATTTAATTTATTTATACATAGCGGGTCAAGATTTCGGTTTACTATTACCCACCTCATTAGTCGGCGAGCTTCGGTCCTGAGCCATTCTGTGGTCTCTCGAAAAGCCACAAAAACGAAGCAATCAGGAAATTTGAGGAAAAGAAATTTCTAAAACCCTGGGTGAACTCCACTGGACAACGGCAGGCAAAACAATTCCTCACCCTTTCAAAGGGTATCCCGAATAAGCTTCTCTCACTCAGAGGAAGAAGACTTACGCATTTTAACTGGATACTTCACGGGTCATTGCAACATAAGATATCATCAAAATATGTTAGGTCTTTCCGACACTGACGTATGCCGATTTTGTGAAATGGTTAAAGAAAGTTCAGAGTATATACTCTGCAAATGTCCTGCACTCGGTAGACAAAGACTTCACCACCTTGATGACACTGTTGTTAATCCACACACAAATTGTGGAACAACACACCACCAGTAATGTTAAGATTCATCAAAATTATCATAAATCATATAGGGTTTCTATTAAAATAAGGCCATGTACAATAGATCTTATTGGTCGCAGTGCTTTCGGGCCCGTTATTATTATTAGTCGACGAGCTAGAGCTGAATTTTTTTTCAATTGCGTGTCCGAAATTTACCTTGTTAACATCTACCCAGTTATTTAGTTCAGAAGGGATACATATAGTGATATGATATGTTATGTGTACGCTGATGAATGTGTTATATGTTACAATAAATTATGGATCTGGAAGTACCAGTTACTTATCAAAGACCGTTTGTGATGAGTTTATTTTCTTGATGGGTCATAAAGTCTTATAATCTAAGAACTGACACATCGATTCCCCTAGTTCACAATCATACTAATTACGGGAAAAAGGCGGTGTATAGCAATTGACACAACATGTCATAGTATTGTCTTCACATCATAAAATATCTTTCACAATAGTGTGTCCAATAAATATCTAAATTTCTTAAATCTCCACAGTACTAAGTATATTGCACAACAATTTATGACCCACTTTAAGTGATAGAATTTTAACAATTGTGTAAGTTTTCTGAACTTTTGTTTATTTAATATGCCAGAAAATTGTGAAATGATGCTGAGTGACAAGGGCTGTGGGTGAGTGACACGACGTTGAGTTCACACCGCAGGCTATTTTTCAATTGTATGAATTGTCTTCTCTCCTTTGGATGAGGATATACAATCTGTATATTATTGTCCTCTTAAATATAAAACTATATCCCATATATTCAGATATAAAGAGGACATTTTTTAATTAAAACTAAAGTTTGTTAACAAATTGGAAAACATTGACCACAAATAACATCCTAAAAGTATGCAACACTTTTTTTTAAACTAAAAACAACTTTCCATTTCCAAGAATTATATTTTTGTATTTTCTTTTCTTCTGCTCATGAATTTTCAACCCAATTTAAATTACTTAAGTTTTCTACATAAATTAAAGCACATCAAAAGCAATTTAAAAATAGCCACAAAGCAATCAACCAAGGAGGCTTAGCCTCTTAACCAACGAACGATAACACCTAACAACATTCTCCTAACTCAACATGACTCAATGCGAAAAGGCCAAACCAACAACAGGGACAGGAACACAATAACAATAACACAACCCTTTCTTCTTTGCAAACATAGACACACTTGTGGCATCTAGATACACTTTACTGAACTGAACTGAGTTGTGTTGTGTTGTGTTGAATTGAGCTGTTAATAGCTATAGCTACATGACAAGAGCAACAAAAACCAGGGTGTTTGTAGAGAATTGAGTCACCCTATACATATACTATATTCACTGCTGCTGTAGATGATGATGATGATGATGATAATAATATTGTTGTTGTTACTGTTGATGTATCTAAGTATTTGCAAGTTAATCGCTTGCAAAATTCAATAATATAATGCCATAAACTCAATGTAGCATCATCATCATCGCTTCGCGTCGCATCACTTTTAAATACTCCTCACTCTCACTCATCATTGGACCTGCCTTCATTCTCAGCCGGAAACTTTTGTCGCCCATCAACTCATGTTCTTCTGGTTGTTTCTGTTACTATTCCTGTTGTTGTGGTGTCGCGTTATGTATGTATCTATATACAACTGATGATAATGATGATGAATAGATAGATAGATAGATGCATGTGTTTTTGAGTTAAGAGAATGAATGAATTAAGGCCAGAGCGCTGATTAAAAATCGATGAAAAATCCTTTTTATACAACAAGGCGCGAACTAACTCATGGAGAAATAAATGGTTTTTTATTTTCGTTTTTCTCTCACAAAACAAAATTAGCATTTAGAATGAGAAACACACACATAAATACACACACTTGAAAGTATACAAAAATAGGGAAATTAAATGCCAAATCATATTAAATATGCCCAGCACTCACACATTCACTCACTCGTATCCTTTTTAAGACAGTTGAAAACAATTGAAGACTGACATACCAACAGACAAACAGACAGACAGACAGTCATCATAAGTTTACAAACAAAAAAAGTGAATTCAATAGAAATCCAATGTTATAATCAAAAATATATATACATTATGAGTATATGAGGAGGGACATTTAGAAAAGTTTGTATAACAATCGAGGGAAGTCTGATAAGTTTAAAAATTAAAAAAATAAGGAAATTTGCCTGTCATTTGGTAAATTCCTTTTAGCTAAAAACATTTGACATAAAGATGTTCCAGATATTCTTCTTCTGTATTTCCCCTCTGTCATTGCATTGCATATACGAAGCATGGTTCAACATTCCCTCCATCTGTCTGTCTTTATAGAGTAGTCCCTTGCGTTCAATGGCTTTTTGATGTTATCTAAGCACAAGTATTTCTTGAAACAAGGATTCTTTTTCTCCAATTTTATCTCCTTTCTTACCACTACAGTACTTCGTTTACGCCATGCTGGTGTGATTGTGGAAGTGGTAGTGGTAGTGTGTGAGGATATGAGCGTAGGTGACTTTAGATATTGGTGTCGCCAGAAGATGTCCCAATTCCTCATGCACACTTCCATTGCGTCCATTGTTCGTATCATCTTCATCATGCCCATCCTTATAGTCATTCTATCATGTCCTGCTACAATTTTATTTGTTGTTATTCCTTAAAGTCTACAAAAAAAACCATAGTTTCCAATTCAAATTCCCCAGTTTTAGTGAATCTCATATTACCAAACCATTTCATCATAACTTTTTACCATTTCGAACACCGATTTGTGAACCCTGGAGCATTATCCTGGTACGGAACACTTTCATATAATAGAAATGCTGCCTTTGTTTTTCTTGATTTTATCTTTGAGTCGATCAAATAAGGTCCAATGATATGATGCTAATATCAAATTGTCCATTTCCAAAGCTATCTGTTTAAATGCCATAAAACGTTTCAGCAGTGCATCGCAGGCGTTGATTCGGTCCAACAAATTTCTTTGCGTCAACTCGTGTGGCACCCAAACATCCAGCTTTTTTTGGAATCCAATCTTCTGCAAATGGTTCCAAACCGTTTTATGGTCTACACCCAGTTCCTGGCCAATCGAGCGAATGCTCACATGCCGGTCTACTTGGATGATTTCGACGATTTCATCGGTTTATAAAACGGTGCCCAAGATATTTCCATCAAATGATGAAGTCAAAATTGAAGACTTCCATTTTCACAAAAAAACAAATGTTGTTTTCTTTAAAAGACTATAACAAAGGATCCAACTCCGGCAGCTTTCACGATTGTGAAAGTAGCATGGAAAACTATCGCTACCTCCCTCTTAGTGGGCATATCAAAGAAGAATGATATCAAGGATGAGTTGTTTTGGATTGGTTTGCTTTGTTGTTTGTGATTTTTTGTAACCTAATAGAAGAAATAAAACCCTTATCCCTTGTTATGACTGCTGCTATTTTGCCTTTCTTCAATTCATTCATGCTTCATTTATTATACTAGTAGAACTTATTCTTTTGCCTTCTACTTTGATTTCTTAAGGTTCTCTTACTCCTAACAAAAACTGAATGAATGAATGAATGGATGAAGAATTGGTTAACACAACATGTGGCGTTGATTTAGACATTTTCATACAGTTCAGTGACTTTTCCCCATTTACATTTTCGCTTTCTTTCCATTTATGTTTGAATTTTGTTTTTGATTTTCTTTGCATGAGTATGAGTATGAGTAAGTGAATTTCTTTTGAATTCTAATGAAAAAGAAAAGAAAATCTTTTGGCAATTTAGTTTCTTCATCTTTTTCTTTATTTTTGTTTAGTATGCTAAGCAAATGTCTAGAAAGTTCTTTCTTTTACTTTATGTCTTCGCTCCTCCTCTGATAAATTGAATAGTAAATAAATACTAAAACAAAAAATGAAATTAAAACTTTTACTTTTTAAACAAAACCAAAATTAAATTATATGATATCAACTTCATCATAATCATCTTAAATGAAAAATAACAAAATAAAATACAAATAACCAGTATCTCTTGGCATCTTGAAACATTTTGACTACATAAGAAGTAGTAGTAATCCATTCCATCATCCATCAATTCAAAATTTACTTATCTCTTCACTCAAACTGTTTTCATTTCAAGAGCAAAAACATCAAGTCAAAAATTTCGCTTTCATTATAAAAAACATCAAAATAAAAAAGTTAAAAAACCCAAAATTGTGAGGGGAACTGAAGGGGGAAGACATAAAAGGAAGTTTTAAAACGCAAGTTTGTGTAAATTGGATTTCATGGGAATTTAATTTGTTTTGCTTGTCAAAAAAGGATTCAAGTGTTGATGAGTTTCGGTATTAAATTGAGATATATATTTATGCTTTTATGTACTTGTATCTTACTAAGTAGTATTAAAGCCAATGACCAGGAAAAGTAATAAATGATTAAATGAATGAATGAATGAATGATTCAATAAATAAACGAACGAATGAATGACCGAGTGAATTAAGTGAATGAACGAACGCAAGAGTTTACAATTCAATTAGGTTCGCTTGCTTGACACAGCACAGCAATTAGTTATAGTCCATCATCATCAACATCATCATACTTCTCGTATACGTAATATTATTTTTATTCTACTATTTATAATGATTTTATTTTCTTACTTTTCTTTATAGAAATCGAAGCTGTCGAGGCCTGCAAATGGTTACGTGCTGCTGGTTTTCCACAATATGCTCAGATGTATGAAGGTAAGCAGTACATGATAACAAATAATTTACTTAAAAAATACTTTTTATTAAAAATAGTAAGGGAATAGGAATAGATAGTCACCATAATAGTAGTCACCATAACCACTTACGCATACTTAACTTCCTTATTGTTTAATGTTTTCTATAGCAATTCAAATTCAAGCCGTGACTTGGTCTTATTTCTTATCCTTATTTATTTGTTTGTTTAATGACATGTTTTTAATGCGTGAATATATTTTAGGAAAATGTGATGTCATAATCAAAATGTCAAACAATAAAACAAAGGTCAACTTAGCTTGAATCAAATCAAAACAAAGCAAAACTAAACTAAAGTACAGCATTTCAAGTGAGAAAACTGAACTATTCTATTGAGATATGTATATTCATAAAGCAAGTGTTGAGTAGTGGTATGAAAAACAGTGTTGATTAGTAGTAGAAGAGTTGAAGATTAGTTTAGTGGAAAAGGTCAATTCTATGGAATTTTACCATAAATAAAATGAAACCAGGAAAGGGATATTAAAAGGCAAGGGAACTGTTTTTTATGACATGCAAATTTTGCCTCTTCTCCCTTGTTGTCATTCATTTAGTTTGTGTTGTTATGACGCAGCAACTGCAACCGCAACTTACACACACTTGTCTTGGCTTCTCTTTGACTTGGCTTATTTTAGGATATGAATTATGATGAAAATGATGATGACGATGATATTGAGGATGACGTTGACGCTGATGATGATGATGAAGATGATGGTGATGCGCTTTTATATAAAACCGATGTGCATTCAAAGCATACTTGTCTTGACAGCAGCAACGAGTTGAGTTGATTATGATTTTATATAGTGTTTTTATATACATGATTTTATTTGTTGATTTTTATGAGTTGAACTTTCACTTTAAGCAAAGGAAGTCAGTAAATAAGTCTGTAGGCGGCAGAAGCATCATCATCATCATATCATGTGCAGTTCATAAAATGAAGATGAAAATATATAAAAATTTATGTGAAATTTTTATAGCAACAGAAAAACAGGATATGAATTTTGTTATTGTTATTTTGCTAGCAAGGACATATAATATTTAGGAGCTACGTCATCTTGACTCTTTAAACTGGGATTCCATAGGATATATTTGTTAGGTTAATAAAAGTATTAGGTTAGGTTAGGTGGCAGCCCTCAGACGAAAGGCTCACTTAGGCACAAAAAAGAGTATGGCTCATTGTGATACCATCCCCTTAGTCCGATGCGGAGAACCATTTGAATTACGAAATGAACCTAGCTATGTCCCTGATTGGTAGGAATGATAGTTCAGTTAAGCTGGAGAGAAACCCTGCGCTTAAGTGGTTCCATCTTCTTCTGGCGAGGGATGGACACTGGCACATAAGGTAAAGCACAGTCTCCTTCTGTTCATCTGAGCCGCAGCTGCGGCAGAAATCGTAGTGAGGAAGCCCAAGTCTGCAAGCATGTTTGCCTATGACGCAATGGCCCTTTAGTAAGTTTATAGTCTTGCTTATTGAGGTTCTGCCGAGTTTTAGCAGCTGGCTGGTTCGTTTCCTGTTCATATTTGACCAGGTTTGCCTAGCTACGCTGCAAGTGCCTACCCAGAGAGCATTGGCTTTTACTTGGTAGAATTTTCTGACAGTGAGCTTCACTGTTGCTAACGGAATTCTTTGGCTAGTTCGTCAGCTTCACAATTGCCCACGATATCTCTATGTCCAGGCACCCAGCATAATTGTATGGGTACGTGACAGGCTAGAGTATCTAGGGAAGAGCGGCAGTCCGCGACAAGCTTTAATGTAGTGTATACACCCGAGAAGGACTTAATTGCCGCTTGGCTATCTGTGTAGATATTAATATGTGACCTCGGAGTGTAGTTGTCTAGAAGCCAACGGGAGCCCATAGTATGGCCATAACCTCTGCTTGAAAGACGCTACAGTGGTCAGATAAGCGAAAGATGAGCTTTAAGTTTGGGTTGTTCGAGAAGATGCCGCAGCCGACTTTCTACTCCAATTTGGAGCCATTTGTGTAGGTATCAATGGAGTTAGGTTTTAGAACTGTACCGTTCAGCCAGTTCTCCCTGCTGGGAATGTGAGTGGAGAACTTCCGTTTAAAGTAGGATGAGGGACATACGTAGTCAACTGTCTCAGAGACAGATGGACCGCATTCCGAAATGCTTGCATGGCCCAATATGTGACTAGTCCAGCGAGTTATGGTACTAAGTCTAATGTTGTTGACTGGTTGGTATCCAATTGAGGATTGCAATAATAAAAAGTATAAAAGTATTACTTCTTATTATTATGAAGAAAGTTAGAATACTTGGAGTAATTTGGAATAAACAACAACAGTTCTGTAGCCTTTAATGTCAAGAATGAAACTGTTTAAATGTATTGTTCATTATGTTTAAATTTAAAGGAAACTTTAGTTAATTTAACCAAAGTTGATATCATTTGATTAGACACATTCTTCCTTAACAGCTTCTCTTAGTTCAAACAGTCTAGAAATCATTTTTTCGCATTTTTGTGAGTGGTAAGTTTGATAGATTTTATCATCATTGGCATTCTTTTAGTTTCCAGAGAATTTCAATAGATGACACAGTGTTTTGATCTCTGTTAGCATTTCCTGGCAAATGTTTCATTCTAGACACGGCACCCTTCAGTTTGCCATCCATTGCAGCCACTCTACTATATACCACACTTGCCATTAGAGCCTCATCATTGAAATAGTTGTTAATTCGATCATTCGATTCATAATTTTCAGCTACTTATAAAGGAATCCTAGGCATGCATTTCCGATTTTCCTCAAAACGAAGGCACTCATTAATTAGGTGCTCTCAATTCTCTACAGTAACAATAGAATTGCTATTATTCTTGTATTTATAGGAAATTCCATCAAATCAAATTTATTTACGTCAGCAAAATTTGAAATTTAACACTTCAACTATCTAAACTAAAGTGGGGTAAAACCACAAAAGTCACGCGTTGATGCAGAAAAACAAATAATTTAAATTAAAAACCCACAAAAAACCACAAGAAATTCTGAAGAAGCACACAGAAGACCAAATTTATTTCGTTGTATTAACTAAGTTTAATGAACTCACCATTTGATTTGATGATCGATCAAAAAGATTTTTATTTTAAGTAAATTTGATCATCACCATTCACACTAAAAATAATATGAAAAAAAAAAACAAAATAATTAAACCAACAAACCACCAAAAAGAATATATTGAAGAAAAAATAAAATAAAAAGAAAACATGCCACAAGCGAAGTGATGGCGGCAGCGGCGGTGCTTTACTCAAAGGTGGCTCAAGGCGACTGTTGTGGCAACTGGCTCAACCTTTGCTCAAGTTGCCTTTGCCGCATTTGAAAGCGAATTCATGCGAAAACGAAAGCGCAAACTAAAAAAAAATCTTATTCCTTCATCTTCATATGCCTGCTCTTTTTTTTGTTTTCGTTTTGTGATTGTTTATTGTCCCTTGAAACGCCTTTTTTTTTTTTGTTTTTTTTTTTTTGTTATTTAAGATTTCCTTGGTGTTGTATGGCATGTGCGCACACGCGACTTCTAAAGTTCGGTGAAGGAATTTTTGAACCAAAAATACAAAAAAAAAAACAAAACAAAAACAAAACAAAAAGTTGCAGACAAGTTTACTTTAATCAAAGGCCAAAAGGACAACACGTTTTAAATTTTGAAGAGGAGTTAAGAACCAAAAAAAAAAAAAACAACAATAAATGACACTGAACTCAACTCAACTCAACTCTCCATGGACCACCTTCAGATTCAATTTTTGAAAATAAAAATAGTATTATAAAGAAAAAGAAGGCGACCTTTAAAATTTGAACAAAAAAAAAGTGGTTCTGGATATTAAAATTAAATAATAATATATGTACATACAATAGTATTTGAAAGAAACTAAGTTTGTAAAACAAAAACCCTCGAGAACAACTCTGATCATATAATACACCGAAATTCTTAAGTACTGAAATGGTAAATTTTCTTAATACCAAATTGATTACATTTAAATCTTCATCCACCTTAGGATAAAATAAATTTTGGTAAAGAAATTAAAATAAAATAAATAAATAGAATGCTTCTAGGGAACTTAAAACATAATAAGTAGTTCGATAATTTGGGTTAGTGACTATTACTATATACTATCACTATTATATACAAAAACACAGCCTTTATAAGGACAAATAAAGCGATCTTCCATTCGTTACGAAACAGTGAGTCTAAAAACTAAAGTCATGAGAAGCTTTGTTTGCTTCTCTATTCACATAATAGATCAAAATGATTGGATTCTGATTAGATATTCCACTAAAACCTTATTGAAGTTGAACTCTACTTTCCATGAACAGCCATAATTAAAATGTTTTGAAAAAAGGTTCTGGAAGCTCAAATTGAATTCAACCCAGTGGATCAAGCAATGTTGAGCGGATGTCCGTTTAAACTATCGAAAACGAGCGTTGTGCGGACAAAATACAGACGTTGCTTCAACATACGCTTTATGTCCGCTAACATGCATGTTAAAGATAGTTTCCGGGTATGATGAATAAGAAACAATAGGCAAAAGAGATGGAAAACGGTTTTTATAACACGCGAGAAAAGACACAAAAGCATTGTCGCAAATGGTATAAAAGCAATATCACTACAGTATCTTTTATGACTATCGAAAATGATAGATTTGCTGCCACAAACTGACCGACAGATGATTCATTCGCTTATCATCCGACCGCGAGAGTTTTATCCGCAATAGATCAGCAAAACTATCGCAAACGTATCGTTTATGATAATTTTGGTCCACTGTGAAGTTTCTAAGGATCTCGACACGTAGTAGTTTCCAAATGCTTATTGCATTTGTTTGATCTTAATGTTCATTATTGTTTTATGCCTGTAACATTTAAAAAGATTGGCAGCGATTAACGTTTCTGAAGCAGAGGTTCTGGGACATATGGAAACGCGATTATCTTCACACTCTACAACAACGAGCTAAGTGGCACAAGACATATGCGAAAGTTCATCCGAATCATCTTGTGCTAATACACGAAGACAACACACCACCCCAACGGTGGGTGTTAGGTAGAGTCTCAGCTGTCATCCCGGGTGCTGATAGACATGTACGAGTAGTAGACATCACCACAAAGAAGGGCAGTTGAGAATTAGTTGAAACTTTCACTTTCAACTTGAAAGTAACGTCATAGAAGGGAGGGAGAATGTTTGGGCTTGGGACAAATATCTGTTTGTTTTTTGTTAACATTTGAGTAAGTTTTACTTTTAAAGATTTCAAACCTTAAAAATATAATCAAGTTCAGGTAAATCGGTTATTTAAGCTAAGATATTTCTCTCTCAGTGCCCTAATATTTGAAAAGATTTAAGAGTTTTCAGGATACATTCCTCTAAAATTCTGATTGTATTTGAATATTTTCTTAAGTTAAGCTTCTCTCTACATACAATTGAATTCTTAGCCATCCTTAATTATTCTTATTCTTTTAAAAACTACCAAGGGTTCAAATTTATACTATCATTTAGTTCAAAAACTAATCTTAACTAACATGACTACAAAAATTCTACCTGCTTTAAAAGGCCAATGATCTTTCTTTAGTCAAATCTTTTACAGAAAAAAAGACTCAAGAATTTCTGTCTGTCGATTATACGATATAAAGGCAAATAAAATGGGGTGTGTCACCAAAACTACATAATTCAAATTAAAGAAGATGGAACGGAACGGAACAAAAGTTCAAGTTATAATCCTTAGTTTCTTCCTTCTTCTGGATGTTCACTTGTGTTCTCTTTTCCTTTATATGAGTTTAAGGTAAAACTTCTTGAGTTTATTTGTCGTCGTTGTCCTCATCGTTGCTACCATTATAATTATCATTACCATAATCATCATCACAACCAACCTCATCATCAACATTGTTATTGTCGTCTTTTTTAGCCAAAAAATCGCTGTCGGTTTGCATTTAACGCTTGAGGGCAAAGCAGATTGATTACGCGCGACGCAAACCAAAAAGAAAATACCGCCAAGTATCTTCTTCAGTGTCTTTCTCTTCCCCTTCCCTTTGTCACCACCATCTAAACATATGCCAAAGAGAGTAGACTGAATTCCAGAAAATAAAACAAAAATAAAATAAAATGAATTTAAATGCGTGCACCGCACAAAAGATAAAAATTAAAAGAAATAAGGGGGAGAAAAAAAACAAGATAAATTTGAATTATGAGCAAGGCACACACACACACATTTAGCATTTAACAATATCAACAACAAAAAAGTGAGTCTGCAATGTGGATGGCATGGTCCTACCAAAATCCAAAAATAATCCAAAAATATGAAAAAAAAAGAAAAAAAAATACAAAATTACCGAAAAAAAAAGCATCGAAGACTTAACCGACCTTGAAATCTGCACAATAAACGACGAAGAATGAATCGAACCGAACCGCCTACCTTCTGCAACAAGTTAAACTCACATTTAGTTTTGGTTTGGTTTCATTATGTTGCCCTCCACCGTTTGTGTTTTTTGTATATTTTTTGTGTTGGAAATTGCATGTTTGTTAAAGATACATGTGCATTTGTAGGCACCAAATGCAATCCAGTCTGCTATCACCACCTCATAATGATAAATGCATATTTTAATGAGATTTCTTTCGTTTACATTGTATCTTTTTTTCACTTTTAAACAAGCATTTCATTTTTAGAAGCTGCAGTTATGGTCTGATGATTGGTGGTGGATGGAAAGAACTTTTTTGGTTGTTTGTTTGAAAATGTTCAGAGGGACTTAAGATGGGAATTGAAGTGTAAAAAACACTTCTTCATTTAGCCTTAAGGATGAAGGTTGATTACACATTTGTTAGTAGATTTTGTTGAAAGAAGGTGTCACGACTCAAAAAAGGATTAAACAGATGTGGTAAAATGCAAAGCAAAGCACATACAAATGGTATAAAAGAAGTCTCTCATTAGTTTCTACAATACTTTAACAGAACACACTGACTTCATATTGGTTTTACAGTATCAGGTCTCACCCTTGACTGATTCAGATTACGCCTCCTTGCACTTGTTGTGAGTCGGTGTAAAGAATTCTTAGAAGTTTATGCCAAGTTTACTTAATCATCGTTTGATTGAAGGAAGTTCTTCACTTTTTTCATATTTTCTAATTGATTAAGAGTTTAAGCAATCTTATGGAGGCATGAAAGATCCTGTAGTTATAAATTTGTATAGTATAGTCGCCTCCACAAAGCTCCACAATGAAAACTTTTTAAACCTATTATTTTGAGAAGCGATTTGTTTTCTTATGATTTTATAATTATTTCCTGTTGTTTCTAACGGAACTTGACAACCTACCAATGACGACAAGAACTAGTATAATAGTATTATGATTCCGAAGAAAAGGAACGAAGATCGTTGGAATTGTATTAACTGTTAACAGAAATTAGACAAATGTAAGGCGATGGAGCGTATAGAAGAAATAGGGCCTTAATATTATTGTTGTGATCGATCTGGTCCATCTATAGCTATGTCTGTGAGTGTAGTACAATATTTTGTCTTTCTCTATGAACTCTCTAGTGCCAGTAAGGGCAACTGAGCTCGTTCAGAAAATCATACATAGATGACTAAAATAGATGGATTAATATCTCTTTTAATGGCACTGTACTTTTATATTGAGAAGAGACAGCTGTCCCATTATTATTTGTAACGGAGCTCAAGACCTAAATACCAACAGCAACTGTTGGGACCGGGCCGCACAATACCATTTATTTTCATCTCCACCAAAACTCAACCATCACTGTTGCGATTCAAAATTGCAAGCCTACTCACAACCAACCTCCTAACAGACCCATACAACAACCGATGTTCCTGATCGTAGGTGCTTCCATGCAACCATGAATCAGCACTTGTGCCGATTCCCAAACACAACTCAGGCTACCATGGCCTAGTTACGATTGCCGTCCGTCCATCTGTTCTATGGTCCAATGCAATAATTTCTTCTCTATTTTTAAAAATTTAATAAAAAACAAAATACTTAATTCAATTGTTTGTAATTCTTTTTTTTTCTAATGGCCCTTAGTTTTGGATATATCATCCTGACATTTTGATTGTTCGTCCTAAGTTTATTAGTAGCAATGCGATGCCATTCATGTATTCTTGCGTAAAATCGTTTTGAATACAGAAAATTCCTTGTCGAAGTAATATTGTAAGATATATTTGAGCATGCAAAATTAAAACCGTGTACTAGGAAGGTCTCTTTTGCAATCACATGGATTGACTATGCAGATCATTCCCCTATGTTGCAAAATGTGATTCCTATTGATTTCTATTCACTTCTCCGAATATGCAAATCCAAATCAAATCGAAATTGCCACTTAATTTTATTATTCACTCTAAAGATCTTTTCAATTAAAGCCAATTTATAGTTCTTACACTAAATTCAATATTCAAATGTCTCCAAAATCCCCCTTTCAGGTCTTTCCCTATTATAAATTTAATACTTTTCTAACGCTCCTAACTTGCAATAATAATAAAAATTGATTTCATTAAAACTGTTGATGTTCGTACATTTATTAAACTCATTTCATATCTCAGCAAATCCAGTTCAGTTTACAAATCACCACCCCACCATTACTTAACACCTTCCTTCATCATCTCTTGTTAAAATATCGCCAGACGATGGCGATAAGAATATTAATTAAATTTTTATGCATTTTTATTAATCAATTCCAACTTTGACCATTAGAATTTAGTTTACTGCACTTTATTTTGTTTCTATTTTTATTTTTTGTGGTTTATTTGTGATTATTGGCTGCTGCTGTTGGTGCTGTTGATGTCAGTAGATGTCTGGGGTGCGCCATGCCATGTTAATGACTTCTTGGTCAGCATCTAGTTTAGGTAAAGACAACTTAGTTATGTTTAGCTTAGCTTGGCTAAGCCAGTTTATCTGCCTACATGCATGCAATTCTACTGGGGATCATTTATTCTCTGGACATTACTGGTGATGTTGAAGTTTTCTCAACATCAATTCAATGCAATAAATACCACACACATGTATATAAATGTATCTAGACTCATATATATGTACACATATCTGTATTTATTCCAATTGCACATTTACTAGTTTATGGAATTTGTTTATTTAACGCCATCAAAGTGCATTTCATTTCATTTCATTTGATTTTTCATGAAAAACTTGAGTTTTTTCTCTTAAGAAAATTGAAACAATTTTATAAAAATAATTCTAAACGAACTATAAACAAAACAGTGCGCACCATTAACAGAAAATGATTGAAAAAGAATTTTTCTACAAAAATTTGATTTCCAATTCTTATTGAATAAAAATTGTTGCAAGTTGTTGTTGTTGTTGTTGCTTCTCTCAAAAAGCTGCCACACGCCAATGGAAGAAATGAAAAAAAAATGACGTTAGAGTTCAATAATCTTAAATGAAGTGTGAGTGTGCAGCAAAGAAATATGTTTATAGATACATTTGTATTTGCATTTGTATCATTGTATCCATGAGTGTTTGAACAAAAACAATGTACATATAAAATTCAAATGTTGTTTGTTTTGTGTTATCGTTGACGTCGCAAAAAAAATTCCCACTGAATTTAAGTGGAGAAAAAATATTTGTATCTTTTATTAATAATTTCCTGAATATAAAGAAATCCTACATGCGTATCATATCTTAAGCTTTATATATGTACTACATATGTGTATGAATGTTTGGGTAAGTTTGTATGTGTGTATCTTTGTGTAAATGTATAAGTGTTTGGCGTCTCGCCTTGTTATGTGGTCGGACTTTCAGACGGCGTCATCTCGATTGCCAAGCACCATCATCATCATCGTCATCATTAAATGCAACAACAGCAGCAGCAGCAAAGTTTGTCTTTGTCGTCGTCAAGAACTTGATAACCTACATGAAAATGGAAAACTATCAAGCGCCGCCATAAAGTGTTTTTGGTGTGAAAAACTGCGAAAATTTATTTATTTTATTTTGATTATCATTTTTTTTCAATTTTTTGGACTTCATTTGTGAGACGACCAAATTAATTTCTTATTTGTTTCTTATTGATTTTTAATGGGCGGCAGCATATCTTGGTTGTTTTTTGTGTTTTTGTATTTGCTCATGTTTGTTGATGTTGTTGTTTTTGTATCTGAAATACACGCATATGTATGTATGTGTTTCTTGTTAGTACTTATTAGTATTAGTATTTGCAGTTGTAGTTGTTGAAATTTCTGGTTTATGCAAAAGATTTTTTCCTTGTTGCATTTGAATTGAGATTCTCGTGCTGTCGAGACGTTCGGACATCAAAACTAACTTTTTGTATTGTAACAAACTAAGAATAAGGATCTAACACAACAGAAAACAAAGAACACAGAACAAAAATCAGTGAGGATCCTCTTAAGAATTTAATATAAATTTATTTAAATATTTTGAAAGATTCTTTTAATTAAAAAATTTATTAAGACCCCAGGAATTTTCTCTTGTGATACATTTGGAATTAATTAATTTTATATGTCTCTATGTTTTCTCTATTTACAGATCATCAATTCCCAATTGATTTGACCAATGTTGCCAAGGATCATACAAATCTCGAAAATGATCAACTTCAATCGCTTTATCGACGTCTTTGCATATTGAATCGTTGCGCGAATATGCGTCTAGATCAGACACATAAACCACAAACACCACAGGTAAATTGAACTTAAAAATACAATCCATCATATTGAGAAGTTTGGCAAATATCCACAGGGGCTCCTAGTAAAAGGAATCCCTTAACACGAACCCAAAATAGAATTGTGCATTAATCCCTTCAACAAAATTTATCATTTTAAATTTTAGAGAAAGCATCTTTCATACCTCTAACCTAGGTAATCAAAGACTATAAAATGAATGTACTGAACATGTCGCTCACGAAAAGAGAGCTCTCTATTTGTTGAGTATCCCGAGATTATCAACAACAAATTGGATGGCAAAGTTGTTCAAAAATTTGAAAGAAGAAAAAGAGCTCTCCATCTTTGTCAGCGATTTGTCCAGTCTAAGTAATTTCATAATCTTAGGGATCATCAACAAGCATAGTGTTTCGCCCTTAAATAAGGTTAGAAACCCAATGTAGTTCTGTCCGCCTAGGGGCTCCTACGAGCTTTTAGTCTGCTATACTAAATATGCAAAGGTTTTTTGAAATTATATTTATTTTTCTAAATTACACAAATCATTATCATGATTACCCTTTCTTGACTTTAAAGACCATAACCATATACAATCCTAATAGCCCCACTTCATCTTCTTTCTCATCTTGGTCCAAATTATTCTAAAACCCTGATCAATCTATACAATACTTTATATTTTTATCTTTATTTATTTTCTTTGTAATTAGCAAAAAGAGGATTCAGATGATGAGAATTTTGCACTCAGTGAAAATTGGACATTCCAACCACATATAAGACGCTGGTCACGTATCGGTGAAATGGGTTTAGAACTTCCACCTGCTGGCAAATTGAATGTTGAGAAAACTGAAAGTTCATCCAAAGAATCCAGTCCTGATCGTTTTGAAGATGATTCATATGATACTTCAGGTGCTGGTATTACTCTAATGGTCTCTGGTACCGTCAGTGGCAGTAATGGTGCATGCAGTAAAAGTGATGCCACTGATATTTCGCTAAATGAATCCGCCGATAGTTCCGGTGTACGTTTACGTCGTACCGGTAGTGCACGTTTCAAAGATGGCGCTAAAGCATTCCTAAGACGTGTTGAGTCGATAAAATCACGTCGTCGAAAACGCCAGAATCGTGAAGGTGTCGTCATTAGTGGCCCACAAGTTTTGGATCTCTCACAATTGAGTGAACGCAGCAGCATGCGTAAACCGGATGGTATTTACTCGACACCACCGTCACCATCGGCTGTCAGTCCAATGCATACATTCCCTAAGGGTCCCTTCTTCGGCAATGAGTTGAAGGTACCTTCGCATAGCGAGAATTTCCTAAGTCCAAATCGTGCAAGTCCCAAGAGAACACCCACAACGCCACGTTCAATGCGCACCAGTCCTTTGCATTTCTTCTCACCCATGGTTATGCCACATTTGAAGGAAGGCAAATCTGATGATTCCTCGTCATATTATAGTGACAGTCAGGAATCCTCATCAACTGGTGGCGGCAAATTGTCGTTGCGTAAGACACCCTCAAAGGCTCGTCGTTTCCTGCAACGTACTGGCAAAGTCGATGACATTGGAGCTCATTCCGACTCAGAGTGTCATCATGGCAGGAAACTGCTGATCAAAGATGCCAATTCCAATACAACAGAAGTTAAGATTAAGAAACTAACACGTGGTGGTTCTCTTAATTTGGGCAAAGATCAAAAGAAACGTGATGGCATACGTACATCGAGTTTCCGTTCCCGTTCCACAACACGCAAGGAACACAAACCATCCGAAGAAGTTGATGTCATAAAAAGGTAAGTGCCATTGACACATGAATCAATCAATCAATTTATGAGTTTATCATTTTACAGAACTCCAGTTGTACGCTGGCATAGCTTCCAAATGGAAGAGCGTCCGCACATGATATTCCGGAAATGTTTTTCGCAAAAGATTGAGCCACAACCCTATGAAGCATTGGGCATACCCTTTGCTGGCATGTCCGCTGGGCAATTGCAAATTATACGCAAATTGGCTTTGGTCACTCTTACCGGACACATGGAACGCTATTGTCCCACCCATCGTTCCGGTTGGAATTGGGAGCTACCGAAATTCATAAAGAAAATCAAAATGCCCGATTACAAAGATAAGAAAGTATTTGGCGTACCACTCCTGCTCATACTCCAACGTAGTGGTCAATCATTGCCCATGGCAGTGCGTGCTGCATTCCGCTGGTTACAATTGAATGCGCTCGATCAGATTGGCATCTTCCGGAAGAGTGGCGGTAAATCACGTATAATAAAACTACGTGAACTCATTGAATGTGCTGATTCTACAACGGAATGCATGGATGTATTCGATACCCAGCAGGCTTATGATGTGGCAGATATGCTAAAACAATATTTCCGGGAATTACCGGAATCACTGTTGACCACAAAAATGTCGGAAACTTTTGTGGCAATCTTTCAACGTAAGACTCACCAACTAAGCCTTCTTAGAAAATTGGTCTTATAATTCCACCCTTTTCTTATAGATTTACCACCTGAGGTGCGTGTAGATGCCGTACAATGTGCCGTGCTCTTGTTACCCGATGAGAATCGAGAGATACTTTATGTACTCTTGGAATTCCTGACTATAGTCGCTTCGAATGCTTCCCAAAATCAAATGACAAGCAACAATTTGGGTGTCTGTCTGGCTCAATCCATATTCCATTCGTCCATTTCGACGGGTTCCGCTTCGGTTTCAGCTTCACCCCGCCGTAAGGCAGGCAAAGGTTCCGGCATGCCAGACATCAAGGAACTTGCCGAAGCAAAGGCCTCTCATGAATGTCTCTCGTTCATGATTGACAACTATAAACAGATTTATACGGCATCCAAGGATAAATTGGCCAAATGTAATTTTGGTTATATGGAAGAATCGAAACCGGTGCCTCTGGAAGCACTCGGTGAAGGTATGCAATTCCATAATTGGCGTGGTTATTTATATGAATGCACAAGTGCTACGATCAAGGAAGGCCGAGAAAAGTAAGTGCACCTATCACCTGTACTAGATCTGTGAAACATTATCTAAATTTTGAATGCTCTCTTGTAGAACTCGTGGTTGGATCAATATAACCTCACAAACTTCAGAACCTGGTGTCGAAATTGCTTACAAAAAAGTAGGAGATGGTCATCCATTGCGTTTGTGGCGTTGCATAACAGAAGTTGAGGGACCACCACGTGATGTACTCGAATATATTATCAAGCAACGTGCATCCTGGGATACGAATTTACTACAAAGTCAGACTCTAAAGAAACTGGATGAACGTACAGAAATCTTTCAATATGCCTTGGATGGACAATTGACCACAGATTTCTGTGTATTAAGGTGAGTTCAACACACACAAATGGAAGTCATTGAATCTTTATTAATCTTTCTATTGATTTATAGATCTTGGCAAACCGATTTACCGCGAGGAGCCTGTGTCATTGTAGAGACATCTATAGATCATGCTAAGGCCAAACCCATGTATGGCACAGTGCGTGGTGTTGTATTGGCCTCACGTTATCTTATTGAACCATGTGGCAGTGGACGTTCTCGTGTCATGCATTTGGCACGTGTCGACATCAAGTAAGTCCCCACCATCCAAACATGTTTTTCTTAAAATATAAATTTTTGTAATTCTAATTTTCAGGGGCAAAACACCTGAGTGGTATAACAAAATCTATGGGCATATTTGTGCTCATTATTTGGCCAAAATAAGGCAAGCCTTCCGTCATGTATCCGAAGGACCCGAAAGTAAAGTCTAAAGTCGAATTGCAAGAACAAAATACAAAAAAAAAATAATTAAAAAATGAAAGCAGACACTCAGACATCACAACACAAAGGATTCAGAGACTCTCTAAAAGGATCATCACAAGTTTTTTTTTTCCCTTAATTTTAATTTAATTTTTATATGTGTAAAAAGGAAAGAATTCGAGTAAAAATTTATTAGATCTTTAGGCGCTCTGCTCTGTGAGTTTGATTTTGGATATTGTTTTGACTTTTTGATTCTCTCAAAAATTCTATTTTAATTTTTCAAAATATTTGAGAAAAAGAAGAATTTTTTTATGTAAATAATTTATTTTAATTTTAATTGTATAAAAAATTAATTATTATTTTTTTTGCAAACAAAAAATACTCAAAAATCCTTAAAATGCAATATGATAATTTTGTGTGAAAAGAAAAGATAGGAGAAGATGAAATGATGATTTTATTAGAATTTTCCCTTTGTTTTAAGTTTAATTAAAAAACTAATTTTAATTTTAAAATTATTATTAATTAATGTTAATTAGTTGTAATGTAATTAAAAAAGCAGTTTGAGAGATAAAACAGAAAAATAAAGAATAAAAATGCTAAGAAAATAACAACCGAAAAGAAATCCCAATAAAATAAAAAATGAGAAAAAATGAAGAAAGAAAAATTTGTGTAAAGAAAATTCAACTAGTCAAATTGTTTAAATTTAAGTTAAAACAAAAACAAATAAAAACACAAAAATCAAATAATTTAAATGAGAAAAATTAAAAAATTAAATTTCAAATTTATTTGTTTGTGTGTGTAAAATTTCGATGATCCAACAAATTTTATTGTTTATTTTACTAATCTTATCTATAATACTAAATCTTAATCTAAATATACATACATACATATATGGTAAATTATATAAAATAAATGTTTATATCCAAAAAATGAAATGAGAAATTGATGTGCATTAATTAATTAAATATAAAATTTAAGAACTAAAGAATGAAAAACAAAAACAATTAAAAAATATTTTAATTATTCTTAAACATTTAATTCTTTTGTTTATCATTATAATATTATTATTATTATTATTATTACATATAATATAATACAAGAACAACAGCAATTGTGTGTATGAAGAATGTCTTTGTCTATAAAGGACAAAAAGTATGGATAAAATACATTTACAATTACAATTACAATAAATATCTCTCTATTAAAAATAAAAAACAATCAAGTTTTTCATTTATTTAGTTGCAATTTTGTTGGTTAAAAAACCAAGAAACCAAAATCAGGAGAAAGAAACCAAGTAAAAGCTATTTTCCGCATGATTACGGATATTCTCTGGATATAGTTCTACTCATAAACTATTAATGAAAAAAATTTCTATTCAAATCGATCAACTCATCGTTATTTTACCAAATTTCATTAACTTTTGTAATTTTTACAAAATTCGTTGCAAAAATATTTCAGTATGAAATTCATCTTTGCCTACCATGCGAACAGAAATTCACAGCAAGCAGTTACGCCGATTAAGAAATAAGAAATAAGGATGGTATAACTCAAGAAGCGTTTGACCGATTTGAAAGATTTTTTCGCCATATATTAGTTTAAGAGTAGGACTATCTTATGGGATCATCCAGAATCATAACCGGATACGGCAAATACCTTTTAACGGAATAAATGCAAATTGATCTATTAAGATGGTTTCTGATTATACGATTGTGGCTTTATGGATCTTATAGAAAAGAGGAGTTCTTATATTTTCTCATGATGTTGGTCTTATTTCAATGGAACAAACCAATTTCTTGTAAACGGTAACCAAAGTCGCACATGTTAGTCAATGGCCAATACTCAGATTTGTGAAAAAACCATTGCATATCTTGAGGGTGAGTTTGGTGATGAGCAAAAAACAGCCAATTTCAGACAAAATTGAATTTAGACTACCAGGCGAACAGAAATGAGCAACAAGCAAATATGCCTATTCAAAAATGTTTACATTGTTATATCTCAAGAACCGTTTGATCAATTTGAATGATTTTTTCTCAATACATTAGTTTGAGAGTAGGACTTTCTTATGGAATCATCCGGAATCATAACCGTATACGGCAAATACCTTTTACCGGAACAAATGCAAATTGATCTATTTAGATACTTTCTGATTATCCTATTTTGGATATATGGATCTTATGAGATAGAGGAATTGTTATATTTTCTCATGATGTTGGTTTTATTTCAATGGAACTATCAGTTTTCTTGCAAAAGCTTACTAAAGTTGAACATTCAAGTCTATGGCCAATACTCAGATTTGTCAAAAAATTCATTGCATACCTTTGGGGGAAGTAGAGTGAAAAGAAAAAATCAGCAAATTTCAATACAAATTAAATTTAGACTACCAGGCGAACAGAAATGAGCAGCAAGCAAATGTTCCTATTCAAAAATGTTTAGGATGTTATAAGTCAAGAACCGTTTGACCTTTTTGATTGATTTTTTGGCCATATATTAGTTCAAAAGTTGGACTATCTTATGGGATCATCCGGAATCACAACTGTATACGGCAAATAGTATTTAGCAAAATAAATGCAAATTTGTCTATTTAGATACTTTCTGGCTATCAGATTTTGGATTTATGGATCTTATAGAAAAGAGGAATTCTTATATTTTATCATGATGTTGGTTTTATTTCAATGGAACAATCACTTTTCTGACAAAAGGATATTGAAGTTGTACATGTTAGTCAATGACCAATAATCAGATTTGTGAAAAACGCATCGAATGAACAAAATCCCCTATACAGTTTTACAATCACTACAAACATTTACTAATCTACTTAGAAAGAAGCTATTCATTATGTAATAGATTGATTGTTCAAGATGTGTATGTATGTATATATGATATAAGCTTATCTAATTTTAAATAAGCTATATTCAAAGGCATAAATATATTGATAAAAATCTTTCTATATACTAGTAGGTATATAAGGTAATTATAAATTGTTGAAATACATGCATGTTTTTTAAGAAATACAGTTTTACATTCAGTACTACTTGTTCGCATACTTAAAAATGAGCTAGTAAAACTGTAGAATAATGAACCACACTGTGTCATGCCCACCATTTGAGGTGTGTAAGTGAGATGGAATCATTTTGTTATATTTTCACTCAAGTTGGCAGCATGATATTTTAAATGTTTTTATTTTATTAATTTGTGTGCATTTTTTTTGATTTTTTGATGAATTAAATGTTTTCTTCAAAAATTCCAAGTGTTTATAAAATTATATGTTAAAAAAAAAAAAAAGTAAAATTGTGTATTTCTTTTTGTATGTTTTGTTTTGATCTAAATGATTTACACACAAACGACGGAAAATAATTATGAAATTTGGAAAGATCCGTGTATGGCAATCATTTGCAAGAAGATTTCAACAATGCCCGAAAATTCGTTTTCCCAGATTCCATTTAAAGTAAATACATGCCAACTTACCAGTGATTTGATAAACTTCTATTTCAAAATCCTAGAGAATCTTCGATACCAAAATGCCGCTTTGTGCAATTTACACCTTATCGTTGTGGCAATGACAATATTCAAAGACATCTGGGCATGGTATCTGAGGATGGTACAAATATGATTGATTTGGGTGGTTTAACATGCCTTAAATCGGATTTAATAACATTAATTGAACAAGGCTATACCATGGAGGATCTATTACAGGAATCCAAGTATCTTCATATGCAAACAGTGGGCAATCATATACGCATTTTGCCTCCAATTGAAAGACCACGTAATATTTTTGGTGTTGAGGTGAATTATATCGATACATGTAGACAACAACATATAACTGTACCCAAAGAACCATCGTTTTTCCTCAAGTCCTGTTCATGTTTAGTGGGTGCCTTGGATTACATAAAATTGCCAACGTTTGTCAAGGTGGAAAAATCATTCTTCTTTGAAAAGATAATTCAAGTATTTATTAATTTGTGATTACTTGCAGAATGTTGATTATGAAAATGAATTGGCTGTTGTCATTGGTAAGAAGGCCAAGTGTGTTTCTTGTGAAGATGCCATGTCATATGTCTTTGGCTATACAATAGCCCAGGACATAACCGCTAGGCGTCTACGGAATTATGGTCGTCCCTATGGTCTAAACAAATCCATAGATACTTTTTGTCCAATGGGTCCAGCAATTGTGCATCAATGTCATATCCCTAATCCTCAGAATTTATTCATTAGGACGCTGGTCAACAATGAGGAACGTCAGTGCGGCAATACAAAGAATATGATCTTCCACATTGATTATCTCATACATCGTTTATCATTGTATGTTAACTTACACTGATCAGTCTTTTTTGTTTGTAATTCACCATTCCATTTGCTTTACAGATTGATTACACTTTGGCCAGGAGATATTATACTAACCGGATCACCTGCTGGTACTGGCCTTTCCTTTAATCCGTGTAAATATCTAAATCATGGCGATCTCATTGAGAGCCAAATCCAAAATTTAGGTAAAATGAGAAATCGAGTTGTAAATTGTACAAGCATTTAAAATTTCAAGTGATACAAGGATTACAAATGCGACAAAGATGAGAAGGAGTAACTTTCCACTTTGATCTTAACTTTGTGAAATAATTTTTGCGCTCAAAAGCTCGAAGCTTTATTCTTTTAGTGTGTGCGCCATTGTATGATTACATAAAATTGTGTGTCGCTTTACAATTCGTGCGGTGCGTCATGTGTCATTTGACACTTATCTAATTTACAGAGAGTGCGTGGTTTATAGTGAGCAGTGCAGCTGGCTGGAACATTTGTTGCTACTTCTGGAGAGAACCGGTTAATTGCTTTGACTCGCGAATATCGCACCATTCTGCTTTCAATTCAATCAGTCATAAATGTTTGCTACTAGAATGCGTTTTGCTCAATATTTACGTAAGGGCGACCTCAACAAACGTTTGGGTTTACTCTCTGAAGATGGTAAATCCATCGTTGAGTTGGGTGGTGTCGCTGGTTTGCCCAATGATTTTAAGGCTGTACTCCAGCAAAATCTTTGCGTAAATGAGATTGCACAACAGGCGAGTCTATTGCAAAGTTTAGCAGTCTCCGATGACTTTACATTTTTGCCTCCGCTCACCGAACCCGGTAAGATCATATGCATTGGTCTGAACTATAAGGATCATTGCGAAGAACAGAATAAGCCAGCGCCCAAGGAACCAATGTTTTTCAGCAAATACACCAACACAGTTGTGGGACCCAGAGATAACGTTATTGCGCATAAGATTAGTGAAGTATGAGAGAAGATACCATGACTGATAAGCTATAAATATTAATGTTCTTCTACTTGGTTTTATAGAAAATTGATTGGGAGGTTGAATTAGCGGTCATCATTGGCAAAGAAGCCAAACGTGTACCCGTCGAAAAAGCTATGGACTATGTTTGGGGTTATACTGTGGCCCAAGACATTTCTGCTCGCGATTGGCAAAAAGAACGTAATGGTGGTCAATTCTTGATTGGCAAATCAATGGATACATTCTGTCCGCTGGGTCCAGCAGCTGTGCACAAGAGTCTTGTTAATGATGTTTATGATTTGTCATTGAAGACTTGGATTAATGGCGAGGAAAAGCAAAATGGCCTGACGGGTAACATGATCTTTAAGATTGATGATGTTATACACAGATTAACTCAGTGAGTAGTACAAAGTTTAAAGATCCACTGACATAAAGTTATAAGTTAAACCTTCTTCTTCATTGTAGAAGCATAACATTATTGCCAGGTGATATAATCTTGACTGGTACTCCTAAGGGAGTTGGAGCGCATCGCAGTCCACCAGAGTTCTTGAAACCAGGCGATGTCATCACTAGTGAAATTCAAGGTCTTGGAAAAATTGTCAATAAGGTCGTTGAGGCCTAAAAAAAGTGTCTTTTTTGTTTGTACATTGTTATGCTCTTCCATATTTAGAAATAAATTTGTTAAAACATTTTAATGCATTTAACCAAAGACCGAAGAGGTTTGAAACCTCTTTCAAATTTCAGTACATTGAATAAAATGTTGGATATTGTGAACTGTTACCGTCCAATGATACCGAACTCTGAATCAATTGGATAACTCTTGATCCCATCAATAAAATAAATAATGATTTTACTAAAGACATCCAACAGTTGATTGGCTTATGATGTCAACTACTATTCACCAGCGGAGATGGAATGAAAGAAGCTAATTTTTAATTTATTCATTCAATGATTGTGCGCTTGAAGTGTTTCGAAATCCTAATCATCAGAGTCATAGAATCCAATCGGTTGATTTTATTTTTTCCATTATTAACAAATAACTTTTTCGGTTTTTATTTCTTTCCCCTTGGAGAACACAACTTAAACTTTAAATGTTTTCGATTTGGTTGCAAAGTATTCATCACGTTTGTGATAGGGTGCATAAGGATCATTGATGTAGGCCTTTGGTCGACGCCAGAAACTTGTTACCATCTTGTCGAGTAGAAAGCTTTGTGTGGCATTGCTAAAGACATGACGACGCAAGCGACGTTTACGTGCAGCTGATTTTTTGAATAGCTTCTTATGACGACCACTGTGTGTATGTATCCAACAACCCCAATCCAAACGTTTGAAACGTTTAATTACAGCCTTAACAGTCTTCCGCTTGCCTTTGATTAACGAGAATTTGGTTACGTTGCGTGTGGGCACTACTGATTGCGCTGCTCCGGTAATGCATGTCAAAAATGATGAAGTCGCTGGCACTAGACTATTTACTGGCAGCAAAGAGACTGGAGCAGTAGTTTGTTGTAACAAATGCGAGTAACAGGCACGTTGGGTATTAATCAAAGACCGGGCTGATGTGAGGCAAGCCGCAGTCCTTAGCGCTGTGTTATTGTGTAGAAATATGTGAATTAAATTTATGAAATTCAATGAATTTTTTCTTCATTTACCATTACTCATGAGTGTACGCAGCATTTTTCTTAAGTTTTTATTCAATTTTACACTTTTTTTACACCTGCCCACAAATTGTTTTCATAACCAACTCAAATATTGTCATTCACATGTTAACAGAATATGAAAAGCTCCACCGAAATCATATGTTTGTTATCGATAACACATTTTTGACATTCACACAAAAACTACAATTAATCGCATATTTTAAATATTCTTATCAAATTAAAATGAAAATCTAATCAAAAATCAAATAAATATTTTCGAAATTTCATGTCTTACTATATAAATACAAGAAACTGTAATCGATTATATAAAAAATTACATTATTTAATGTCATTAAACAAAAACAATAGCAACAACAACAAAACTAACAGCCCCCATTTAAAGTGCTGTGACAAGTGACTTGTGTAGAAAAGAAGAAGAGGAAGCACATTCTGCTCCACCAAAAATAAGAAGAAAAAGAAAATAGTAGTATTCGCCTTGTGTTCGACGAGATAATCATAATTTGAATCACACGCCGCCGGCGCTTATACTGGAAGAAGAGCATTTGTGTTAAGCAAAGCAAGAAATACGGAAAAGCTACGAAAAAACTTAATCAAAACCATGTATCGTGTTGTTTTTAAAGATCCGTGCAAATGTGCATTGCAGGTGAGTTTCATTTTCTTTAAAAAAATAGTAAAAAATTCAAAAGAGAAAATCAATCGCGTACACTACGCAATCAAATGAGCAAACTACGAAGCCATACACAGCCCCACCAGCCCCCGCTGACATATACAAACAACATATTGGTGCTAGAAATATATGAGTGCGACGAGTGCGATTTCGTTTGACTGTTATGTCATCTTTTGCAAAGACAGGAATTATGCAAAATTATCCAAAATTCCAGGCATTTGTTTGGGGAAAACTTATAATTATTCAAATGAGGGTCATGTATGCTGAAAATAGAATCTACATAATGCCAGAAACATGCTTGGATTATGAATGTTTCTATGATCTATTTTAGTCAGCATAAGCAGCATTACTTACTTACAGCTGATGGTTGTCCACTTGTCTTATCTTATCTTTGTCTTTGACATTGATTAGTGGGCCATGCCAATTGAATTAGGACATCGATGATGATGATGATGATGACACACCTTAATTGGTCAAAAGAATCAAAATAATGTTTGTGTTTAATTTCAGCGTTCGTTGCAACGACAAAGTAGCAGACAATATAGCAATAACAACAAAAATAGTAATTATGGTTTACCACCGAATGCACGTGAAGCTGGTTTTGGTAAAGTGGTGCTCTTCCTGACGCCACTGACTGCTGTCGGCGGCGTGATTACTTATGCAAAGTAAGTTCAGTACACAAATTAATTACTAAAATAATCTATTCTTTTCTACTACGAAGATATGATAATGAATTCCGAAAAAAGGTTGAAAGCAACATACCTGGTTCGGAATCAATCATTAAGGTGGCGCTCAGAGAAGAAGTACCATTTAAGGGCATTACAAATTCGATAAATAAACAAGTTGATTCTGTTAAATCGCAATTCGATAGTGTCTCCAATTCCATTACAAGTGTCACCTCCAAAGTAACCGGTCTTTTCGGTAGTAGTGATGACAAAGCGAAATCTGAGGATAAATCATTAAAGATTAAAGAAGTGAGTGTGTGTGCTGATGATAAAATAAAAGTCTCATAAATAAAAGTGAAAAAAACTAATCATATTTAGCAGACAAGTGGACAACCTTTATCTGTCATTAAGTCAAAGGATGCGAAAACTGTGCAGTCATCTAAAGATGCTAAAGAATTACCAGCACGAACACCTGTGACGCCTGCTAAGGCTAAACCGGAACCACTGCCAAGCTCTGTTCTTGAATTAGAAAAGGCTGTTGAAGTGTCAGCTGCACTTGCAGTCAAGGAATACAACAAAGCTATTGAGATATTAAAGAGGTTAGCTCATTGTCCAATCATGTATTCAATCAATATTGTATATTCATTTTGTTATACAGCTTCAATACCGAGGTCCGCAATGTTGTTGACAAGGCCGTGGAGAATATCGATAGTACCTTGTGGACTACATTGAAGAATCGGAGTGGAGCTCGTGATACTGCCGTCGCAACTGCAGAGAAATTGGCTCGTGAAGCGCAAGATAAAATTGGTATGATGATTCCTTTAAGGCACATGTCTCTCCTCTTTGCATTATAAATGTTTTGTGTTTTTTAGAGAAATGTCAGTTGGCTTTAAGCAAAGCAGTCACTCCTCAAAATACGGAACAAGTGGAAAAAGTGCGTAGCAAAATCAAAAAGTTAAATGAACACATTACCAATGTAAAAGATGAGCTGTACCAGCAAAAAGATAATGCCAATGTTTCAGATAAATACTGGCAGAGTGTGGAGAAGGCACGTAATTATTTTGTCGAAGAGATTGAATCTCTGTTCCCTGGCTTAAAACTATCCCAGAAGAAACTTGATCTATCGAAAGAAGATCTAGATTTGTTTATTCTGCATGCCTATTCGCATGTCCTGACATTGCAAAAGGAGCTACAGAATCTAACGACCGAAGGCGAGTTGCGTTTGAAGCGCGCAATAGATGCAGCACGTGGTGACAACAGTTCAGAGGCATCAAAAGCTCAGCTGGAATACATGCTGGTAGCAGAGAAACGTAAATTGGCTTTGGAAAATCAAAAGAAGATTTTCCAAATTCATGCTGAAGCCGATAAGACTCTGCGCGCCCAACTGAAGAAACAAGCTGAAGCGCATGCTGATCATTTGAAGGATATTGTTCAACAACGGGAGACCGAATTAACACGTGCCCATAATCGCGAATTGGAGGATAAACTAGCTGCAGAAAAGGCCAACTACAAATTGCAGCTTGCTAGCATGGTAGGAAAGTTACGTGGCATGGATCAAGCATTAGCAGGTGAGTCAGAGTTACCAATAAATTAAGCTTAGTTTAAGTTTTGACGCCTAATGCTGAAATTTGTGTTTGAAATATGCTGCACAATAGAAATAAATGAGGATTTAAAAGGTATTCTTATGCCTAGATTGCTGTATGGCTTTACTAATTTGCAATTATTTACCTATGTTTTTAGCACGTGCTGAAATGGAACGTTCCGCAAATAAGGCACAAGCCCTATGGGCTGCTTGTCAGGCCCTGTGGTCTTCGGTACGCACTGTCAACCCTAATGTGGACTACAGATACAAACTGCGTCCATTGAAGAATGAAATTCATGCTATTACGAAAATTGCTGGCGAAGATGATCTTGTCACAGTTATTTTACAAAATTTACCACATGAGGCACGTAATCGTGGCGTTTTTCCAGAGGATGCTTTACGAGAACGTTTTTTGACAGTTGAACGTGTTGCACGAAAGGTGGCAATTGTGCCAGAGGAAGGAGCGAGTTTACCCATCTACTTTTTGTCCTATTTGCAATCTGTGTTTGTTATGCGACCAGATAATCCCATATCGAAAGACGAACTCGAGGATAAACCTTTTGACTATAGCAAATTGGATACATATAACATTTTGGATAGAGCCAGGTATGCAACATGCATCAATTTATGCATAACTAATCACTAATCTCTTTCTTTTTTTTTGTGTTAGGTACTATGTGGATCGCAGTGACCTTTTGCAGGCACTGAAATATATGAATTTGTTGCAAGGTGCGCCGCGTAGGATAGCCAGCGATTGGGTTAAGGAGGCTCGAATTCTACTAGAGACACAGCAGGCTGCCAATACGCTAATGGCCCATGCTTCGGCCAATGGATTGTTGTATTTGTAAATTATTATTTTCAAATGATTTGTTTTCCTATTTAGTTTTCTTTAACTCAGACATAAATAAATATTTATATATACATACACACATATACCATAAAGTAAAGATTGGAAGAGAGCCTTTAACTCTTGTTAAATAATTATGTGAAATGATTGATTTTTGATTAGTAAAATTGATTGATTGATTGCGAATTGTTGTACACTTTTAGTTTATAAAAACAAAAAAATACAAACAAATGGTTTAAAATTCTAGTAAACTTTTGCATTATGATTTTGTCTCTCAACACCTTACAATTGTATAATTTTTAATTGAAAATAAACAAAAACAAATAAAACAACAAATAGTGATAAATGAAATTGTTTATGGATGGAAAAAGGAAAGCAAAAAGAGGTGCAAATGAGAAGAAAAAGAAAGTGAATTGTTTGTGATAAGAGTAAAATGGCATGCGAAGGTTATGTATGCAAGTCCCCTCTTTATCAATAAAATTCCACATATATTCGCTGCCAATGATGGCTTTAGTTTATTATGAACAATACTCATCATCATTCATCATCATTAAGATTTATCTATTTATGTACTATGACGCTGATGATGATGATGGATTTTTTGATTATTTAATTACAACAACATTTCTCTCAAATTTCTATTAACTTTACTTATGCCAATTTTGTACAAACCACCATTTTCATTAGCAATGGCAACCAACTCATCAGGAAGATTCTCTTTATTGATCTACTTTCGTATCGCTAGTTTTGTTATTTGCAGCGAACTTCTCAGTCAATTCGAAACGCCAACGCATATACGCTACACGCATACGATCCCATACATTGTCCAAAGAGTCCATGGCCGGACGAACATCGAGTAATGCAAATCTGTAGTCTTTGTCGACTAAACCACCATCATAGTAGTCAATAACATAACGCACATCTTTTCCGCAACGATCAACAATCCAGTCGTGACGATCAAAAGGTAACTCATAGCTATACAGAAATACAAATATTTAATAAATACAGATAGCCACAATAGCAAAGCTAGCTAACTAACCCCAACCAACTGCGAAACCGGGCGCGCGGACTAAAATCCTTAGCTTTGCCGCCAAAACTTTTCAAACGTGGATTGCCACATTCCTTGGCATGTAATGCCTCCCATTTAAGTACTTCTTGCCAGGCCTGTTCATTGTTTGCATTATGTATGCGTATAATGTCAGCCATATCTTTTTGTGAGACATCCTCCTTCTTCCAACGCCAGCCCTTTCGTAACATGGCGTTCCAAAACATTTGCTGACTAGGATATTGCCAAAATTGCGAACTACCATCCTCAGTCACTTTGGGTATGCTAGATGTTTGACGATCAGTTGGCAGTGAGAAAGGCTGATCAGGTGCAGGTTGCTGATTAGCTGGTGGCATCATATTCAATGGATTTACATCACTATTGTCGTGTTGCACTGGACACTCTGAAGCCCCACTACCTGCTGCTGTCTGTATTTTAGGATGTGGTGCTGGTGGCACAAATTTTGTTGAGCCTCCATCTCCAGCACCTTTCTGATGCATTGGGCATTCTGGTGGTGGTGCTGCTCCACTACTGCTACCAAAATACTTGGCATGATCTGCTGGTATTTTACTGGCGCCCGCCTGCATATAAACATGTGTTAGGCCTACGTTGCCCATTGTATGGAGCTAAGGAAACAAGTTCTCAAAGTTAAGAAACTTCAAAATTTTCAATACACGGGTTTCGTTCTACATTGCGTAACTTTGTTCCAATTATTGACTTTCGGCTGCGCAATGCCACAAAATTCACAACTCTACTTACGTTTTCTTTGTTCTTCTTAAACGAAAATTATAATGCCAATTTATACATTAACAATTTAATTTAAAATATTGTTAAAATTATTATGTTTTAAGCATTGCTTAAAAAATATTTAGCATGCTCGTAGCGGGAAGTTCTAAAATACTGAATTAATTTATGTGACATCTCGCTCGCACCGTATTAAGCTTGAGTTAGTTGGCAACAGTGACAAAACAAGGTTGCTCGCTATTGTTGCCAACTAAGTCGAATTTTCAATGTCAACACTATGAAACATTTTAAAAGACATAAAGATATAAACTTCTTTAGGTTACGGAGTCAGTTGAGTATCTTAAGGTCAGGGTGGTAAACATTGTGAATGGCTTAACTTAATTGAAATATTATATTATTTACATTAAAAAGAAGTACAAAACATGAAACGCAAGTGCTTTAACTCGACGATCCGATATAACGAGAGATTGGCGAAAGGTTGCACTCAATTGGATGGGATATCATGGAGATGCATGAATGACAAAATGCGAAACTGCAGGAATACATACATCACGGTAAATATATGGAAACACCAAATGGCAAATGGCGAAGTGTTGATGAGAAGTCATTGAAAAGCATAATGTTATTCATTTTAACATAAGTATCATCTGACTGGAAATGTTTGAGGAACACTTATATAGTGATCATGATGAAACGGAAACGAAACTCCAGATGAGTTTCCTGAAACATTTGCATTACTAAATTGAAGTACAAGAAGCACTGCAAATAGGGCAAACGAACAACAGTACCTTGATCATGTTTATGGCGATGCACGAAGGGAAACTTAAACTAGAAAGTGAAATATTTGAATGGCGGAAGAAGAAGGTTCAGCAAGAATTGGAGAATCACTTCAAACTTTAAATAAATGGAATTGCAGGAACTTGTATATACGAGAACACCTCATTGCCGCAATTAACATGCAGTGCAAACCCAACGTTTCGTTCACGAAATTGAGCTCGTAAATTTACGAAAATACAAATTGCATTTATTAACGACGTTTCGTGAATCCCACTAATGTTTTGCTAGTTGCTTTGTTAATAATTTGGATTAAGTTTGCAGCACCACACAAGCATAAGCTAAACAAGAAATACAATTTTGAAATTTACATCAAAATAATTGAATAAAGAGCGTTTTTATGTTCTATTGTATTTTGTTTTCAATGAAGAGAAATATTCCCCAAGTTACAGTTTTCATTGTGCTTAGATTATAATGCATTATGCATTATGTATCAAAATCGGTCCAGCCGTTCTCGAGTTTGGCGCTTACCAACACTTTTAGAGATTCATTTTTATATATACATAGATTATCCATTTCTTTAAACTCCTTATCTTCTAACTAGATTCTTTAGTTTTAAAAAAAATGAGTTAGTTGGCAACAGTGACAGCAAGTACCATAGAGAAATTATATTTGTTGGCGTGGAGCAACGAGGGCTGCGAAATTCAGTGCTACTAATCTTTAATTATCGATATCAAAGTTGTTATCGTTCATCGCTAGTTTTTGGTCAACAAAGGCAGAAAGAAGAAGAAACTGAAGAGAAGAAAGAAAATAATACGTCGTCGTCGCCAGCAGCAAATAGGAAAAAAATATTACCACTGCGTAATTGCTTAAAATACAAACAATAAATTTAATACATAATACAAGTGAGTGCACCAAGTGTTTTAATAAATAATTAAATAATAATAACAAGACAAAATAACAAGAAAATCATTGTGAAATAGCAAATGAAAAAAACATTGAATTTTGCTTCGTTTTTTCTTATTACTCAACGACGATGACAAGAGAATGGAAAATTGAGAAAATGCCATTGGAGCACACACAAACACAAGTACACTTGCAAACACAAACACAAATACAATCATAAAAAAGTAAAACGCACAAAATGAGAATAAAAGAAGAAAAAAAGCAGAAAGAAAAACAAGTCTTTTGTGTATACATTGTGGGTGTGCAGGACGCGGTGCGACGTCATTGTTTTGTTGCTGTTGTTGTGTGTGAATTATGACCAAATAAGTTTATTTTAGTGTCTTATTTTGCGTCTACTAACTGCATTTACTTACTGACCACCATAGAAACAGATAAAAAATCTACAAATATAAAGGGCGTTTTCGTTAAAAAAGAAATAAAGAAGACCAGATCCATCCATCATCAATCCATCAAAGTTTTACATTTAATGTGTGTGTGTGTTGTTTGTTTTTTTATTACTTATCGCGTGAGATTTGTCTGCTTTCTCCGGACTTTAATTAACAACTTTTTTTTCTCTCATTTTTATTGTTGTCAGTAGTCAGTAGTATGTATTTAAATGCTGCTGCGGGTGCATAGGGGTCACAAGCATTGCGACGACGACATTGATTTTGATTGTGTTTCCTGTCTTTCAATATATTATAGACGAACGGACGGACGGACAATGTGATGATGTGGACTGGACGTGACATTCATTACGATAAAAAGCAATGTTATTGCACTTGCTGCTGTTGTTGTTACTATTCTGATAGTGTGAATCACGCGGAGTTCATTAAACAACAAACAAATATGTATGATTAAGAACAACAACAAAATATGTATCAAAATACATGAGTACATTCGTGCCATGTTGTTATTTGAACACAATCATATGACAAAGAATGCACTAGACTCCTCTAGTGTCTCCTAGTGTTTGTTTGTCCGGCAGTCTGTCGATTGCATCGTAATCAACTTTGTGGCCTATTTACGACACAACACAGTTGGTCATATGTTTCATTTATGTATATGGAGAAGGTCTAATAATAATACATAATATAGAAACAAAAAAGAAAACTAATCAATAGTTGTTTGTTTTTATTTATATAATAAACACTAATTTGTTTTTCTTTTGTTTACAGTACACAAAGCTAAGAGAAGAAGAGAAATAATCAATTCATCAATTGATTGGCGCCTTCTTTTCCAAAACAAAAATCTAAGAAAAAAGTGAACTTTGTACCCCTTCGTCCGTTAAGGAAATAACAAGACATTTTAAATTAAATTGAATTTGAATTGAACGAGAATGGCCACACGCAAGAAATCGCTACTGAAGGTCATCATACTCGGTGATAGCAGCGTTGGTAAAACGTCACTCATGAATCAATATGTGAACAAACGTTTTTCGAATCAATACAAAGCAACGATCGGTGCAGACTTCTGCACAAAGGAAGTGGTTGTTGATGATCGTGTGGTCACAATGCAGGTAAGTCAAACATTCAATTACCCAATCTATTCATTCTTCCATTAATCATTCAATAAAACATTGATTTATTTATGTGTTTTTTGTTTGGTATTTTTTAGATTTGGGATACTGCTGGTCAAGAGCGTTTCCAATCATTGGGTGTTGCCTTCTATCGTGGCGCTGATTGTTGTGTCCTTGTTTATGATGTGACAGCGCCGAATTCATTTAAGAATCTTGATTCGTGGCGTGATGAGTTTCTAATACAAGCAAGTCCCAGGGATCCAGAGCATTTTCCATTTGTTGTATTAGGCAATAAGGTTGACTTGGATAATCGTCAGGTAACAAATACAACACTAATAAGGGAGAGAGAATTGTCACTAATATTGTTATCGTATGCTTAGGTCTCCACAAGACGTGCCCAACAATGGTGCCAATCGAAAAATGATATACCCTACTATGAGACTTCAGCAAAGGAAGGCATCAATGTTGAATTGGCTTTCCAAACTATTGCTAAGAACGCTTTGGCTCAAGAAGCAGAGGTGAGTCGCTTCGCTTTATATATTATGTAAATGAAAAACAAAATTCTAATCTTTCGATTTCAGGTTGAACTTTATAATGAGTTTCCCGATCAAATACGCCTTAATGCCGATAGAAACAGTCGTCCTGGCGGTGTTGATAACTGTCAATGCTAAGCAAAATATACAATAATATACAATTTACAATATTGTAATTGATGATTGATGATAACCACAATAATAATAATAACAGTAATAATAACAACACAATAGCAACTTTATCTAATGGAAATTTTTGTTGTTTGCTTAAATTTTGCTGCTGCTGCTTCATGTCATATAAGTAAAATTAAAAATCAACTAATTGATAAGATAATACATACACATAGCAGCGTAGCACAAAGCAATAAACATCAAGAGCAACAACAACAACAACCAACCAACCAACACATTAGTGACCGACGAATGAGAGAAATATTAAAATGCATAAACAAAATAAAAATTTAGTATTTCAATCTTCTACTATAAATACAAGAAGAAACAAAATAAGAGCAAAAGTAAACAAACATAAAGAAGAGAATAAAGTAAAAGGGACAGAGAAGAAATATTAATATTAAATGCAATTCAGATGATGCATAAATGCAAAATTAGTTAAGGTTAAATAAATAAATAAATAAATAATTAAAAGAAAGAACAAAAATTTTAGTATTTGAGATACAGTGCCGCCGTAAAAACATAGAACCTTCTAAAATAATCAAAATTGCTATCATGATTCTATAAAGTGAATGTTTTTATTTTGTAGTTGGGTGAAAAAAATCATTAAAATTATATCTTTTATAAAAATAAACAACCTAAAGTTTTTGTATGCTTTTTCCATAAATGATTTGAATCCAATCATCACAAATTGATCATTATCATAAGCCTAAAAAACAAAAGACAAAAGCTTCTATTCAAAACAAAAAAATTAATTGCTGGGCAACTCAAATAAAAACTCCTTTTATCCCCCCCTCATCTCTGAGCTAAGTTAGTAAAATTTATAAACAAAATAATAAAATTAAATTAAATAAAATTAAATAAAATTTATTCTTGCACTTTGCTGCTTACGAAAAAAGAAAAACAAAACAAATAATCAATCTACGAAATAAAAATCTTGTGATTTGTAAATTAAAACAAAAAAAAAAAAAGAAGAAAATTATTCTCTTTTCTTATTTATAAGTAAAAAACAAAAAAAAAAAAAATACAAACAACCGAAATATCAAAACAATTGGTGAACAAAATCTCTTAAATTAAGTTAATTGATTTTCTTCGTATATTCGATTAATTTTTCTGTTTCTTTTTTTTTATAAGTAAAATTATTCTTTTCTTTTCATTCTTTTTGCAAATAAATTTATATGTTTTTCCATTAAAAATTAAAACAAATATATAAACACATTCAAAATTTAATTGGACTTTTGTATATCTTTCTCTATTTTTTTTTTTTTTTTGTGTTTTGTGGATTTATAATTAGCAACACTGTCCAGCAAAAAATAAAAATAAAATATTCAAATAATTTTGCCTGCTCCAGAACTAAATTAGATAAACAACATAAAAACAAAAACTGGATTTAAATGACATAAAAAAAGAAAAAAAATAGCATATAAGCTAAATTTAATTTTAATTAAAATAAAAGAAAGAAAAACTTTTTAAATAAAGATCACATATTTAAAGTGAAATTGCAATGGTGGGAGGAGAGTTCAGAATATTTATAAAAGTTGTGTATTTATGGAGTGAATTCTATAGATTTTTAAATATAAAACTTAACATTGAAATTTGTACAGTTGGTATATGAAATTGGTACATGGTTGACTGACTCCAGTGAAAAAGTTGAGTTATTGTTTATTAAAAATATCTTAAAAATAATTAGTTGTGCCTGCGACCTCGTGGGCATAGTATTTTATTAGTGTAACAGTGTAGAAAGTTAGTTTCATTCATCAACAGCTGAAAGACAGTCGAAATTGAGCAAATATTTGATAACAATGCACTAAAAGTTGGCAACAGTACTAAACATTTAATCAATCATCTGAGATTAGCCTGCACAGATAGAATGACGTTTAAGATTTAATATATGTATAGATTTAGATAAGGAAAACATACACTACAAGAAAAATAATTTCCTACTTAATAGGAAGGAAAATACAATATTTTTTATTAATTGTATTGTAGTGCTTGTTTATAGGGAATCCTATGTGTTGTATAAAGATGAGTCTAGAAGACAGTGGGTATCAGTTACACTTTTCACCCAATCAACACCATATATAATAGCGCCTACAAATTTAACAGAGTTGAAGAGAAATCTACAAAATTTGATGCAAGTAGAAGTACTCAGGCAAAATAAAGAAATAAATAAGGAATGGGAAAAAGCAATAAATCAAAGTAACTTAAGTCGAAAATCTATGTTTTGGGATATTGCCCATTTTGTGTAAAATAATTCCTGTTTGGTGTTATTTCAATGGTTCTATTTTAATGTCAATTACACTAAAGTAATATGTTTCTAAGCCGTTTTTTTTAAATTTTTTTGAACGAAATACGCTTTTTGAAGCGTTTAATAATCATAACGTTTAAACACAATTTACGACTTAAGCTACTTTGACTTATTGACACAGAAATACATATATTAAATTTACACTACTTTAATAATATTAAATAAAAACAACAAAAGATACAGTTCTTAATCTAATTAGGTATCAAGTCCTAAAAAGTAAGCCACCTCTAACTGTTGAAGCCATAAGTCAATGGGAGTCAATTGGGTCGGTTTACTAGAATAGTTGAAAAGGTGAACAGTATTGTAAGGACAACCACCACAATGCGGACGGCGATTGTTGTCAGAGAGACCTATACGTTACCTGTAGCACTGGAGTATAAAATATCAGTCTGATCTTAACTGAACTAAGGTGATCGAATTCTCATTTCGCTGTCATCAATAAGTGCAGCACTCTAATACATTTTTAACTGCCCTTCGATGTACTACCGGACTTATAGCAACTACCGTCAAGAGTGTCACCTAACAAAAATGCTATGTCATCCTTGTATATCTCAAGGGAGTAAAACGCCCGAAACAGTGCTGAAATTGGGTTATAAGTACGTGTGGTAAAGTTTATTTAAATGGAATGTTTATTCTTAAATTTTGCGTTGATTCAGCTCAAATCAAAATTGAGACCAACCTAAAGAGCACGCAGTGAGAATATGCTGAACGACACGATGCAGCTGTTCTGGCGTTCCATGCTGTGCTCTAAAGCCAAATTGATGCTTAGGTATGGCTCTCTGGATATCCCTTATTTCCATCATTCTACTCAAAAAAATTCTTTCAAATATCTTTGAGAATGTGGGGAGTAGACTTATCTATAAGACGCAACAATGTTTTCCGGTTTACCAGGTTTGATCATAACCATAATGATCGATGCGCACTTCCACTGAGTAGGAAAGTGGCAGATACGTAATATAGCATTAAACAGTGTTACCAATAACAGTATACCTTTACAAGGAAGGGCTTAGGCCACTTTGGCATCGATCCTGTCATGTCCAGGACATTTCTTGGATTTCAGCCGTCGGATCTGCAGCCTTACCTCACTGGGAATGATATGTTTTATGAGGCATGAATCCGCGTCATTTCTTGACAGGGCTTCGGTCGTTTCCTGGATCTCTGCAGCATCGGCCAGTTGCAGAGGCGAGAATCTGTTCTCTAGCTATCCTGCAAAGGGCTCAGCTCTTTCAGTCTCACTCCTGCACCACTTGTTACTCGCAATTTTGATGGGGGCGTGTCTATGCGGTTGCTGTTTTATACATTTGGTGGCCCTCCAAGACGGAAAGTGAAGCCACAGAGTTGACGTGAAATCTACACTACCACAATTTTTTGTCAATACAAATCTAATCAATTGAATCTTTGCAGTACGTTGTCGACGTATCGGTGATATTGAAAAATAAGTCACAACTTCGTTGTTGACATATAGACGACCGATAAAAGGGGAATCTACACATTGTAGAAAGCATTTTGTGTTTTCTTCTAATTCTAATCTCCTAGATTATACTAATTATGATGATATAGTTCCTTCCATTCTTTCTTCCGTCCATGATTAAATAAGGAACTTTGTTATTTTGTTTATACAATTTCATGAATCTCCCTTCAATTTTCCTGATTTCATTATGAGTTTAATAATTATAAGCATCATCACCACGACCATCATTATCAATTGTTGCCATTGATGTGGTTTCCTTATCATTATAATCTTTATTATCATCATCATTCTCATAAAAGAGCAAATTATTTAGTTTATTTTGTGTTGTTATCTGTCAGCAGATGCAGATGCAGAAGTTGCTGCATTCTCATATTTATTTGTCGAATGTGTTTCATTGTTTATTTCTGGTTTCTCTAGTAGTCTATCGTTGCATTTCGTTTTATATAATCTAATTCATCATAGAATAATCAGATTCCATCAGTCTGAAGGCAATTAAATGCAAATGGTGCAGCTCCCTATATTTTTTTTTTTTTTGCGGTTAGGGAGGTCGAAAAAGGTCATCGCACCCCCGGTATATGGTGTGCCACTAAAAACATCCCCCCTGTTAGGATAAGTGTCCACCCTGGAACTGCTAACGCATTACTTCAAGGAAGTTATCCTCTTCTGACTTCATATGTAGCTGTAGCACCTGCGTCCAGGTCCCGCTTCTTGCATTTTATAATAATTGCAGTATAGTGAGCTACTTGTGTCTAGTTGTGCTCACTCACCAGCATCTTGCCGACAATATTTGCTGCGTTGATGGGGCCCACACTGTTTTCTAGTTCCTCACGCTCTTGTTGCCATCTATCACATTCAAAGAAAGTGTAATTCGTATCGTCTACTTCTGCGTCTCCATAGATGAAATTTGCATTTACCGCTTTCCCTATTCTGTGCAGGTATTTTCGGAAGTAGCCGTGTCCTGATAGCAGTTGTGTGATTAACGTCACCCCACTGTCTACTTAGCCATGGATTCACATCTGGGATAAGTTTAGCTGTCCATCTGTCTTTCGTTTCTGCGATTGCGCTCTGGCCGATTGTCTTGTTGCGTTTGTCAGATTGTCTTTCTTTAGCATCCATTTTGTTTGCTTCTCCTTTGCAAGGAGGTCTATTGGTATCGTGCCACTGATAACCAATACTGCTGCTTCCGACACCGTGCAATAGGATGAGGTTACACGAATATACATATATAGCTAAGATTCATATTTTATTAGTATAATTCCAAATAAACCTATCCACATAGAGCAGTATCCGGAATTAACTAATTAATTTATACTAGGGTAACACGCAGCCGACACGAGTGAGTGCATTTTAGAAAAAACATCTATATTTTTTAAGTACTAATGACTTCTCTGTAAACATTGTTTGTAAAAAATCTACTATCACGTGATAAATGGTGCTGATTTCATGACTCAAAAATATAAAATCGCTTGTACACATTCAATGAAGATAGCGTTTCAATTGGTACTTTTTTTTATCAAAATCGATTCAGGCGTTTAGGCAGGAAAGGATTCACAAAACATGTGTTTACTGTTTAATTATATAGAGATAGATAGAAATAATCTGAAGAAATATTTTATGAAAAGAATAGCTATATAGCTAAAACTGGGGCTTTTAGAATCTAGTCTAGTACCACCTCTGGGGTTTTACTGACTTGCTCTGTTAACGAAGGATTTTAAAAAGAAACTGACTATATATTATTTGATTAGGATTTATTTTAGACAAAAATTTAATTCTTATATACATATATACTTTATATAAATCCAAACTTATATCTATGGTATACCAATAATGATATTTATTTCCAGTTCCCTGTAATTGTTGTAATGCTAGCATGCTTCAACCAAAATTGTATTGAAATTCCAAGTTTCATAGCTTAAATGAGTGCTGATCTTAGTTACAGGATCTCTTAAATGTAGGTGTTATTCAAGAAAAGAAAGGTTGGTTATTCCTGTTCATAATAATGAAATTCGGCAACATTGACACCATATATTAAATTTTGATAAAATGTTGGGGGTAAGTCCACTTCTTTTTCAACTGTCAAACGTTCAAATTCAAACTGTAATACAATAAAATAGATTTATTAGAATAAATTTTAAAAATTTATAATTATTTTTCTTACCGTATCTTTAAGAAGACGTGCTTCGAGTATTGGACAATTTTCATAATAAATGCTGACATTTGTTATATCAAGGCGTTCTAAAACTTCATTAATTGCGAATAACATGGATACGTTTATATCTTGACAGTTTTTAAACAATAAAAACCGGATTTTTGGATTTTTATTAAACATTTGAACAACCATTGCATTATCCAAGGTTGGGAAATCGGCTAACATTATTTGCTCAATATTAGCACAATCAATTTCATTTAGGAAAAATCTCGGATTATTTTTACCGGAAAGAATCATTAAACAAATTTCACGCGGTGTATGTTGGATATAATAATTTACGCATTTTATCCAATCGGTGGTAAACAATGTATCAATATGGGTTATACTTAAAGTAATAAGATTTTGTAACTGCATTACTTCAATTATGTTCCGTTTGAACATATTTACAGATAAAGTCAAAGAAGTTAGTTCAGATTGAAGTTTAGTATCTAGACCAATAGATAAATTGTCATTTACAAGATTCAGTTGACGCAACAAATTACAATTAGTCAGTATATCATTCATATTATCAGATGAGATACTTTTGTATAGAGTCAATAGTGATAATTTCTTGAATTGTACAATAAAATTGTAGTTTACATCGATATGTAGAGTTAGTTTCATTAATTCTGGCATTAATTCTGGAATTGTTAACAATAGCCAGTCCTGAATGCAACCCCTTTTGTAACATCTTGGTATTATTTCACAATCCTTAAGGGAAAGTATTGGTTTTTTCTGAATATAAGAAATATCTATAATATGATCCATGGAAAATCTTAGATATTCCATTGTATCTAATTTTATGTGTTTTATGAAGCGTTTCATGGCATTTTCACCCCAATAATCCATAATTTTTGGTACATCAAGTACTAGAGGATTACTATTCATATACCATAATTTAATGAATAATTCTGGAATCCTTGCATGGTTGGTATTAAGAAGACTTTTCTCCTGAAAATTTAATTTCTTTAAAAAATTCTCCATATTCTTTATATCCATTCCACTAGCCATATGTGCGATGTTTATGTTTTGTTTAGCTGTTCAATGATTATGTATTGATTATATTATCATTTAAAATTTCCATAAATTTCAATTCACAGTTACTTACCACACACAAATAAAAATTGTTAAATTTTTCACTTCACTCACTCACTCTGGATCACTTACTACTCGTATATCTGAATGGTTCAAATGATTTTTTTGAAATGATTTACATAGTCATAGGAAAAAGATGTTTTTTCCGGTTGTAACAAAATTTCTTTGTTCAAGGATTTTGCTAATTTTTCTTTCTCTAGACTATGTACTTAGGTAAGATTTTTGTGTGAAAACAATCTAGGTAGAAATGGTCCAGCCGGTAATGCATTTCGATAGAAAAAAGAAATATGTACTAGCAAAATTAAGCCATGTGGTGAATAGAAAATAGAACAAAGTAAGGTTCTTAGATTAGTTTATACCCTATAAAATATATACTTTGATAATATTGCTGGATGAGCAACTTCTTTTGACATTTAGCATATGCCGACGACATAGACATCATATCGTCATCAATAACAGACCTCAAGGAAGCCTTCAACAGCATCGAAGAGAATGCGAGAAAAATAGGTCTAATAATTAACGAAAGAAAGATCAAAGTAATGGTGTCCACAACATCTGATGCAATGAGCCATAGACTTGGCCAAAAAATTTACCTTCGGGGAATACAACTTTGAAGTAGTACTTGGGCGTGAATATAAACAACGAGAACAAAAATGTAGAAATAGAATAACGACTTCTTGCTGCAAATAGACAGTACTTCCGCCTAAATAAATTCCTGAGAAGCTCGACAGAAATACAAACACTGATTGCACCAGTTTTAATGTATGCCAGTGAAACATGGACACTGTCCAAGGCAGATGAAAATAAAAGAAGTATCTATGAAAAGAAAAGCTCTTCGAACCATTTTTGGAGGCGTACGCGAAAATTGAGTATGGAGAAGGAGATACAAAAGACTACACAAAGAGGCCAATATAATAATGCAGATAAAAGTGAATAGATTAAGATGGGCCGGGCACTTAATAAGAGCAAACGACACCTAATATCCGAAAAAAATCCTATTTGCCAAATGCCGAGAAAACAGATCAAGAGGACTCCCAAAACTAAGATGGATTGATGGAGTCGACCAAGATGCACAAGATCTTGGTATTCGGTCTTGGTGAGCAAAGGCACGAGACTGATCATGCTGGAGACTCACGCTGAAGCAGGCGAAGACTCGACAAGAGTTGTAGAGCCAATAATGATGATGATGATAGTTTACTCAAGCATAGGATTGATTCGCTGTAGTTGAAGACAACAATAGCATTATGGCTATTGGTCAAATCCCGGGTTACTACTCAGTTTTCATTGCAGTTTTCCACTTAAACTGTCACAGCAATGTAATAACAGACATCCTGAACCTTTGCATTCAACATTAAAAGAAAATGTCTCTGATCTGGGTTCCCAGCCATCAAGGCTTCATAGGGAACGAGCACGCAGGTAAAGCAGCGTATGCCATTACCAAAGGGCCAGCGATCTTAAGCTGGCCATCCACGATGAACATGCACGTTTGAATTGCTCGTGTTGGCGGTCTTTTTCGCCGTGTGTGGTGAAAAATTTCAAATTATGAGAGCAGATCGATCGTGCTTTCAACGCACCAACTTAGAAGGACCTACATAGAAAGCATACTGAGAACTGGACAGATTTCCATCATTGATACAAAAGTTTCATTCAATACGGTTCAGCCACCTTGTATTCAGCAAACTGCCAAAAACCATTATGGTCGGTGTTTATTCGACACACTTAACTGACGCATGGTTACCTACTATATGGTACTTCTGCACAAAGCATGCATTGGACCACTGTCCAAACATGGCGAGCAATAGAGCACATTTTTTCAACAATACAAAACCTGCAGATCTCCTCCAACATCGTACGACTGAGAACATAAACATAATTAGTAAAAATATGCACTATTATAATTTAGATAATAAAATATAAACTGATTAATTATAACTATAGAATCGTAGGCCTAAGTAGGAAGGACTCAAATATCATAAGTATAATTTATTGTATTATTGTATAATTCAAATAGTTCACTGGATTTCTATGATAATCTTTGATTGTAGTGTATGCATTTGTCACACAAACTAAGACTAAATAAATTTCTATAAATATCCTTCTTTTCTTCTGTTTACTCACCACTAGTTTGTCTGTATCTTTTTCTTTGTTTGGAATAAGTGCAGGTAGGTAATGGTCGGACGATCTCTTATATACCGAAAATACATTTGCTATTGTACATGCATTTACTCTGTAGTACTGCTAGTATGTAGACCTTCGCAAAAATCACTGTCAAGGATGACATCAAAACCAGCAGGTTGCTGCTCATAACTGACATAAATCGTTGGATATTCAATAATTGTTTTATTTATAAGATTTGCCTTCAAAGATTTTGCAATATCCAATTGAAAATACTCTTTTCCTTGATTGCTGCCATTAGGTTGACCTGCCGCACGTAAAAATAACTTTAAAGCACTTATGCCTGCACTTTGATAGTAGGATAATTCTTTGTATTCCAATTTGCTATTTATATATTTATCCAGTAGGGCACCCAGAGTCTCTTGTTCATCACAACGTTTATCAACATAACGTACAAATTCTGATTCTGATGCTACTACGTCATCATTACTATTAACATCATTTGGTGTCTTTGTTGTCTTTATTGCATTAATGAATATCCATTCGACACACCAAAAGATCTTTTGATGCTGCCAACTGAAAATTGATGTGTTCTCTTTGTATCGTGTGAAATTTGGCAAAGATTTCACCAAACGAATCCCGCGTTTATGTGCTGCTCCTAGTAAACTCTGGACATGCACTGGCAATTCTTCACAGCGTCTTGTGTAAGTTTTACAATTTTCTGTGAAAAGTGTACATTCCTCTAGGAAATAATAATCACTCATGAAATCGTTTTCGCTCATACAATTTAGGGGCATAAATTTTGTACGAACGCGTATTCCATCACAATTAAGTTCACGTTTGTGGATTTGAGAGCAGGCAAGGCAACAAGTTTTCACCACACATTTGGGACAACAATAGCATGCAGGCTTTGCAGCACAAACTTCACAAATACCCAAACGTGGAGTGGCACCAACATTTGTTTTTGGTGGCGGATGCTTTGCATTCATACTCGTATCCATATTCGTCGTGTTCATGTAGTCGACATCTTCATTTGTTAATATTGTCAATGCTGCTGCTGCTGATGATGATGATGCTGAAGATTGTTGTTGGTTCTCTGTTGTTGCTGTGTCCATTGCTTTAATTTCTATATTTCAATTTCAACTTTTATTAGCAATAATCACTAATAATTACTCTTAATTTCTTATTTATTATCGCAATTCTATTTAATGTTACACCCGGTTTACACCAAGCATGAATCGATTCTTATTGGATCGACCATTGAATCGGACAACAACAAAAACAAACAAACAAATTCAACAATGGAATCGACTTTGAATCGATTCACTTTTGTTTGTTTGTTTGTTTGTTTTTGTTGTTGTCCGATTCAATGGTCGAAACAGGGCTTGCAAATTTCTGATAGTGTTGGTTAATTTATCGATAATTTTCAACCGGAGGTGTGATTTTAAAACCGGAAGTGTGATTTATTTAGGTAAACAAAACAAAAAACAGGTGATCAAGAATCCCCGGTGTAAACGCCAAATCGATTCTCAATGAATCACTTTGGTGTAAGTCCAGCATTAGATATCATTCTTCTTCTTCATTCATCATCAGCTGTTGTTCATATTTTAGGTTAAGTAAATAAATTTGAGTTTTTGAATTCTTATAGCCCATTTATACTGTGCAATGGCCACATCATCATTGATTCGAACCACAAGGAAAATGACGTTTTTCAGGGTTTGATGTTGTAGAATGTCATTCATAATTACAACTGGTCACTTGCGTTTTTGTTGGGTAGTTTTTGCCCTTTTTAGGTGATTTTCGACTTCTTATTTTTTTGCGAGCCACCATTAAACAACTGATGATGGGAATTTTAAGTAAATTTCTTATTGATCATTTTTTATTAAAATTTAAATACAATAAGTAACAGGACTGAAAAAGGTAGCTGCAAGAACTACTTATGAGCATATACTGCAAAATGTTCTACATCATGTATTTATTAAAAATCCACTGTAAACGCCAAAACGGAATTATTGTTATTCAAATCACTATAAACGGCCCATATTAGTTAAATTTGAGCCACTATAGTAACTATAGTGATGAGTCACTGGCTGGTCATATGGAAATTTGCTAGGAATGCAAAGGGTTTGTAACTGAATTTGAGAGCATAGATGATATACTGCCTCTAGTGAGCTGTCATTAATGTTATGCCTTGTTAACACTGGTTATACACACACGTGGAACGTTATTAAAAAAAAAACTGCTTTTTTTTCGCACATAAACAGGTAAGTAAACAGAGTATTTTGTATTATTGTCGTGCCATCATTTTTTTATATTTAATGGACAAAAATAAACCTTCGAATTAACGGTTATAAAAAATTGGCAAGAGATTGGTTGAAGGCTTAAAGCCTAAAAAGTATTTGCAGGGAAATGTCTGGTTAGTTTTAGAAATGGAGCATATACCCGCTTTGGCGTCCGTGTAACCTAAGGTTATCAGGGTGAATGCGCTTGAGCTTCCTCCTGGAGGTATTTGTAGCCAAAGCAGAAGCTAGCCTATTGAAATGAGACTTTATCCAGTATTTATACCGGCTTGTGTGCAAATTGATCTACTTACAATCAGACAGAATTCGCAGGTCCGTGGATATGACGTCATAATGCACGTACCAATTAGCGTTTACTAATTGACGGAGGACAGAACTCGGCATTTTCAGTATTCTTAGCGACTTACTTATTTTGATTATATAGTGCTATATTTTATGATATAGAGAAGTTAGAGACTTAATTTTTGTTTTAAAAGCTAGGATATAGGAAATGGAAAAGCTCATTTTAGTATGCCATAAAATGCATTCGATTTTGTAGTAATAATAATAAATAATAAGTGGCGCTACAACAATGTGTCGGTTTTGGCCGAGTCCAAAAGAGCGCGCCAACTAGTTCTGTCCTTTGCACGCTGGCGCTAGTTGGAGGTCGACAGGTCCTGCGTAGCTTGGTCTCTCCATCGGAGATGTGGACGTCCCCTTCCTTGTTTTCCACCCTGAGTTACCGATTCGATGGTCTGCCTTGCCGGAGCTTCTTTATTCATACGCAAAACGTGGCCAAGCCAGCGCAGCCGCTGAATTTTTATGCGCTTCACTATGTCCATGGCCAGCTCGCTGTTCAATCGAATACGGTACACACCGTCTACGCAGAGAGGATCGAAGATTTTACGGAGTATTTTTCTCTCGAACGTTCTCAATGTATTCTCATCGCTGTTAGTCAACGTCCAGGCTTTTGCGCCATACGTCAGGACGGGGATGATGAGTGCCTTATAGAGCGTGAGTTTGGTTTGTCGAGAGAGGGCTCTGCTTTTCAATTGCCTACTGAGCCCAAAGTAGCACCTGTTGGCAAGAGTGATCCTCCGCTTGTTCTCTAGGCTGACGTCGTTCTTGCTGTCGATGCTGGTGCCAAGATAGACAAAGTCCTTCACCACTTCAAAGGTGCGATCGCCAACAGTGACGTTTTGTCCAAGACGCGAAGACTTTATATTTTTGATTTTATAGTCCCATAGAAAAAATTGTAACTCACAAATACCATAATACTAGATCATTCCGCATATCATGCTATCCCTTCCATGCTTTATAAATAGCAGGTCCAAGGGGATAGCTAGACTCCCGTTAATCTTGAAAATAAAAGCTGAAGCTATTGGAAAATTAAACTTTTCCACGTCTGAGAAGAAAATTAGTCTATTGTCCTTAGTGAGATACATCTAAAACCTATATACATATTTATTTATCTATATCCGGTTTAAGCTCTTCTGGGTATTTTTAAATTTTGGACCTGGCAGATAGCTCTGGGATTTTCGCGATTATTCATATTTAAAAAACATATATTTTCTATAAATGGCAAATTTTAGTGTTTATGGAAACTATTGGGAGCCAATAGAATATTTAGTTAATTAGAATTAATTCAAGTTGAACACATTGATGGATATGTATATAATTTTAGGAAAAACTGCAATGGTATTGCGCCGATCTGCGAGAGTGGCCATGAAGGCTGCAAAGCCGTATTTAAAATCTATATTAAAGAAAAATACCGTTCATCCGCAAAATATTCCAGGTAATTAGAAATTATTTAAATTTAAGACATTAATGCATATGTATATAATTTTTAGTGCGTCGGTCAGAAAGATTGGCCAACAAAGCTCAAGTTATGTATCGGGACGTACGTAAATACAAAAAGGTGAAACGTGTCAGGTTCGCTGATGAAGCTTAATATCCAGTTACAAACTTATATTTTGCTATATTTATATTTTTCAATTAAAATATTGGATGAATGTTAAATTCACACTTCAAACAGACATCTTTGGCAGTAACACTAAGTTAAATCTGGTTTTAACAGAATCGGGAATATTTTGTAATATTGTCGTGTGATCTTAAAAGAGATTTTTAACAAATTATATTGACTAAAATACATAAGTATACTTTTGTGCATTTGCTCTTCATTAGCACCATTAGTTTTAACACGGCTATATATTATATAAGTAATACACTATAATTAGGAATTTAACATCGCATAATAAAGAACTTAAGGAAACTATAAGAAACCTTTGGTGTCCATTTTTTATTTAAACAACGCAAGGATTGATTTTTATAGAAAAGTACGAGAGCGGTTCATTAAGTACCTGTATTTGACGATAGAGGACGTTCCTGAGTGAAGTTAGTGTCATCATCGTGTGCTGCCATCTATCAGACGACGCTAATACAAATTTCAGACTGATTGATAGATTAGTTTCGATTTGACAGCCATCCGAGTTAGACGTGTTTCGTGATTTTCGCTAAGATGGGAAAAGAGCAGTATCGTTCAGTAATTCGCTTTTTGTTTTTGGATGGGAAAAATTGCGAGGAGATAAAAGCAAAGTTGGATGCTGTTGATGGGGACACGTCGCCATCTATGACCACAGTTAGATATTGGTTCAAGGAATTTAAACGTGGGCGAACATCCGTTTTTGATGACGCCCGGCAGACGTGGTTACCGCGGAAATCATTGAAAAAGTCCATGACATGATTCTCGCTGATCGACGAACGAAAGTGTGCGAAGTAGCAAAGGCTGTAGGTGTGTCGACCGGAATGGCAATTAATATTTTACATGATAAGTTGGCGATGAAAAAATTGTCGTCACGATGGGTACCGCGATTGCTCACGCTGGACAATAAGCGGATGCGGCTGTTAACTTCGAAGCAGTGTTTGGGGCAATTTAAGCGAGATCTGAAGGACTTTTTACATCGAGTTGTCACCGATGATGAAACCTGGATTCATCATTACACACCAGAAACTAAGCAACAATCAAAACAATGGTGAATCTGCACCAAAGAAGACGAAGACGGTCCCATCGGCCGGTAAGGTCATGGCGAAGATTTTTTGCGATGCGAAGGGCGTTATCCTCATGGATTTTTTAGAAAAAAGAAAGAACGATCACTGGACAATACTACAGTGAGTTATTGGACCACTTCGACAAAAAATTAAAGGAGACACGGCCGCATTTGGCGAAAAAATAGGTGTTGTGTCATCACGATAACACACTAGCACATTCATCTGGTGTTGTCTCCGCCAAACTGCATGAAATGCGCACCCCCCGTATTCACCCGATCTGGCTCCCTGTGTTTTTTTCTTGTTCCCTAACAGGGAAAAAAATTTAGTTCAAACGAGGAAGTCATCGCCGAAACAGAGGCGTATTTTGGAGAGTTCGACAAATCCTATTTTTTTGAGGGGTTAAAAAAATGTCCGGAACGTTGGGAGAAGTGTATCTTTCTAAAAGGGGACTATGTTGACAAATAAAAAACAATTTTTTTTTTAAAAAATGGTGTCTTCATTTCTAACACGGGTACTTAATGAAGCGCTCTCGTAAGTAGGTACTATTAAATATTTTAAGTTATTTAAATTAATTGTCGCAGTAAGCAATAAAATCTTTATGTAGAAACACTGAGAATCTAAGAAGGAATACCATAGCCATTTAATGATTCAATTTGTTTGTTCAAACACAACGTATAATTTTATCTCAAGCTTAAATTTCCCACACGAATGACTAATAGTATGAGGTACCATAATACCATAACAAATCTGATTGCATAGTCATAGTTTCATAAGAATTCTTAAATAAAACAACTATGCATGGACCGACCATCCATAGCTTAATAAATAAACAAGTAAAAACTGCCAATTTGTATAAACTATCAAGTAAAATATCCTTGAATAAATATACCCAAATATCAACTAACTTCACTAGTAGTCTATGGTAGCAATAAATTATGCAATTAGGGCAGTGCCAATCTTTACGTGCCGATTTCAGTTAAAACATATTGCACATCGATTCACTCATTCACTCCATAGACTAAACCAAGTGCTCCATGGGTAACGTTGCCATCATCATAGCATTGAATTACAAAATAGTTGCTACTTCGAAGAAGATTCATTCATGAGCGTTCCATGTTATTGTTGTTGTGTTTTGTGGTTCTGGTTGATATCTAGTCATGGTCATCTAGAAACTGTGCTCTTGCAGTTTTGTAGGTGCGAGATGTTTCGCTTCAGTACACTTCACTTCATCTCCAGTATCATTTCTTCTTTTATATTCTTGTGCAATTATATTTTCGCATTGCAATTTGTTTCAATAGTCGTCGTCGTCATCGTCATCATCATAGTTGTCTATGTTCCGGGCCTTGGCCTGCAGTTAATCATTTCATCGATAATTGGTTCCTGTGCTGTTGCTGCTTCGCTTGTTCTGAGTGGGATATCTCTATTCTGGAGATTATTTATTGTGTTGCATCGTATGGCTTTAGTTAGCATTGAGACACTTTAATTGGGTAACGACGTTTATTAATTTTTCACTGGAACTGCAGCAAATAAGTCAAAAACAAAAATAAAAACAAAACTTTGAGTAAGGTTTCCAAATAAAACAAAAAATAAGGCATTTTAAACACAAAAATAGTTTTTAATGACCATGATCCATGGATGGATGGATGGATGGATGTTGGTTGAGTCTGTGTCATGTGTATGCTTTCAACACATTAGCTTAAACTCCAAAATTTCGTTATTTACTTGTAGCCAAAAATTATCATGATTGCGAAGGACAGGGTAGGGCAGGGAAGAGCGTCCAAAGTTGCTTCCATGAATGATCAGCGGAATTCGCACATTAATTAAGGCGATCATTAGACACATGCCCATCAAACGGAGCAAGCCATCGCTTGCCATGACTGGGGTTTTTCGCTTATGTACAGTATATGGTAAGGAAACAACCTGCAGATGCTTGGGGTGCTGCTGTCCATCTATGCCATAGACACGTCCACGTCCACATGAGACGAATCAAGTCAAGTCAAGATATAGCAAGTTTATGCATCTTTTATTCTTATTTTATACTTTATTTTTATGTAATTAAGCGAGGCGCGCACTATTTAAATTGATGCAGTCAGCCAAAGGAGCTCATTCACTCAGTTGCTCCTCGCGGTGTATCACGACTTGGCAATTCTGAGACTTTGGCTAAGGTAATTTGCTTCAAAGCCTCATGCTCATGATGATGATGATGATGACTCGACTCGTGTAGGATCAATTCAAAGACTATGGACTGACTAAGACTGACTGAAAGCCTGGTCATTGCATGCATGCAATAATGCTGAAGCTGTGTGGCTGAGAATCATCATCAAGATCATCGTCATCGCCATTGCCATCGTCTCCAATGGTCGGTCAGATCTTGAATGTTGTTCACTAGTTTGCTTTCTTGCTCGTCAGCTTTTGAGCCAATAATTATGGTTATTAATCGACTCTGGAATTGGCTGCTAATTTGCAGTTTAGTTACAAATTCTGGCCTACAGCGTGCAATTACCGCTTAAATTATAGCTTAAAAATAAACAAAACGCCGAAACGTTCTCTCTTCTGTTGCTGCTGCTGATGCTGATGCTGCAACAACATGTTGCTGCAACGCACCTCAGTGCGTTCTATGTTGCTATACTTTATGCTCTTCTCCTCACTTACTTATAGGTACCTACTCACTTGGTGTCTATGTGTTCTTGAGTCCATCCCATTGTGTGTTGCCTTGTTTAATTTTATTGCTTTGTCTAGTAAGTACATACTTCGTTTGACACTCTCCTCTTCCTGATATATGGTAGTGATGGAGAGGAAGGTGCATGCAGCTTGTTTCAACTAATCCATTAACAGACTGTCGATGTTCATCAATTGTTTTGTTAAGATTTATTCCCATTCAACCTAGAGACGTTTTAAGTGAGTTAAGAGCGAAGGTCAAGGCATCATCTTCATCATCATCATCATCATCTCATGATCATGGAGATTATTTGATTTTATGTGTTTGTCAGTTTGTTGCCTCTCTCCTTTGTTGAGGATTTTATGATAGTATTAAGTGTCTAACTCAAAGACGTGTTTTTTCTATAGAAAAATCGAGCAAATGCTTGGGGAGTCGTACGTTTTTCCATTAAACAAATTTTAATAGAACAAATCCTAAAAAAGGCTGAAAGGTTTGGTATTCCTGCAATAGTCCTGTAAAATGATAAAGGGTAAGTGGTCACGACTGAGTGTAACGTCACAAATGCGGATTTATAAATCGTGGACTTCTTATTGTTTTGACCGCCTCAGGGCTCCTATAAGCTTAGGCCACCTTAGTTGTGCTGTATTGGGTTGAGTTTACCAGTCAACTTGTCTAACTCAGGATATCAGATCGGGGTCTGTTTTATTATATAAATATTTGGTAGCCTCACTTTCAAAAATATCTTTTTCTTGAATGCCCTTGTAGTGCATATTCATATGTAAGTATCTGTTATTCCTTTTTGTCTCATATTAATTCCAGGCACACATCATTTAATGAAGCCTCATCAGTGCACAATGCAACACATCACAGTTCTGTTTTTTTTTCCAGCTTCTAATCAAGATGAAATAGCCATAATTAAGCCAAACCAAACCAACTCAAAAACAACAAACTCATTCTTCTTCCCGTTCTTCTATGCTGATCACACTTGAGTGAAACACGTTGGTACTATTCGTACATCGGGCTCATCGGCTTATGATGGTAAAAAAATCAAGCAACAAGAATTAGTGGGCGTAACCCAATCATGACTTGATTGCACAACCCCCAAAATGTGAGTGTATCATGTCTGTCCTGTCTGAATATTGTACTCATACTACAATATATGGTATATGTAGAGCATCCCATCGCATCACATTGCATCGCATCCTAACTGACTTTGTTTGATAAAGACTATTTGAGCTTCCCTTTTCCTTTCCGATCTTGGTCTCATCAATGTTTGTTGGTTGTCTGTATGGCTGGCTGGTTGAGTTCGGGGCCGCCGATGTCGTTCCAATCATATTTATGTTGTGCACGATCTGTAACTACAACATAATTCTGCATGTGAAATGTCTAAAAATCAGTAACTGACTGACTAACTGACATGAAGAACAAATGGACAACAAGACATACTGACTGACTTACTGACTTTCTGTCAGAGTGTCGGATTGAAACTGAATATGCTTGCTATCTAAGTTCGAGAGTTGAGGTTGACTGACAGTTGTACTGAACTCGCACTCAAACTGACAATCAAATAGAACGAACGAAGGAACTAAGAAATAAATATTATACAATAGTAGAGGAGAAGAACTAGTAGAAGAACCTGGAGAACCTACATTCAGACAGCTAGACATTTTATAACACGTCCAAGCCTCTTATAGCTTTAGTTGTCGACGAGGACGAGAACAACGATGACGACGATGGCGACGACTATCATCAACAGCGGCGCTTTATTACGATTTCATTTTCCTCTCTAGTGGCAGAAGTAGTGGCAGCAAACACTTTTAGGCCACAAAAATCGTGTGCTGTTTATTTAAATAACCATAATTTAGATGTGCTAAGGCGCTATTTATTATTATCGTCGACATAGATACAACGCATGTGCATCTTTGTATCCAAGTATCTACACTACTATACTCGTAAGTATGTGCTGTTTGGAGAAGCATATAATTTTTAACTATTTTTTGAACTGTAACGAGACATAAAAATTCAATTTAAATCGTTCGTTTTTCTCGTTCGCAACTTGTATCTACAGTATTAAGTATCTGCAATCGCTTTAGTAATTCAGTTTTTATTGAATTTTTTTTCGACGAACATAATGTTTATTTAGTTAAATGTTTTTTTTTTGTCATTGATAATAAAATTATTTAGTGCATTTAGAGTAGGTTTCTTCTTAATGACAGAAATCATAAGAGATTGCAATGCTTTAAGCCACAATTGAGCCAAAAGTAAACAATTTAAAGTTTCTTAACTGCAGAGAAAACAATTAATAGATGATTTTAGATACGAGTACACAAGCATTTGCAAACTAACTTAGCCAGCGAGCTAAGCTGAGATCGATTTATGATCATAAGCCAAGAGGTTTGTTAGGGCAGTGGTTCTCAAATTCGGATCTTTGATGGCATTATCCATAAACATCATTGAAGATAGTCTATCTCCATTCCCCTGTTTTTGCTTCCAGGTATCACAATGAGCCGTAAGACTTCTGGTTTTACTGAGGAATCTGTCATTCCTATTCTACCGAAAGGTGTGCTATTTGCAGTAGTTGAAGAGGAGTTGAATTAATTGGGCTCGTAGATTGAAATGGAATCACCATCCCTGGCCTATTATTGAGACAGATTGGTTTATATTTCTTACTATTGGAAAGTGGAATGCGAAAAAACTATTGCTGAAGTGGAAGAAACTAATGTTCAAAAGTGGATTCGGAGACAACATGAGTTTAAGAATCTCTGATTTAGAGGCGTCTGCTTTTCGCGAGATACGAGTATAAACAAGATTACTTTGATGATCTATGAGCCGTAAGACTTGTGGTTAAATCGAGCAACCTGCCAATCCTATCTTATCTATGGTACGTTATTGAATAGGAGTTGAATTATTTGGGCTCTTAGATCGTTTAGATTAAGTTTTGAAAACGATTTATATTGCTTAAGTTTAGGATTAATGTTCAAAAATGGATCCCCAGACTACATGAGTTTAAGAATCTCTGATTTAGAGGATCCTGTTTTTCGCGAGAAATAAACAAGATTACTTTGATGATACCAGTATTGTTTGTTGTTGATTATCACACAAGTTTACAAGCGCTTAGTACGTCAAGTTAAGAAAAATGAGCTTGTTAACGCTCAATGATGAGCCAAGTTAGTGTCTGTTGCCATGATCTAAACTATATAACCCAAAGCACTTTACCATAGTCAAGACATCGATAGTTACGTGTAGTCTAGCATACATACATTGTGGAAAAGAGAGTAAAGAAAGAAGGATACAATGAAAAAGAGAAAGATTAATAGGCACACAATTGAGGTATTGCTTTAGAACCAATGAACAAGCAACTAACAACGTAATATTTCTACTTTACGTAACCTAGCGTCATTACTATTACAATAGATTGTTTTTCATGTTGTTGTTGTTGTAAAATTATAAAACACGATAACACGTAATCATTAGCAAAGTCAGCGAGAGAGAGAGGGAATTTAATGTTAGTTAAATCAACCAAACCACGTCTTTTATCTTTGTAACATGTAAGTTCTTGCATATTAGAACTGTGCAGTTATATGGTCGTTGGTCGCTATCGATAATTTGTATGTTGTTCATTATCAAACGTGCAAAAAGTACATAATTTGATACAAAGTTTGCTTACAAAGAAGTAAAAACCAATATACCAACAACAACAGCAACCACCATAACCACTAGAACACCATAACCAATAACGCAATATCGATTATCGATCGATTCACTATAATTTAAGCATGTTTCATTATTGTTTGGTAGTCAATTGATCACGTTTTTTTCCGATTCTAACGCTGCATATCAAATTAATTTGGCTAACAAATACTTACGTATATCCATTGATCCATTCAACCATCCATCGACAGATCCATTCATCCATCAGCAAACAATTTTTTTGCCTATTGATTGGTTGGTTGGTCAATGTTTAGAATTCTTTTTGCATTTAGTACGATCAACGATCAGCAATGACGGTATCTTTCCATACTTCTTGTCTCTTTTGTAATCTTTGACTCTAAGGGTGTACATGAGCGTAGGCAGGGGGCAACGACTATGAAAACTATAGAATAAATCATTCAGTTTTCTCATTTATGTGCCTTGACAATTACCACTTAAATTTGCCTATTTGGACTCGTTGTTATTTGCATTGGAAGTGAGCTTTAGCCTAATTATTAATAAATATATTAATAAATATATATCCAGATTTCAGAATTCGTATGAAATAAGTGTCTAGATAAATTGATAGATTTTAGAGAATTATGCCAGAAGATAAACAAAGAGGAGAATCTCAAAACATTGGAGATTCAACAAGCAGAAATTTTTATTCCAAATGGTAAATCAGTCCAATAAAATCGGTATGTGCAAGTTCCCAAATCTCCAGACGCACTAAGTAATTTGCTCTTCACTGTTGGGGAAAAAAGCACATCATTCGGTGCTAAATCGGGGCTGTATGCCGGATAACCCATCAATTCAACGTTTTTGCCTTCAAATACTCGATTGTTTAAGCCGAAGTGTGAGAACTCGCATTATCATGATGAAGAATAATGCGACGTCGACTGTTTGTTTTCCCCATTTCACCAAAAACTTCTGGCAAACAGATGGTCGTTTCCAACTCAGAAATAACCGTTTTAAGTTCCACTAGTGTCACGGTTACGATATGTTCGGTAATCCAAAAGATACAGGCCATCATTTGCTTCGAAGTGCCTCGTGTGCAAACAATATTCGTTGCATTGTCATCCTCTTGGAACACCCATATGATCGATTGCTGTGTACTTTCCGGCTCATACGCATAGATCCATGATTCGTCACCTGTTACAATCTTAAAAACATCTTACATTAAGAAATTAAGGAATGTCCGACAAAGCAGTCCGCGAATTGACGCTGAACAGGCGCCCTTCCAGGTAAGATTGAATCAGTCCGAAGTAAGGTGAAGGAAGGACAGACTTCACCTTGGCCAAGAGTCCGAGATGCCACACTCGGGCAAAAGCCTGCTCAAAATCTATGAACACTAGTTACTCGGTGTATTGTAGTTGTTCGGTAGTGCTGTGGCCTGCTCGGAAACCGAACTGGTGATCTGGAATGAGTCCGCGGGACTCTACGATAACCATCAACCTGGAGACGAGCAGTCTTTCGAGATCGAAGGCAGGAGACTAATCGGCCGGTATGACGCAGGGTCACTCTCAGGCTTACCGGGCTTATGTATCATCGACACAGCTGCAAACTTCAACACAGTGGGGAAGTTGGTCTCTTAGGATCGCGTTGAATAACATTCTCGGGAAGGGCTTTGAGTGCTCTGTTGCAGATCATGTCGTGGCCTGGTGCTTTGTTGTTCTTTAGATTCCTGATAGCTGTGGCAACTTCAGTTATGGTGTAAGGGGTGATGGGGAGGTCCAACTGCAGCGGCGCAGACAGTACAGCTTTAATATCTGTCTCATCTTCTGGTGAAGCCATATTATGTTGTCTGAAAGTTTAATTACAAACTTGATCTGCTTGGCCGCATAGAACTATTAGGTTCTTTAGGAACACCAAATGAAGTTGTTATTTTAAAAGAATTTTAAGACCGCCTAAGACTCCTGCCAACCGAAGAATGTTATGAATTTACAACATGTCTATTAGTGTTAAATTATTCCATTATAGGAAATTCTTGCTTTTCTTCCCCTTGGACCCGAATCTATGCACTCCGCCCATGTCTGTGTATATGTGTTGATTGCATTTAGTTGTTGTTATTGTTATTTTGTGTTGTTTTTTTTTTTGTTTTTATTGTTATTGTTACATTCTTTAGTGTTGCTGCTTAAAATTGTTTTCACGTTGCAACAATTTAATTTTTGGCCACCCACGTTTCGAGTCACTTATGTAAAGTACTAAGTCGATGCCAATGGATTGCATAATTCATTGTAAATTGTTATTGTTTCTTTTTGCATTGATTATCCTATTTAATAAGAATTTGTATACAGAAACCTATGGTATTGTAAAATATTTGCTTGGAGGTTTAGTCTCTCATACTAAGTATTGTATTTTTTGGTCTACTAATTTCGATTAACTTCAATTTTCTGATTCAATCTTTTCTACTTCACTTCAGTTCAGTTTACTACTCACTAAATAAAGAAAAATTCCAACAAAAAACAAAAGCACATAAAAATCACCAAATGACATGCTTTTAAAAAGAAAAACATGAAGAGTAGAAAAGTGGGAAAGTGCACTGAAAACAACAAATTTCATGACAAATTAACAACAAAATAAACAAACAAACCAACCACAAGAACAACAAATTGTAGTAGAGAGTGGAGAAAAAGTTAAACATTCGGATTGCTTCGAGTTAGGCTTCCTTGTAAGGCATGTCAGTCATGTCCACTGACTGACTACAACTACAAGAAGTTTGTCTGTGGTCAGACAAGGAAGGAGTTGGAAGCTTATGGCTTGGATTGGCTTGGCTTGGCTTTGGGTTGCAATAATACAACATGAGCATGCATGCATGCATTGTGGTGGACGTTGGACAATGGACAAATCGTGTGTGTACATAAGCCAAGAGCAAGCAGTCAATATATTCCAAAAGGAATTCCACAAATAATTGCAAACCAAGTAAGTACCAAGCCACCAAAGCGAAAATACCGAATGAAATGCAATAGTGAAAAACCCTAGAAGTGGGAATGCTACACTGAGAGAGAGAGAGATCGAAAGCGAGACTTATGGACAAGCTCAGCGCAATTGTATAGGGACACAACGCCATCCATGTGCATTGTACACATATCCTATAACTACTTACATTTCAGACAGCAAGAAGAAGCTTGAGACAAGCTGGATTTGCTGGATATTATTATATTGTGAATGGCTAATAGGGGGGCTGCAGGCAGCTTGCCCAGACGCATACATCACGTGCAACTACGTGAACAGCTCAAAGTTAAATAAAAACACAAGAAAAAAAAGCAAAACATTTGAATGCAAATAAAAAATCGCGCCAATAAACTAGACTTCTCGACGACGACTATAGATGACGTTATGCTGAATCCAAAACAAGTCTTAGCCAGACTCGAAAGCGAGCGAGCGAGCGAGTGCACGACCAACAATGACGACTGACTTCCAATTCTTAAAGATGTTGAAGCGTGCAATGAGAAATTCTTAAGAAAGAAAGAATGAAGCTTAAGCAAGCTACCAACGTTGATGCATTGAAGCAAGGCAAATCCAAGAGCGACGTCATGTTGTCTCGCTGGGATTTGAATTTCTTCTACTTCTCCATCATCTCCTCTATACAATTGAAAGCCCTTCATAGCCCTAGGATAGAGTACATTGCATACAAATCGTTTGTTTGGTAAATTTAACAGAATATATTTATATGGCAGACCAGACCAGACCAGACCAAACCAACCGAGAAGGATGAGATGAGGAAATGAAGCCAACAATACAAGATCGAAGGTATGAGAAAAGAAGGTTAAAAGAAGGCAAGGAGTTGGAAGTGAAGTCAAGGAATGATCATAAGCAGTAGCGCCTTTATAGATGCGAAACGTTTTGGAATAATTTAAAAACCAACAGTCAAAGCCAAGTCAAGTCAAGCCAAGGAGAGAAACGTGGATTAGGAGGCCTTGGTTACAATTGACTATATCTCTCTCTTTTTCATTGTTTTTTCTGTATATGTATATAAGTATCTATGTGTTTATCTTCTCTCATTGTGTGTGTGTGTGTGTTTATGAAGCTTATCTTGTTATGCAGCGATTGAGCTTGTCTTGTTCACATCATGTAAAACGCGCCGAAGTGTTTCAGTATTTTTTAGTTGCTTAACCCAGACAAGACAAAACCAAACAAAACGAAGGGGTGTCACTGCCACAGATTATTTTTCTTCTTATTGCATCTTGCATTTATGCATGTGTTTTTCTGATTCTTCTTTTCAGTATTCCTTATGTTTGCTTACTCGTATCTGTATGTCTGTCTGTCCGTTTGTTTGTCTGTCTGTCCGTTTGTTTGATTGTCTTTTGTATGGATGTAGTGAGTTTCCTTTTTGTGTGATCAGTGTCCATTTGAGTCAAGCATTCGCTTGTTGCAATTTGTTTGAGTTACGGCGCTTGTAAGCACACTTTAAGGATCCATTGTATTCCAATCAATAAGCAACAACGACAATAAGAACAAAAACAACGACAACAACAACAATGATGATGATGATGATGATGGCGGCGTCGGTGTCGTCACACAATGCAACAAAACCACGTGACATGAACTAAATATCATCCATTGCATTGTCCATTTGTGAGGCGCCCATACGACGCCGCCTGTTGACGCCAAAGATTCATCCTTCAAACAAACAAGAAATGTTAGTTCGCTTGGTGTTGACTTTATAGATACATATAGCCCAGATCAATAGCAAGGGAAGCAAGGAAGGCATTTGTACTGCCTGCAGATTTTTAGTTTTTTCCTTACTAATCTTGTTGATATATCAGTAATTGATGTGGATTTCAGAGGATGAAGCTGAAGAGGTATTTTTGTGGATTCAAGAGTTAACATGAAGCTTATTCTAGAAATTAATATCAAAATTAGTTGTTCAAATTAGGAACATTTTGAAGGAGCTTGGTACAAACTAATTAGGCAAGCGACTTTGCCTCGCATCGCTTAGGACCTCATTTCTATACGAGGCTTTAGCCAACTAATATGAGGATAAGAAACTTCTTAAAGGTTCTGCTTAATGATTTCCTAACTTAAAATGACCAGAATTCATTTCCTTATTCTCACATTTGACAAGCAATTGTACTCATTAATTTTCCACATTCAAAAGTTCCAGAAGTTCGCTTATAAATCTCAACACTTTTTGAATGCAAAACCAAAAAAAGAGAAAAAAAATAAATTGCAACAAATTGCATGCAAAATTTTGCCAATAATTTATTATACGAGTATGCGGCGCATAGTGGCGCATGCCCTTTTTTTTCATATCATCAATGCAACATGCCCCACACAACAATTGCATAATATTTGCATCTCATTTTTTGTTCGGTATGGGGAACATGAAGTCAAATGCGAATTAAAAAGAATTTATTATGCCAAGTCAAAGTCACCAAAGCGTCACTACTGCAACAGCAGCAACAGCAGCGGCAGCAACATGCAACTTACAAGATAAAAATTGCAACAGCAACAAGAGCAAAAATGTAAATACAAGAAACACCAACAGAAGACAAACAATTTGTGTGTTCAACAGCGAAATGCAAAATGCGCGTCAAAAGGGATTACTAAGGATTAACTTCATTGCAGAGCAGAAGTAACAGGAATGGAACAGAGGAGTAGCAGCAGCAGCAGCAAGAAAGCAATTGACCAAAAGCTGTCAAACTTACTCACTCACTCACTCACACACGAACTTAGTGACTAAGTGACTAAAAGAGAGACTGACTGACTGACTGTGTGACTGAATGTTTGTTTATTTATTTATTGTATTTCACTACCTTATTTTGTTCTGTGTTCTTTTTGTTTTTTTTTTAATACAATATTACGAGGGTAGGTTTAAAAGAATTAAGCTTAATATTATGGAGGGAGATATCTGAACTTTTTTACTATACCTACAAAAATTGGTTGTTAATCATATATGTATATTTCAGTATCCTTTTTTACATAAATTGTACCAGAGTTTTCCAATAAACAACTGGATTTATTGAATGAACATGATTATAATCATGTTTAATAAGTAAAATGCTGATGGAGAAGAAACATTACTGGATGGTAATCCAAGAGAAAATATGGAAAAATGCAACGCATAGCTTTAGAACTGGGTCCTAAACAGCGCTACAATTACACCAATATTTAAGTAAACATAAACCTCTGTGTTTCTAAACGAAACACACAGAAAAATATGAAAAAAATTGGGGCGGAAAGATATTATAATCTTTTTCTATATCACAGAATTTGATTGTCTTCTTGATTTTAATGAATATTTTTGTATTGAAATATGCATTCTCATTTTTAGATTCTAGTTTAGTTCAAAAAAGGTAAGGCAGTTAAAAATTCTTAACCCTAATTTAATACTTTTTGATCTACTCACTTTGAAGTTCCTTCAACTAGTATTTTTTATTGCTTTTTTGCATTTGTTGTGTTGGTTGTCCATAAAAACTCATGTCGTCCTCGTATGTCGTCGATTCACGCGATGTTTGCTCCTCTTGATGGCATTTTTACGATAAATTTACGCAAGTCATTTGACAACGTTTGGCAAACGCTTATTATTAGGCAGATCTTTTGCCTCCTTGTAAACACATATGCAAATTGTTGAAAATGTTAGTGGTGATTGGCAATAAAAAGGTCAAAAGTTGATTATGAAAACGTTGGATGTAATTTTGTTATGAACTGCAATCAATTGGAGAAGTGAAAGGATGATGGTTAGTTTCAAGATGATAGATAGAATATACAATAGAATATGTTTAAGGTGTCAGAAAAGGTCCTAAAAACATACTGGACTTGATAGACATTGCCATTACCAGAAGGATTCCTAGCAGATTAGAAACAGCCGAAGCTCTTGCAGATTTGTCGTCGGACCACTCTGCAATCCTCTTCAGCTTACTAGAGTACCCTCAAATCAGAGAATACCCCTTGCAATTAGCTGAGCCCAATGATAAGCAGCGAGTATGATATTGAAAAATCCGTCAATAACGTAAGTTCAATTCTTATTGAGGCAGCCCATCATGCAACTCCTCATGTACCACCAGCCCTGATATGCTACAATCACAACCTAACAAATAGGCACATAGATAGTCTTGTCGCAAAGAAGCGTCGCCTACGAAGGGAATGGCAAAACCTAAGGTCTCCTGACGCTAAACATCGCTTAAGAGTTGCAACTCGTGAACTTAGCAAAGCCTTAACCTCTGAGGATCAGCTCGCCCAGCGCCAATATATAGCCAACTTATTGCCTACAAGCTCAAAATTCCCTTTATGGAAAGCCCAAAAACGCATAAAACCGCCAGTTAATGTTGACACACCGATAAGGGATGAAAATGGCATATGGGCAAGGAGTGACGAAGAGAAAGCAAAAACTTTTGCACTGCACCTTACAACTGTCTTTCAACCAAACCCACCAACTAATAATTTCATGCTACCTTCAGATCAGTTGTATCTTGAAACCTCTCCCATCAGAATTCATCCATTACACATATAAATAAAAGTCATTACAGAGCAATTAAACCCAAAAAAGGTGCCAGGGCACGACCAAATCACGCCCAAAATGCTAATGGAACTACCGGGCCCTGCAATAACATATATCACTAGAGTCTTCAATGGAAGAAATCGATCATAATAATGATCCCCAAACCAGGGAAGGACAAGTCGCAAGCTTTATCTTACAGACCAATTAGCTTGCTGCCATGTCTATCTAAACTCTTCAAAAAAACACTGCTTGAAAAAATCAATAGACACGTGCTAGACATTATACCCTCTCATCAATTTGGATTTAGCAAAGGTCAAAGCACCATCGACCAAGTGAACCGCATAACTTCGGAGATTTGTACAGCATTTGAACACCGCGAATACTGCTCTGTTATTTTTCTTGATGATAAAATCTGGTTGAACGGCCTAATATATAAAATAAAAATGTTCCTTCCAACAAAACACTCACAAAACACTCACAAAGTCTTAGAGAGTTTTGTCAGCAACAGATTTTTTGCTCTGCGACAAAACCAGTACACAACACGAAACTACGAAATAAGAGCCGGAGTTCCACAAGAATGCGTTCTTGGGCCGTTTATATATGTGTTGTACACATCCGACATACCAACGGACACTTGAATCACACTATCTACTTTTGCAGATGATACCGCAATATTAAGTCGATCTCTCAAATGAAACTGAAAGCCAACAGCTTTTACTGGCTTATCAACTCAACGATCTTCACTAAATATTGAGTATAAAGTTCTAATTTATAATAGCCTCATAAAGCCAATCTGGACCTATGGTTCTCAGCTATGGGGTAATGCAAGCGCATATCCAAAATGAAACTTAATTATGCTGAGAACCTAAACATGTACCGGAATCCATTAGTAAAAGCACTCACTCGACTAAGGTCACAGACACGACTTAGGAGAAATGACCTACCAGCCCAACTTCAATTATAAGGGTACTTGGTACATACATTCCCTCCAACTGGAGGTAATAAACTAGAAATTAGGTTAAGTTTCTATTACTTATTGATAGTCTCTAAAGAAACATAAGATCCAATAAATAAAGAATAAGTTAAAAAAAAAGAAAAGGCTAAATAAATATATTTGAAAGAAACGAGAGGTTCTACACTATTCTATTGATATACGATTTTTGTCTTAGTGTCTTTCTCAATTTGTTTCAATAAAAAAGTGAAGCTGGATGCGATCATTTAAAAAAAGTAGTAAAAAAGTAAATCAACTCTATGAAAATGATAGAACAAATACTAAAATTATACAATACTTAAAAAATAGATCATTGAAAATCTCGTCTTTCAAGCGATCAACGTGATATTTGTCTCCTATTTCTATATGTAATTAGTGAAAAAATCAATTAAAATGAAATAAAATAACTAAAAGAAATCCATTGAGTAAATAAACAAAAGTCAAACATTAACTTAAACGTCATAACTCAAGTGTCACGCATACGACGTGTGTACCGCAAGCAGCACCAGCAGAAGCAACAATAGAAAAATATGTAAGGAAGACACTCTTGATTCCCTTAGTGACAGAAAGTTGAAATTGGCAAAGACATATGGAAGCGGGTGCACCAAGAAGTGGCAGTGGCAGTCACTCAGTCACTCATTCATTCACATAGTGGCTAACTACAAAATAAATAAACAAACAACAAGTGCAACAATAACAGCAGCAGCAGCAGCAGCAGCAACAACTCAAGTCTATCAGTCAAAAACATCTGCATCGTCGTCGTCGCGTTGGTTGGCAATTAATTAAGCCTGCACTTAGTAGAAAGGCATATTCGTATATACTTACTCGTAGTAGTAGGACTAAGTTGGCTAAGTCTTTAAAACTGCAAGAAGCAAATGTGGCAGCCAGCCATAAGACATGAGACATAGACGCAGACGACTTCATTGAAGAAAATTACTAACGAAAAAATAAATAAATAAGAATATGAAAAACGCATGAATGAATACCATTGAGCGTATGGACTCTCCTCCTCCTACTCCTTCCCCAACTCATTTAGTTTCTATAACTTTAGCTGACGAGTTCAGCGCTTGAATATTAAATAAAAAGCGTGTTGCAAGTGTATTTATGTGTCTGTGTGCTTGTGTTGGCCATTGCTAGGTGCAGATAGGCACATAAATTACCACCTCTTCATTATGAGAAGTGCAAGACATGAGACCAAGCCAAGGAAGGATTAAGACAAGGTATCGGGTGCCAGTAGTGGCAGGCAATAGGAGGCAAAAGATGACGCGCCTAGCTTAGCAGCAACAAGAACTTCCATATACGAGGAGTGTCACAAAATTATCCGACTTGCAATCAAAATTTTCCGGATTAAGCCATACTGCAAAGAAATCCGCAATGTCTGGTTTTAGCGAACTCGTTTCATAGTTCAATGATGGCGGTCTCGATCAAGTTGAAGTTAGTTTTTTTGCAATTATCGATTTTTCGTCTTTCATCGCCGTTCGAGAAAAAGCTCTTGGACTCAAAAAACCAGACAAACATATTTCCTGAAACAGTTCTGGAAGTCAGAATGAAGTTTACTGCACTTATATTTACTCTACCGATGCTCTCAATTATCATACCATTCAAAAGGCCCCTAAGTACATTTTCATCATTAGCGACCATTTCCAAATTGTCTTGAGTTCGTGAGGGCGAACCACAGATAACTCAGTCCAACCTTCTGGCGCGGTGTGCATGAATGCAGGTTAGATACTTTTGAGACGCAACTCGTATATATGTATGTAGACGACTTCTTAGTGTAATGTTTTAACATTGCAAGTTTAATGGAATTTAATTTCTTGTTAGCTTAAGTTAGTTGGCTTGGCTTAGTTTGAATGGCTTGGCCTGGCCTGGCCTGGTCTGGTCTGAGTTGGTCTCTACACTTGACTTGAAGTTGTAGATGTTGTCGTCATAATTGTTGTTATTGCTGTTGTTGTTGCTGTAGTTATTGTTGTTGCTGTTGTTAATTGTCGTGCCTTACTAAATTCCAACAAGATTCGCGATTACTTGCCAGGTAGATTTCTTCGTTAGTTCACTTCACTTCATATTGCATTTTGTTGCGTGCGTGACCCTATAAACCGCATGCGTCTTTGCGACTCGTTTCCTGTGACACAATTTTCACAATTAGTCATAGAAATCACGTAATGCGGTGCAACATGGAAAAGAAGTAACAGTGCCTCTAGTGCTTTTCAGTAAACTAACATTACTCATACACCGAATTGTGTGAAGTGGGAATGGTTGAAAATCATGTTGAAGATTTTTAATAACTTCCCCAATTTGTGTGTTGTATAATGTCATTGTTGTTGTTGTTCTTGTTGATGTTGTTGTTATTGTTTAAGTGCCACAAGATTGTTTTAACATCATAATTAAACTGCAGCTTATGAACACTTGACATAGCTAAATTTATGCTGCTGCTGTATCAAACTGATTGCTGCTGCTGTTAACAACAATAACAAGCAAGAACAACTGATAAGCTAGCAACATCATCATCATCATCAACAAATTGATGAAGTTATTATACCATATGTTCATGTACCACAGCGTCGTTTTCATATTTAAGTAACCTTAAATAAGCACTAACAGCAAACAGTAAGAGTTCAATGTGTCCCGAAACATTGCCATGCCACAAATGGCGTGAAACTGTTGCAACTTCATTTTCTTAGCTTGAGGCAACCTTAGTATAAAAGAAATGAAACGAAATCAAATAACACTTGCCACATGCGATTTTATAAGCCTTAAAGGCTTGGCCTGGCTTATATGGCACTTATTTTAAAGTCATAGCCCTTCTGGTTGGTTTGTTCCTTTTCCTTTTCCTGCTGCTGCTGCTGCTGTTGTTGTTCCTGATGTGACTGGCTTCATACACCATATGCATGTTGTATGCTATATGCTGTGTGTGTGTCTGTTGTTCTTCTTCGTGGCAGCATTCAGCGTTCAACATCGATTCGTTATGATTGCATGTTAAATGATTCCCGCTGAGTTATTACGAGACAAAATCCTTATTTATCGCTTTCTGATTTATTTTGTTAAGGATTCTTTTTTTCATTGGCACATCATTGCATCTTGTTGTTGATATTACACATAACCTGAAATTTTCTCCTTTTATTCCCATTCCTTTTTCATGATCAACATTGTAAGTATATCTAGTTAGAGGCCTTATATTGTACTCGTATGTTTGGTATTATCATTTAGTGGTCAATGTTTGTAACAAAATTAAGAAGAGAAAAGGTTCTTCATGATATGCATAGGATGATCTAAGAGTTTTTCTTGTCTTATAATAAATAAAATATATTCATATATGGTATAAAGATATTCTTTCAGCACTAATAATGAAAGCTAAGGAGTGGTTATATTATCAACCAAACCAGACAACCAAGTTACTATACTTTAGGAAGAACAGAATTCGAATAGTACGGATAGAACTCCTAATGAGGATATAAGTATATTTCCCACTAGCACTTCTGTCATAGTTTCGCACATGAAGAAGAAACAGAAAGGTTGTAACACCACTTCCGAGTAAGTGTCTTGCACTTTTTGAAAGACAGACCTACTACTTTCTTGGGAAACGTATTTTTGAAGAGACTTAGCTTTTTTGTCGATTTTTGAAGATGATTTCAAAGACGCTACCTCCAAACAAACTCAGGCATCAAAATCAGCTGAAAGGGATCCCAGCTATCTCCGTGCCAAGTAGCCTGCTTATCCTATTCCAACATATTCTAACTTATCCTAATAAGACATTCTACATTCTCAGTTATTGATGTTTAAAAAGTTTGAAGTCTCAACATAAAGGAGAGCTTACCAAAACCATTCATATTACAGTGTAATATGTTGATATGATAGGCTCTCACTGAGAGGCTCTCAGTTGTTGTTAATCATTCATTTAAAGGACTAAAACTGATTTTTTAAATTCGAATTGAAGCCATCAATGTACTTAATTACATAGTATTCGAATAGATTTCATATGCTTGCATTTACTTGAATAAAGAGGATTTAATTCTAGTAAAGACCTAAGTTTATAAAATTTTCATGTTTCTCCCTTCCTTTACCAATCTCATACCATCTTGATGGTCATTCAAGGCTTGAATTGTTTACTCAATCGTTTGATCGGGCGTATACAAGTACAAGAGTAAGGCAATTTCAACGCCTTCATCATCTCTATCAGGAATGAACTTCACTTAAAGTACAAATGCAAAATTCTTATTGGTTTTCTTAATGTTATTGCTGTTGTTGGTGAATTCTTATCGCTGCATTTTGTCTACAAATATACTGAAATACATGGGTGTAGTTATTGTTTTTGTTGTCGTTTTAATTTTGACATATTTATTTTTGTCGGGGTGTGCTGGCTGCCTGAGGAACAATATGAGTTTATAGCATGAAATGCATAAACATGGAGATTCATGAATATTGGGATAAAGATCTAGTATTCAGTGTGACTTAAGAAATTCAATTCAAAATGCATGCATAAGATATACAATAATAAAACAAAAACAAATTGGAATTGTCCTCATTATTTTCCATCTATCACATTTGTAGACACGCGAACATTCACAAGGCTAAGCCATCTTCAATGTCACTCAATGTGTTTTTTTCCTTAATTTCCACACAAAAATCAAATCGATTCGTTACGCAAAACACTATACCAACCAAGCAACTAACTTGGTCCAAAGACAATCAGACAGACACACAAAGATATGGGACATATAGATAGACAGACATAAAAAGTGTGTCTCAAGCGAGTGAGTGAACGTTAACAGCGTGTTTTGCACAGCTTATTATACTCAAACAGCTTTTTACGACTTAATAAATTGGACGTCGACAGATACTCAGATATGTAGAAAATCAGGCAATTCATATACTATACTATATACTAAACTAAGCAAATAACAACAAGACAAACAACCATGGAGGAGGTGGGGAAAGAGTAAAAGTAGCTTACTACAGGCACACGAACTACTTACCAACAGATAAAGAGAATGATAGACTGATTGGGTGACTAAGGGACGATGGTTGGATAAATGGATGGATGGAAGGAAGGATGGAAGGATGGTTGGTTGCAAACCATGTGCATCCATACACATAACGTTTATGGCTTAAATTAATAAAATAAGCTTTGTCAGACAATTTACAACGCATCTTCAACGAGCAGATTACCAAACAGCGTGCGATAAGCGGACAACGACAACCACAACCACAACGATGATGGCCATAAGACAACAACGATGACCATGACGATGATCGTCATCATCATCATCATTATCATCATCATGATGAAGGAGTTAAATACAAGGACTACAACCACAACAGCTTAGACATCGTAGTTGTGGTGTGGTGTGGTGTATCTGGTCTCTGCTACAATAAAAAAATGAAATGAAAAGAAATAACAACTTCGTCGAAATGGTGTTTGTTCGTTAATTAGTGAACATATTTCGTATAATCGGTGTCATATTAGTTATAAATTGGATAAAAGCACAAAACGACAACTTAATTAATTTTAAATTCCAATTTATTCAAGCGACGACTGAGTATTTATGCAAGTTGAACTGAACGACCGAGTGGTAAGTAAGTAAGTGAGTAAAGTTATTGAGTAAGTGATTAAAATGCAAGCAACGATTGCAAAACTATTGAAATGATAATTGTAAATGAGAGGGCATTGATAGATGGAGAAAGAGAAAGAGAGAGAGGCTGAGAGTCAAGTATTTTTGTAAAAGTCGAGCCCATTCTTTGAAAGTACAAAATGTTTAGGGTGCCGTACCCAAAGGGTGCAACGGGCCCCTCTTACTAAGCCTACACTGTCCGTCCGTCCGTCCATCAGAGAGCTATATCTCATGAACCGTAATAGGTAGAGTTTTGAAATTTTCACAGAGTGTGTAATTTAATTGCTTGTATAACGACAAATACAAAAAATAAAATAAAGTTAAAAACATAGAGGGGTCCCCATACAGACCCATATTTAAATTATTTTTCTTAGAAAAACTTTTTTGTTTTCTACCTTATCGAACTGAAATTTGGATACTATAAACGTGTGATCTATTTTCACTAACCACGTAAGTTTTAAGATCCTAGAGTTTCTAGGTAGGGTCCCTCCCATACAAACCCGAATTGAAATTAATGTTCTTAATAGAAAAACTTTTTTGTTGTTTGTTTTTAGAATGACTAGGAAAGGTACCTCCTATACAAACCCAAATTCAAATTAATGTTCTTATTCGAGTATGTGCTAGAAACCGCTTTCGTCTCAATAGTGAGGCGATTTCGAAGTCTAAAAATATGCAATTAAAATTGTCATAATTTTAGTTTACAAGTATTTATTTACTCAATCCACTCAATTCAAAAACGTCGACGTTTTCTATCACATACCCGATTATCTTTTGTTTGTCATTTTGGTTAATTAGTAGCATACTTTTGGGCATGTTAATTTTTTTTTGTAGTTGCTTTAGGCGCTGGTTAAATATTTCACTTTTGCGACAAAAAGAAAGTTGTTTTATATGACTTCAGACAGAGGCACAAGCTTTACGACCAACGAATTTGCATACATAGTGTTAAAACCTTGTGCGGTGGTACGGAACGCTTCGTGTGCCATTCCGACTCCCACTTGAACGATTTTTTTTTATATTAACTAGGCTTAAATACATTTCACATGAGGTGATGATGATGATGATAGTGAATTAAATTTGTATGTGGGCTACTCTCTTTCAATAATCGAAGATCTCTAATTCTATATCATCTGTGTTCGTAAAATTTGAAATTGTCATGTATGTATATCATATCATTTTTGTTCCATGCAAACTTAATAACATGTGTGTTTCGGTTGAAATTCTTCCATTAGCAAAAAGTCTGTACCAACACAACATAAAGGCAGAGCCGGATGTCTATTGGGCATGAGTCTCGGAGCTCTGTACAACATTGTAACTAGCTAATTTTTATTGGATTGTATCGCACTTAAAGCCAGTCCGCTAATCTCATTGACACTTCTCTTATTATCTCATAGTTTGATATTTATTTAATTATTATTCCATTCAACACTGCACGCCCCTTTTGTAACCCGGCGACTCTAGGCAAATGCCTAAGGATATTTCGTTACTGCATAAAGGTATCTATTCATGTCCTCCTACTAATATAAATTAATGTAACAATGGTTCTGACTTAATAGAGAATTTTATATTTGGACTACATCTTTCAGTAACTGACATAATATTACCATAAAAATGTCTGTTGATACTAATAGATTAGTTTGCATAGAAACAAATGGACAGGCAGACTAAGGCTAATCGATTCTAGTCATAATGCTTATCAATTACATGAATATTTTGTGAGATGTTGATGAAATAAGAAATAGTATTATTGATCCAATATTTTTATTAAAAAAATTACTCTTTTTCAATTTCTTCAATCAATCAATTCAAACTGCTGAGTTAAATAAATAAATGATAATACCAAAATTTAATGGTTCACATGTTAACTGCTATTTCGAACAAGTCAAAGTATTAAAATCGTGTAAAGCTTCTTAAACTTATACACGAACTTGAAATCATGTCTTCAAAGTATTCAAAACACAATTTTAGTATATATAAAGCCTTTCATTATTAAAGTATTAAAACCTTCAGAATGTTGTTAAAAGTCATCTTTGATTTTGTAAGTTAAACGAGTTGCTTTGCAAAACTGTCTTCTTAAGGGAGATTGTATTTTGTAGGTTTTAATTTGCAGCCTACTGGAATTGGCAGCTTATGGCGACGACGCCAACCTTAATAAGAATCATGGTGACAAGGGAAATGATAATCGTGGAAAAAACAAAGGTGTAAATTTACCTTTAACACCTAAATTACCAGATTTAAATAGTTTTGGTGACTGGATTGGAGAAGTGAATAAAAATGGACAATGTGAAGTATCATTTCCTAGTATAAGTCGTGATTCAAACTTATCATTACAAACACTTCCATTGTTGGATGTTTTACCTATACTTAAAGTTATTTTCTATTTGTGTCCATTGCTTGATATTGTGATACCATTTCTTAAAGAAGTCTTAGATATTTTATACAGTATTAAGGATTCTATATCTACAACTGTATGTCAATTAATTGGATTAGATTAAAAAAAAGGAATGTTATGATAATGCAATTGAATATTAAAAATGAGAATTGATCGAATTTGTGATTATATTATGATATTATTAAAAGGAATAATTATAAGGGGATTAACAAAGTTAAGAATAGAGATCATTGTCAATGATTTCTGATCATTTATTAATTACCCGATAAATTTATACTCTGTACCATACGTACCCAAACATATTTCGACCTCCGCCTATTTTGAGCCTTAAATAAATTCTATTGCCCCAAAAATTTAAACGTTATTTTGAAATAGAATTTATATGCCGTTGCCCCTCTAGATTGCCTCCTAATATTCTCTGAGTCATCTACTGCCGCCGGAAAACGTTCAGCGACCACTTTGGGAATCTACAGAGTCTGTACGCAAGTAGAGAAGGTTTGCATTTGGGTATTTATCTAAAAAAAAATGGAGTATGCCACAGAAAGCATATAAGTATCCCACAGTATTTTGAGAAATAATAGATTTTCAACATAAAAAACATAAGGTTAGTAGGATTCACTTCTAGTTATGAGACGATATCCTGTAATTGTCTATTAATATCGGCAACTGATTGAGACATAGGCAGCACCAAATCTTTCCTGGCTCACTCGTCCACAATCTCATTACCTTGGATATCGAAGTGATTCTGCACCCAGATTAGCGTGATAGTGTTGCCGAACATGATTAAGAACTTCGTATGATTTTGCTCTTGAAGCTGTGGGCCGATAGAGACTTGATAGCGGCCTGGCTGTCATCATAAATCGATATGTGCCTTGGAGTCTCCCACAAAGCGTTAATGACCTTTGCTGCCTGCCAGACCGCGTAGATTACTGCACCAGTCAGGTAGACAATACAATAACTAAGCTATTAGCTCCTTCGAGAAGATGCCTGAACCTGTACCTTCTACCATATTAGAGACGTCAGTATAGATCGAAAGCTCTTCCCGTTCAATGACGTTACTCCATTTCCAATCATCTCTGCCCGGAAATCTTGTCTTAAAATTGTCATTCCATTTTAGTGCTGGCACACAGTAGTCACATAATCGCCATTTCTTGTAGGATTGTGCTGTGGCCGGCAACACAGGGCTTAAGAAGATGTAGCTCCCGGAGTTTGACAGGAGTTCTAGATGCAACGTACTTGAGATATCTGCCCAACTGGTTGATGGACGTAAAGTTAATATCAAATTTTTTCCCGGAATCCCAGTAAAGCGCATACCGTAGTTTAAAAACTGATGTGCTAAAGTTTTACTTTTTTTATCTATTTATCATAATTTGCTTAAACAATTTAATCTATTTGGTGCCTATGGTATCCGATAAACGGGTTTAACAACATAGTATAGTCATTTTACTAATTTTAAATGGTTTCCAGTTTATTCATTTCAATCCTGGCTTCTGCATACTTTGACTACATACTACTTCTATGTAGTAGAATATTTTTGCATAGAAAATCATTTAAATGTTTGTGGCCTGAAAGAATTCCTAGAATTTTATCATGTTTTCTGTTGTTGCCTCTTATTCCTTTCCCCGTCCACACCCTCACCTTTTTTCCTTGCGTCTTTTTGTCTCTTTAAATAACCCTTCGATTAGTTTCAGAAAGACTCATCACACACAGATACAGTAACGATTGCCTTGCTTAAGTTAAGCGACTACAGCTTGATATATTGCCATGATCGTCAGTGATCATCATCATTTTGTACACAACCCGATTTTCAGAGCCTTTATATTGTTGTTCTTATGATTGTTGTTGTTGTGCTTGTTACGGATTTGTTCGAAACGATTGCATTTTGATCATCTTCGTCAGCAACAACAGCAACAGAAACAGCAACCTGAGCAGCAGCAGCAGCAAGAAACAGTGTCGTCTTGGCATGCATTCATGTATCTTTGTATCTTTTGTTCATTGTACAAGTGGTTATACGCCAGCCAGTTTGTCTGTTATTGCTGCTGTTGCTGATGTTGCTGTAGCTTTTGCTTGGTTCTTTGGTTTTGGCTTTGCTCTTTCAACTGTAAATTATCTTATAACTTAATTCATTAATAAATTTATGAATTGCCTGTTATAAATTGTTGAAATTTATTATCTTCACTTTTGTGTTTTTTGTCTTGTGTTGTGTTGTTGTTGTTGTTGCAACATGTTACTGCTGCTGAAATCTTTTCCTTGTCCCTATGGTTTTTATATGATTTTTCATGGCTATTTTTGCGTCTGTGTTTGTGTGTCTTAGTATCTTTTGTTAGTACTACCACCTTCCTTACTGAAACGCGTTACTAAATAAGTTATCAAGGATTAATTTTTATCTTCATTTCGTCTTATTCATTCATTCATTCATTTGCTTTGGTGGTTTTGATGATAAATTCCACATTTCTAAACAATAATACATAATTTTTGTATCTTCTTCCTTCTTTGTTCTTCTTTTAGATACTAAATCTTTTGTTGTTGCTTGAGTTTGATCTTGTGTTTGGATAGATGGATGAATTTTGATTTAATATTGTGGGTTGCTAGTTGTTATTAATTGCTAGGTCATTTGTTATTTACACTTTAAATGAGTCTAATATGGTATTAAGTCGTTGTAATTAATTTGTATCTATTGAAAAACTTCGATATAAGACGATTTCGTTAATTTATTGTATATTGATAAATTTTTCATCTATTAAGTTGTTCGATATGACAATAGCATGAAAGATGGAATTAAGAATTGAAATGAATTCATGAATTTTGAGCGTGAGATTTTTCAAGTGGCATTAAAAAATCCAAGTAAAAAATTTTCATTGAAAAAGCTTTAAAAACTGAAAGATGTTACAATAAGAAAAAATATATATATATCTTTTGTGATGTGTGTAATCGTAAAAAAGTGCAAGATACTTTACTAATATCGGCACATTAAAATAGTTTATGCGCAAATGTGAACATAAATCAAAATCATCACCAAACTGCAATTCATAAAAAATACTTTACTCACACAGCAAAGGATGGGTGAAAAAAACAAACAAACAAAAAATAGCATAAATAAATAAATAAATAATAATAAAAAACTGGGAAATCGAATTCTCTTTTTTTCAGATACACAAGATACGTGCGAGTGTATGATCTGCGATCGGTGACAACAAAGTTGACAGTTGAAATACACAGAAACAGAAAAAAAAACTGCAAAAATGAAGCTCAGCTATATTCACGTTCTGTACTCTACTACACATTGCTCTTGGGATCGATCATGTTTGTTGTTTGCTTGTTTGTTTGTTTATACAACGACAGCTCAACACACTCATGAAGTGATATATACAATACAATATAAAAATATCTCACAAATTATGAAGCGAATTTTTGATTTTTCGTTGCTGATAAAATGCTCTTTGTGCTTTGATCCTGTCGCGCGGATTTCAGCTTTGATTCTTTGAATCTTCTGAAGTTTATCTTTGGTTTTGTCTTTTTATTGTATTTTAATATCATCGCATTAATTTTGTTAATCCTGCTGCGCCTGTTGATGGAATCAACTCAACAGAACACTGCTCACGCAGTTCAGTTGTGCTTTTATAACTTTTGATTTGAAATTGTTGTTCATCTTGACAGAAACATTGTTGTATGTCACACTGGGACAATCATCATCATTCTATCTACTACTACTCAGCTACTAAACAAAGATACTCGTACTACATACCAACAAGTTTAATACTTTTCGATTCTATTTCGCAGAAATCTTTAAGTGCTTGGGTAAATAATGTTGATGATGTTTCCAAATGTTAATAGCTTCTATGAAATAATGATTGTGATGATAACTTATGATATAATAAGGAAAAAAATTATCGTATCAAATTGGCCTAAGCAAGTGAAATGCGTAAGCTTACACTGGGATCCTAACATCAGCCTTCCAACCTACCTCTCGAAATTATCCAATCGTAGAACGACTCTTGGTATCCCTTTCTATTGGACAGATTCCACAATTGTTTTGAACTGGTTTGCTTCCCATGCTAGTATATGGAGTACCTTTGTGGCAAATAGAGTTTCTAAAATACAAGAGGTATCTACTATTCATCAATGGTTGCAAATTGATACAAAGTTGAACCCTGCGGATATTGTATCCCAAGGGATGTATCCAGGGGAACTGGGTACGAATAAGTTATGGCTAGAAGGCCGAGAAGTTTTGAAAGGGCCAAGGAATAATTGGAAAATTGGGGATCGACGGAAATTTACGTTTAGTTTAGCGACACAACTATCTATGGGATATGAGAATGTTGTTGGCAGTTGTAAATTCGTAAATGACTTTGCTAAGTTGCAGCGAGTCTTTGGTTATATATATAGATGGTTACGAATCTGTAGAAAAATTGACGTTAGGAATCCAAGGACACTGAGTGTAATAGAAAGAAGAAGGACGTGTTTTTGTGTTTCTCCTCCACTTGATACAACAAGACGATTTTACTGAGGGCCGACTGCCGGAACCACCCCAGTAAGAACTCATCATCATCCAACCTAATTGTTTTCCCCATATTGGTAGCATAAATTTAATTGTTCCTTTTCGGTTTACAAAGAATTTTTCCCTTTATATATGTTGGGACCTGTAAGACCACTAATTTGCAGCATGATCCACTTCGTGTTTTATGTCAATCGTACAACCTATACTACAACTTGGTATCTCTAACTAGAATCTTATCTATTAACTCACCTAAGCACTATGAACCGATTAACTTAATAAAATTTTCTTTATTTTTTGGTAATTGAAATCGAATTCGAACCTATAGTCACCATCGTGTCAACGAGTGTGGTGTCTGCACTAAACCTCTTTCCTCATCATCAGAGCAGTATGCCTACTCCGGATCTGCTTTATGTATTACGTCAGGGTAGGCATCCTTTTAGCATTAGAGGTCATTTTTCTGATCACCTATGTACGTCTAGGTTCACCGCATTTGTTGGCATGCGCCACCACTCAGGGAGGGCGGGGTCGTCAGGCTCGTGACTCTTTCCGGGAGTCCCCCTATCGATAAATTTATAATATTAGTATGTAATAAGTTAAAGCTAAAGTATCTTAATTGTACAACTCTACGTTTTAAGTTTTAAATTAAACTTTTTAGTGCATGCTTAGTACATGTATGTGGCTGATGACTGTTAGGTCTGTAGCCGCAAAGTTGTCACTAAGTTTGTATTGCCAGTAGTTCATTACCGAAGTGACTTGTGGTTCGGTTTTTAATGCGGGCTCTGAGAGGGAAAGTGGCATGGAATAGCTCTCAGTAGTTCTCAGTGGTAAAGGTAGCATAGGATTTCTCAAAGGTCGAAGATGAAAACTGAAACTGTCCAATAATGAACAATGGGTACAAGGTTTCTGGATGAACTCAACCCTGCCTGTCTATCCTATCCTAAATCATTCATTCAACTGTATTCATTTATTTTTTTAAGATAGAAACTCGAAAATCATATTTCGTTCAACTTAGATCTCTGTCAATAGCAGATCTATTCAAATCTTTTGTATCTATTATATAATTTATAGCTTCATACTATGCAAATAGATCTTTGACAATAGAATTATCTCTTTTACATACCATCAAATTGATTTAACTTTGTCCATTATTAACCTTTCTGTTATTAATATCTACACAGATAGCCAAGCGGCATTAAGTCCCTTTCGGCTATATACACTACATCCAAGCTTGTCACGGGCTGCCGCTCTTCTCTAGATACTCTAGGATGTCATGTACCCATACAATTATGCTGGGTGCCTGGACATAGAGATATCGTGGGCAATTGTGAAGCTGACGAACTAGCCAAAGAAGGGACGTTACGTGAGGATGTAACGTCTCCGGCTGGGATTCCGTTAGCAGAAAATTCTACCAAGTAAAAGCCAGTTGCTAAATCTCGGCAGAACCTCAATAAGCAAGACTATAAACGTACTAACGGGCCATTGCGTCATAGGCAAACATGCTGGCAGACTTGGGCTTCCTCACTAAGATTTCTGCCGCTGCTGTGGCTCAGAGGAGGAGGAGACTGTGTCATGTGTCAGTGTCCATCCTTCGCCAGAAGAAGATGGAACCACCTAGGCGCTGGATTTCTCTCCAGCTTAACCGAACTATCATTCCTACCAATCAGGGACATAGCTAGTTCATTTCGGATTTCAAATGGTTCTCCGAATCGGACTAAGCCTCTCGTCTGAGTGCTGCCACCTAACCTAACCTTTCTGTTAGGCTGTAAACTTTTGATCTGTTTATTGGATTCTTGCCGGTAGATGTTTCAAGCAACATTGTTGTTAATTATGGCATTGAAAGTGAAAATAATGAGGGAGTTTATTTGAGAAACCGCTAATAAGCCATAAATTGTAAATACAATCATAATGACTTAAGATACACGTATAAGAATATGTAGTGGTTTCAGTAATTTTGAGTTGTTAGTATAATTTGTTTTAATGCCTCATTAAACAGTCTTGGGTAGTGTTATAAATAAGAATATGAGTATGTCATTAAGAAGTAAAGGAAAGTATTGATTTTTGGGACCTGTAAGAAGTGTATCAATTCTTACCATAATATAAAGACTGAGAAAAGCGGAAAGGAATCAAAAAAAAAAAATAATAATAAGTTACCTATAGCACTGTAGGATAAGGGGCTGGTCAGCCCAACCTTAGCTGGAAACATACAAGCTTATTTTGAAATTGAGTTAAATTTTTATTGGGCGACTGATACCGAGTGATTCCGGGGCGAATCAACTCAATAGCTTAATCATGTTTGTTTTAAAAACAATTAAATATTTTTTACGATTGACATGAATTCCATTTATATTGTAACGTTTTTAAAATCGTGCAAAACAATATATATAAAATATCATATCATATCTTTGGTATAAGCAATGACCATTAAGAATTTAGTATAAATAATGGTAAAACCAAATATCCAATTCACTTTTAAATAGTTGATGTAACCAAATAACGAAAATGCTTGCTAAATTTATTATCTGTTTGGTAAGTAATTTGGATTACGGAATAAAAATGCTTCTTATAAAAAAACTTGTATTCTTAGTTTGTCATAAATGGTGCAATGGACCCCTTGGCTATTATTTCAAATATAACAGTTTTCCTTTCAGCAGGTAGTCCACCTCTTTTAAGTGGATGATTAAGTCAAGATGGTGACTGTGAGGTGGAAATATCTCAAGGTTCATTGTTATCAACTCTACCATTGGTTAGTGTACTACAAGTGGTATTTATTTTGTGCCCTCTGCTGACCGGTGTAATATCTTTGCTAACCAATTTCTTAAATACTTTGGAAGAAATTCTCAATGCTTTAGCACCAACAGTTTGTGCATTGTTATAATTGATAAAACTAATTGAAATGGATTGATTCGCAACAAAGTCTACAACGATATAGAAAATGAACCAATAATATAACCACTTTTACTTCTCCTTCTCTCTTCTTTCATTCATTGGATTTGCATCAATAAATTTGTATAAAAATTAACAAAATGTCTTTTATATTATAATACAATATATCTAAAACTCCACCACAATCAAAAACTTCTCACATTTGATTCATGTTATCCATTTTCAAAATCACAGTATCGACAATATTCTTTATTTGTCGGTGATTTAACAAATGTAATAATAGTTTACTATATGTGTTACAGAAGCGTACGCAGAAAAAAATTTCAGGGAGGGTTTTAGTGATCCCTTCAAATGTAGCATAAGATTAAGAAATGATTGCGAAAATAATGCAGCTAACTTAGATATACTTTATTTTATTATATACATACATTCACAAATGCATAAACTCCTTATAAAACGATATCGACTCTTCTCGGCAGTGCTGCCATGATATCCAAAATTTCTTCGCTTGAGACTTCGACATCTCTATGAATATTGAAAAGAGCCACCCCGTTCAATCTGTCCTCGCTAGTGGCATTTTGTAAGTAAGTTTTCAACCTACGAAGAGTTGAAAACGATCGTTCACTGGGTGTAGCAGATACAGGTAGAGTTGCAGCTATTTGCAGGTATCGATGCACAGTTGGATAAAACTTTTTGTCACAAATATTTAAAGTTTCAATAAAAGTTTTAGGCTCTTTTCCCTCTGTTATTCTCAAGCAGTATCTATAAATGAAAGTTTTTTCAACCATGCAATGAATTTTTTCATTTAATGAAAAATCGAAACTTCAGCTTCGAACTCTTCGGTAATAGTGTCATTATTCGGCCACTGAGTTTCGAAAATTTCCACAGTCTTTTTCAAGTGAGTTAAATCCAGCTTTGCTATTTTTGTTGGAAGAAGATCTTGTATATTTGATAAAATATCACGGTGTTAAAGAAATCTAGAATCCAATTCTTCTATATAGTGATCTAAGAACGGAATCATGATCGATCGGCAATAATATGGCTCTGGACCTCCTTCATAGTTGTCACAATTTTTTTGTTTCCCAACTACTCGAAGAACTTTTATTTCGAAGCCTCCTTCTTCGGCAATTTTTGTGGCAGTCTCGAAGATACTTTTAAATGAATCAGCTGCATTTCTACGCATTTCACGAATTTCTATGTGCAATCATTAGCGTATTGAACGCATAGACTCAAATCGCAATCTTCTACTGAGTTGACTCGAACTCAGACGTTTCGATTGAAGCCAGCAATGCATGAGGCTGAACCCCTGCGATTTTGTTCATTATTTGATTGCATTCTTACAAGGCCAAACACAATCATCCAAATGCTAGCTGAGAAGCTGCATGTTATTGTTGCGTAATTGCAATCTCTTTATTGAGACTTTTCCGGTGGACTTTCCAAAAATTTTATTACTCGTTGGGGATATGGCAATAGAAGTCTCTACCTAGTGCGGTTCATGTGATACAGAAATATAAAAACGTTAAATTTTGTATTTTTTCACTCAAAATGTTACTATAAATTTTTGCGGACAATTTCTTCAAGTTTGGAAACAGAAAATCTGGCGATCACTAAGCAATTCATACTTTAACTTATTATTTTTAATTTTTGAAGTAACGAATGTGTAAACTGATGAATTGTCTTGATGAAACAAAACATTCTTTTGCAGCAAAAACAGCAGTCTTTTCTTGATTTATTGTATTCAACACTGCTCGCATAATAATCTCTTTTGATTGATTTTCCTTTCTGAAGATAGTCATGGAAAATTATACCGCGTGAATACCAGAAATCTGACGCCATGTCCCAGCCTTGTCTCAAGTGTGAAATGATTAGAGATGAGCTAAATAGTGACACAGTGATTCTATGAACTGTGACTTAATCACAGTCTTTTGAAGGCAGAGGCACAGTTTACTTAGTTTAAACTGTGATTGGTAATCACAGCTTAGGGAGCAACTGAATCAAAGTGAGTCACAATCAATCAAGTAAAATGTGTCGCTCCCTTCAAATGACTGTGACTCAATTAGCGTTTAGAATCACTGTGTCACTGTTTAGCTCATCTCTAGAAATGATGGACCTATGTATGTTTCAACCATAACTTTGAATGGACGCATAAACTTAGGTTTTTTACTGTAAAACTTCGCCAAACACTTAATTGAAACATCATCCAGACGCTGTTTTTGTTCCATTGTGAGTGAAATCATCGCGTCACATATTTTGCGCACAGCTTTCTCATGTCTAAATTTTCAGTCCAAATGTGATGCATAGAACATTTTGAAATGCTATCATATCGACGAATACCCAATACCATATTCTAAATTTTCTTCACCATTTCAGGCATGTACACCTAATTTGATTGATAAACTGATTGGGGATGTTCACCATGGTAGCTCGTACGGCTTCTCTTAACATCTGCCACCCCATGTTCTTATAAGGGAAGGTGCAGAAGTGAATTTAGATTATCTTTGATATTTCGAAATTTGTTCCGTATGTACAAATTCACTGAGAGCGTATTGATGACAAAACAACGCGTTGCAACGAAGCGTCGTTAAATATTAAACTTAAGCTTAATAAGGCAGGTACATGGTCAATATTTTAGGTACTTTCTAACATGGTCAATCTTTCCTGATATACGTCAGGTAGGATATTTCTGAGAATAACCACTAAATTACGAAAGAATACAAGTCTGCACCTGCTTTCCTTGCATTTGTGTTATATGTACATTTGCAGACTGATATCGAGTGATTTCGGGAAGTATCAACCCTTCGTTACTATGGGTTAATTATTCTTTACATTGTTGTTTGGAAGGCAATTAAATATTTTTATGGCTGACATTATACTGTAATATTATCAAAATCGTGCAAAATCAATAACAATTCAGTACACGATTTTTATGGAATGATGTTTGTACTTCCAGAATTTTAGTATAAATATTTGTAAAATTCAAACACAATCATCAAATTCAACCTTCAATTGTTGAACTATCTAAAAGTCGAAAATGTTGGCAAAACTTATTTTCTGTTTGGTAAGTACTACTTAGTTCGGAATAACAAATAAGATTTCTATGTACTTATAAGAACAATTGTTTTTACATAGTTTGTTATAAATGGTGCAATGGAGACTTTGGCGATTCTCCCACTGGGTGGTGGCCTCCCATTGAGTGATGTACTGGATGGTCTACTAGGGGGTCTTTCACTAGATAGTCTACCACTGGATGAACTGCCTGTTTTAAGTGGAGGATTAAATGAAGGTGGTGAATGTGAGGTTGAAATTTCTCAAGGTTCATTGTTATCAACTCTACCATTGGTTAATACATTGCCCGTTTTAAGAGTGGTATTCATTTTATGCCCTCTGCTGACCAGTGTAATATCTTTGCTGACCAATCTCTTAAATGCTTTGGAAGGTATTCTCAATGTTTTAGCACCAACAGTTTGTGCATTGCTATAATTGATTAAACTAATTGAAATGGATTGACTCGCAACAAAGGCTACAACGATATAGAAAATGAACCAATAATATAACCAATTTTACTTCTCCTTCTCTTTTTTCACTCATTGGAATTGCATCAATAAATAATAAAATTTAATATATCCAAAGCTAAACCACGAGCATCTAATTCAAATATATCTATTATTTCTGACATATTAAATGCCACAAAAGTTTGACAGAAATCATTATAATGTATTGTACTTGATGTGATTTGATTCATGTTATCCATTTTCAAAATCACAGTATCGACAATATATAGTGTTTGTCAAGGATTAACCAACAACGATGGAATGTAAATCAGGGTTATCCAATCCGCAGGCGTATATAAGTACCAATATAACCCAAAACATAAATCTCTTTCATTCTGTTCCCTTTCCTAAGTTGCTCGCCCGAAGACCTTCTTTCATCATCATGTCTTGTCCCTGGAATACAAAAACGTTAGACATCCCTGCTCGCATAATAATCGCCTTTGATTGTTTTTTCTTTCTGAAGATATTTAATGAAAATTACTGATCTATGTGTCTTTGCATTCTTTAGAGACAATTCTGCACTTTTATATCATTGTTTTGATTGTTTCTTTGTCTCAAGTTTGAAATAATGGACCTGTTTCATACATGGTTTTGAATGGACGTAAAAACTTGGCTTTATTACTGTGAAACTTTGCACAAACTCTCAATTTAAACATCATCAAGACGCTGTTCCATTGTGAATGAGTTCATCGTTATGTTATCTTGTCCACAGCTGTCTCCTGTCCAGTCAAAATACGATGCATAGAACTTTTTGAAATGCTATCATATCTGCTAGCACATGTGCTATCAGACGATGGACATCTAATACAATTCACTAAATTTCCTTCACCATTTCGGGCATGTGCACCTCATTTAATTGATAAACTGAGTGGGGATGTTCACCATGTTAGCTCGTACGGCCTCCCTTAACCTCAGTTAGCCCATAATATTGTTACACAGTTTTAAAATTACACAAACTAGAAATCTGCTGTCATTTTGCGAGCGGCTACCAATTTGTGTGGTGTGAGGGTGATGCGGCGTGTGCAGCGATCTGACGGAGTTAAGTGGCGATCCAACGGCGACTAGAAGCTCGACGCGGTGATCTAACGGAGGCAAGTGGCGGCGTAGTGATCCAACGGCGACTTGCATCTTGAAGTGGTTATCCAACGGCGACAGGCAATGCAAAACACCCAAAACTTCTATCTTTGTTGTCGTCCAAAAGTCCAACATGGAGGTTTCTTCCTTAGTCCAGTTAAGCAAGTCCTGCTATTCGTTTTCTGTTTCTTAATGTCACTGACTTCTCGTTTGTTATTATTTCCTCTTCTTCTCTCCTAATTCAAGGCTACCTGCATTTATTAAAGTGCTGCCAAGGTGTCCTGGAAATGATCAATAGTTATCTATAGTTATCGATCATTTTTGTAACAATGTTTTGCTCTTCTAAGGGAAGGAGGTGAATCTAGTTAAGCTTTGGAATGTTGAAATTTGTTCCATATTTACAAATTCACTGAGAATGTTCACTATTGATGACTGCCAAACAAATACTAAACAACGTGGCGTCATTAAATTTTATACTTATAAAGTACTTTTTACCATATTCAATCTTTTGAAATATAAGCGCCCTCTCTACGAGGTTATTCCCAGAACTACCCTACCTGACGTATATCACGAAATACAATAATAAGAGTGTAGTCAGCCCGATTTTAGCTCGAAATACACCTGCTTTCCTTGAATTTCTATTAACTGTTTCTTTGCAGACTGATATCGGGTGATTTTGGGAAGAATCAACCCTTCATTACTATGGGTTAATTACATGTTTGTTTTGAAAACAATTACAAATTTGTATGGCAGACATGAATTCCATTATAATGTACTATTGTCAAAATCGTGCAAAATCAATAACAATTCATTACATAGTGTTTATCGAAAGGGGTTTGTACTTTAAGAATTTTAGTATAAATAATTGTAAAATTTACACAAAAGTATTAAATTCTACATTTAATTGTTGAACTATCCAAATGTCAAAAATGTTAGCAAATCTTGTTTTGTGTTTGGTAAGTACTAGTTCGGAATAAGAATTGAGATTTCAATGTACTTATAAAAACAATTCTTTTTACATAGTTTGTTATAAATGGTGCAATCGAGACTTTAGCAATTGTTCCAGGTCTGCCATTGCATAGTCTACTATCTGCTCTCCCACTGGATGGTATACTAGATGGTCTTACACTTAATGGTCTAGCTAAGGATGATTAAATCATACCATTGCCTGTCTTAAAAGTCGTATTCATTTTATGCCCTCTGCCCTCTTTATTTGCAAATCTGTTAAATGAATAGGAAGATATTCTCAAGGTTTGTGCATTACTATCGTATAAAGCTGATTGCATTCGAAACAAAGGCTACAGCGACATGGAAAATAAATCAATATCTTAATCAATTTCCTTTACTTCTCTCCATCTCTGTTCTTTAATTCATTGGATTTGCAACAATAAATTTTGTGAAAAAAAAAACAAAAAATATTTTTTTTATTTTATAATATTTCATTGTGTTTATCCAAACCGCCACCACCACGATCATGGAATTCTGGTATATTTATGACCATCATTTCTGATGTATCAAATGCCTCGATTGCTTGACAGAAATCATTATAATTTATTTGATGGGTTTTCGTACTATCCATTTCTAACATCACAGTATCAACCATATTCATTATTTGTCGGGGATTTAACAAATGCGACAATAGTTTATGTGCTACAATCACTAAATCCGTTTTTGTTATACGTCCATCTTTATTTTGATCATACATACTAAAGAGTACTAAAAACAGGGATTCATTAGGAATTATTTGATTCTTTTTCTTTTTATACGAAAGTCATTTAATAATGAAAGAGGGAAATTTGTATAGTTTTACAAAAAGGGACTTAAATTATTTATCAAAGAATGGCAAAAAGAAATGAGAAAAGCATCAGCTAAGAAAATCGAAAAGAATCCGGAGAATCATGAGAAACAAAATGCAGCACGCCGTGGCAAACGACTTTCTGCTGCTGTGAAGAATGATTTAAGGATTGATTGAAAGATACAAGTTAATTTGAAACACCCCTGCAGTATGCTAGGTGGCAAATATAGTCCCCGTTTCGTTAGTAATTCACTAGCCTATTTTCTTATGACATGGTGGCTAGTAAATTCACTAGTCGCTGGTTATGCAGAGGCGAATCAGTAATTGCGCGTTTCTATAGTAAGTCAACACTCCCTTTCGCATTACTAGTGGCTAGTGAATTCACTAGTCATAGGAAATGCATGCGGTGGCAATGATTAATGACACGACTGGAGAACAGTAATGCTGGCGTTCTAATGACATCGCCATGTTAAATACACCAGTTGAATGCATGCAAAAGGAGATTGTCTGAACTATTGTAGTGCCGGTAGCACCGGTTCCCAAGGGACGACTGATTCATACTGCAGGGACGTTATTTGCTTATAAAATATAGTTCAGTATTTGTTCCGCTATCGATATCTAACACTAAGCATTGTAGAAGTGAACTCCTTCCCCTTCAAATCAATATATGCAACGTCACTGATTCTTATTGGGTCTATCGACTTCGAATGTGAAGGGGAGTTTGGCAATTGAAATGGTGTTTGTACTGGTTCCTGATTCTCGGAACAAAAAGATTTGTTTGTTCCTTTATTAAATGACCCTCTTAGATAAGAAATGAAAACTTACAATGTAATTTAATATCAATATTTTCATTCATTTGTTCTTGTTTTGTGTTCAATGAATGAGCTTGAAAAATGCTTAGGAAGTTTGCAAAATCAACAAAATTTATTACATTCCGATCGGCAAACATACAATTGAGTATAGTTGGCAATAGTGAATTCATATGTAGAACACCATTATAGAAATTCCATTTTTGTAAATATTTCGGTGGATGCTCATCACCAGATTCAGAGACACCAGCAAAAAGGCAAAAACGATTATAAAGATATTGTATTTGACCTTTGGTAACTACACATGGAATATTATTTTCAGGCAATGGAATCCTTTTGTCAAGACTTACGTTTATGACGCAATTGATCCATATAGTCTTGTGGACATACTGGATAACGCTTACGATTGAATAGGCGACTACAAAATATGCCCATTGGAACAAAAACGCAAAATATTAAATTTCTTATTTCAAAATTTTGATTTTAATTTATTTATATTTTTACTGACAATCATTGAACATTTCTGTTTGTAAATCAAGTTTTTCCAGAATTTTTAGATTTCTTTGTTCAATTTCTGTTAGTTTTTGTAAAAGCATAACCCATAGTTTTTCCAATAGCTGAACACCTTGTCCATTAGGGAAGTAAAAATGTTCCAAATTAAGACCTTCTACATTTGGAAGTGGTTGATATATATCCTCAATTTCGGTATTGCAAAAGCATGAGGCAAAAAGACACTTTAGCGATGAGAAAATATTAGATTATAGAATGTATGAATTTTGGATATACTAACCACTAAGAAAGCGCTAAAATACCATTGAGTTGTGCTCATGATTGCACTTGATTTTGAACTGTTATTTCAAATATATTTTTTGAAATACTTTTTAGTTTATTTAAGTTATTAAATTTTTCAATTAAAAATAGTCACGATTTTTTAAGGGGTTAAAATTAAGGAAAAAAAAAACCTTCATAAAAAGCAACTTTGTTGAAAAACGTGAGAGTCGCCGCCACTCATTGAAGAGTATCTAGTAGTACATATTTATTCTAAAATAGATTCAACGTTAAGATAATCTGGATACTCCTTGATCTTATTTTATCTTTTCGGGTGCTCTTTTATCATTATTATGATATTTCATTTTACGATTGCAGGAGAACACAATAAAAATATCTAAGATTCTTTTAGATTTGAAGACAAGAAGCTGCAATAAGTGTCATTAGCGTGAAATATTGTTACAATCACAGAATCAACTACCAAGAATAATGTCACTTCTTCTTTCATACTAAGAAGATGGTTTTTCCATGACATACTAAGAGTATAAAGTTGTAATATTTTATTACATTTAGTTTAATGTATCTCTAGTACTATGAAGTTAAAGTGTAAATTGAAATGGTTAAAAAGAAAGATGCCTGTACACAATAAATGTGCCAGGTTCTGTGTTCTATGTACCCGGACATGTTGAAACTTCTGTAGTAGCCGCTTTTAATTATGACCATTTTGGTTACAATATTTTATAGTACGCATGAAAAATGTGCGCATGCTCTCAGCGGGTTGCCATTCAACCCAAAATGTGTTGTGTGTGCGTTGAGTTCGTTAACGAGTTCAGTTCAAAGGTAATGTGAGTCAAGACAGTGTTGTGGTAATAAAGACTCATTGACCTATACAAAGAAAGATGAGGAGCATATGTAATTTTGCTTTGGATAAATACAATAGAAACATAGATATTTTTTGTGTTAATTAAGATTTTTATAGATTTTATATAGTTTTTTTTTAGTGTGCACAAGTTTTTCCTAAAGAAACCATGATGATTCCACACGATTGTTGCTTAACAAAAGATTTTTCTTTTAAATTGTTGATCATAAATGATTTAATGCATAGTTTTATGGTGAGAAGACTTTCAATATTATTTTGATAATTTTATTGTAATTGTATTTCTAAGATACTGTTCGACAAGAAACTAAGAGGCATCTTCCGGTATTAGACTAAAAGTTACCTTTCTCTAATACGATGCACCGCCAATTTGTGAGCCCATAGACTAAGTGTCTCTTAAGCAGATGTAACCATTCATGAATTTATGAATTGTTAATAGCAAACCAACTATCTCATGAGGATTTCTGTATCTTGTCGGGGATCTAGCTTGGCCTGAAAGCTCTGAATGCAATACTTTTATCATTATATATTCATTATTTGCTATTGTCGACAGACGATAAGTTTTCATAAGTTATAAGTCACTTAAGCAAGTTTGGATGAGTTAATCACTAGTCCGGAATGCGAAATGGGAGGTCTAGGGGCCTTTTCAAGCATCGCGTTTGCCTGCTGTTGTCCTGTTGTTGATTGCCACGTGATTGAAATGTGTCTGCTGCTGTATCTGACAATCTTCTCAATTATCGTTTGGATTGAGTTTCGGACAAACCACTGCACACTTACCATCCTCCGCAGTAGCTTAGACTGAAACATCTGTGGATTTCCAGGTTTGAGTTAGCTGCAGTACCCCAAAGTTGTATACCGTAAGTCCATACCGGTTTCAGTATGGCCTTGTAACAGCTTATTATACCGGTTGAGCTTCGAATTCGTACTAAGCAGCCAACTCATTCTTCGAGATTTCAGGTACAACTGTTTCCTTTTGGTTGTAATGTGAGATTTCCAGGTGAGGTGCGTATCCAGTATCAATCCCAGGTACTTGACAGTGGCGCTATTTGGAATGACATCCCCGTTGATGAAGACGGCAGAGCATCTCGAGTGGTTCAGGGCAGTGTCATGCGCATATGCCGTTACGAGTTTTTTGTCTCTCAAGATCGGAGGTCCTTCGTATAGAGCGTGTATAGGAGAGGACACAACACAGTGCCGTCAGAAATTCCAGCTTGTATATTGTTTATGTGGGACTCTTGGCCTTCGCATCTGACATAAAAGGTCCTCTTGTATAGAAACGATTTAAGAACCAAATAGTATGGTGCAAGCAGCAACTTTTTTAGCTTAGAGAGGAGGCTGGGGTGCTAGACTCTGTCAAACGCTTGTCGGACATCTAGGAACACGGCACCATGTTCGGAAGGTATTAAGGATTTTTTGTACCAAGAATGTATTCTGACTGATATTTAGGATTATCTCTAACTTCCGCCGATCTCTTAATGTGATAGCAAAATTTTACTAAACATTTTATCAAGCTTAGTAGACTTACATATTAGGGCTGTGGTAAGAACACTCACTTTCGCATGGCATCTCTCACATCTGCAAGAACGAGAAAGGACCAAAGGTAATCCAGCATATGTTGAAATGTTAATTACTTTCTTATTGACAATTTATGTCAACTAAAAATCAATAACTTCTTGCGGTCAAGATAATTGCCTTCCTGACCCATCTTCCTATCTTACTTTATTCAAAAGAGAAGACTAAGGCAACAAACTTGTCAAAATTCAAAACTCAAATCAGAATTTGTGTGGTCGCTTGCGTTGAAGTCACGTTTCATCCAGTTAATTTTACTAAAGCAAATTAGGGGAAAAAAACTTAGAATTTGAAAGAAAGGTTTATGCTTTTTATCATTGATAATCTCAGCCTGACAACTAATTAAGCATAAGTTTTAGAAGCTTTTAATTGAAGAGCGCGCGCTCGCTTGCTCGCTTGAATTCTTTTGCTGATAAATCCGAAACCCGAAACACAAAGAAATTTAACATATTACGTGCATGAAACTGATGATGATGATCCAAACCAAACATCATCATCAACTTAATGCGTGACAATTACTGTTAGTCATCATCATTGGACAAACAAAAAAGCACCGTACAAAGACCCCGCGTTTCAAAGGAAATTTCTTTCATTGTTCAGTCATAAGTTTTTAAGTATTTCAGCATTTATGATGCCTCGAAAACACTGCGTGTGGCTTCGACATTTCACACTTAACACCACGCATCATTTTAATTATTTATTTGGTCATAAAACAGTCAAAAGTTAGGGAAAAGCACAACAATTTGTGGCATAACTCTGTACATACTATGAGTACATACACACATAAGTATCTTAAAGATACAGAGTGAGAAGAGAAAGATTAAAAACTTATTCGCCGCAGTCTTTTGCCGAAAATCGTTAAATTTTAACAAATTGCCAATGATTTTTATCTTTTAGCCAGCCAAGGCAACACAAAATGCAAGTTTTCAGTTTTTTTTGTAACTTTTATTTATGACTTAAACAACATTTTTCTTTAGATACTTTTTATACTTTTTTATTTTTGACAATTTCGCATAATTGACTGTTGAGTTATGAAGTTTGGTTTTGTTTGGTTTTAGTTAGTTTTTTTTTTGCTACTATGGCAAATATTTATTAATGATTCACGTACTTTGGCTTAGACGAAGTGATTAAAATTATTTTAATTAACTGAAAAATTTGGTAATTAAATTAATTTTAATAGTAAAATATTTTTTTAGATGATCTAAGCCACTAATTGCGAATATTTCATGTTGATTTCGCTATTATGTATTTATTTGGTTATTTCAAGTAATTTTTTGGTATAATTTTTTGAAAATACTTATATTGAAAGAATAAAAATAAAATTAGTTTTAATCAACTTAATTTTGTGACTAATTTTTTTGATCTTCCACACAAGGTAAACCGCTTTAATTTTTTCTGTAATTTAATTAATTTATACTTGAAACTCCTTGAGTTTAATTTATCATTTCTAAAATCTTTACGGCTTTCCAAGTGCACGGCTATAAAGCCAGAAAAAACAAAATAAATAAAAATTTATCTTAACTGCATTTGATCTTGTTTTGTTACGCATGCTCTGCCATCATGAATGGTACTTGCAATTTCTGGTGATAAATGACTTTCTTATGGACCGCCTGCAGTGTTAGCAGGCAGCAACTTGAGTTATCTTTATGATTTTCTGTTTGTCATACATGGTTAATCAAATAAAGAAAAAAGAAGTGTAAAATATTGTCAAATTTTGTTGTTGTTTAGCGAAGTGGTAATATTCTCCCGTAACTTGTGGGCAGATCACTGTAAAAAATATGTCCATAGAAAAAATTGTCACAGATTATTTAATGTATTGTTTTTATACACAAATTTGTATATCAATTTCAGTATATAAATTAAGTAAAAGAAAGATGATTCGCTTAGAAAATACTTAGGATCAGTATTCATTTTCTGAGCTGGATCACAGCACCTTAAACTGCTTAAACTTAACTTAATCTATCCAAGTTACATTTGCTTTCAAAAGATAGTCGATAGATCTGTCAGATACCTGGGCTTTTATCGTAACCTCACGCTAAACAAGGAGGAGAAAATCTTCAAAAAGATACTCATGGCTCGTGCCACGAGTTATGTCGGATTCTTACCGACTAAAAAGCCCCCTATCGCCTCGAAACCCTTTAATCCCTACGGAACTACCAAAGCATTACTACGTAGGTAGGGAAAAAATTGCCCTTATATGGGCGCCATTAAACGCTCGTACACTCACGAATGATGGTCGCTATTTCGGTGGCTATTTCGATCTCCTGCGAATTGCATGGAGATCCAAGGCTGTCGTACATCCTACTTCGCTGTTCTTCAAACCGAAGACACTCATGAGCGAGGTGCTCTGAGTCTTCTACGATGTTCAGGCAGAGGCCACAATATGGATTCTCGGCAAGCCCAAATCTGTGCAGATACCGCCTGAAGCACCCGTGGCTAGTAGCGAATTGGGTAAATTCGAAAGTAACGGCACCGCCGCTCCTCTTTAGCCAATCTGCTATATTGGGGATAAGGTGATGAATCATTCCTGCCTCTGCAGTGCTTCACCTTCACTGCCATATGTTTAAGTACCTGCTTCTGATCTCCAAACAGCTATTCCTATGGGAAGTTGCTCGGGCAAGGTATATATCCCTTGCAGCCAGGGCTTCCAAGCCAATTGGAAGTCTGCCTGCAAGTACGCCCGCCGCATCAAGTGCTCCTGTCCGATAGGCTCTACAGATCCTCAGGTTCGCAACTCTGTGTGCACTCTGTATTCCTCGCAAGTATGACTTAGTTGCGAGAGCCCCAAACCAAATTGGTGCTGCATAAAGCAGTATAAATTTACTCATCGAGCCTAGTAAAACCCGTATTTGCTGCCTGGGTCCACCTAGGTCTAGGAGATTCCTAGCCAACTTTTGTGTTGTGGCAGCTGCTTTTTTGGCTGAATCGATGAGATGGTACTTAAAACACAGACGGTGGTCCAGAAGTACTCCCAAGTACTTGATATAAAGCCCTGATTCTATGATGTGGTTCCCGATCCTCACTGAGAGTTTTTCAACCTTCTTCCTAGAGCTCATGAGTACCAGCTCGATTTTATGCTACGCCAAGCATAGATGATTCTGCCTAAACCAACTTCTTGAAGCTGCAACAGTTCTTTCGACTTTTGATGCGACCTCACTTAGCGTCTTTGCTACTACGATGATAGCGACGTCATCAGCATACCCAACTATCTCCACACCACTGGGTTTATTAATCCGCAGGATGTCATCGTACATGGCATTCCATAGTAATGATGCTAAATCCTTTCTGGACACATGCCATGCATCTTTAAAGCAACACAAAAATTGAAATTCTACAACTTTATCAAAGCCATTATGTGAGTAATTACAACATAAATAAAATATCGCAACATTTTTTTCGCAACGGAAGAAATAGTTGGGGTAACAAAGAACTATTTATTTTAGCTTGCTACAAACCTTTTGAAAAGGAATGACACTGTCAGGCGTTTGAACAAATCTCGCTTTCTAGAATTACCAATGTTCTTTCCAATTTTTTATTTCTCAAATCAAAATCTCCGCAGCAGACAAACGGTCTTCAAATTAATATCATCATATCACTATAAATTATACCACCTATATAAAAAATATTTTATACCTATGATAGACATACTCTTTTTATCATTCAAACTATTGCAAAAAGGTACGAGTATTATTACTTCATAATGTGTGCAGAACATTGCTTAGGAGATCTCTTAAAGTACTAGTATATCGAAATGATCTACTTTTTATAAACTAAAATTTGGAGCAGTTGCTCACAGATAATTTGTCAAAGTCAGAGATTCCTAATTACTGGAAGAGATAGCTCCAATACGAAATTTTCTTTATAGCCATTATTTTTTGGTGATTTATTCACTCATAGGTTAGGTTAGGTGGCAGCCCTCAGAAGAGGGGATCACTTAGGCACAAAAAAAGAGTATGGCCCATTGTGATACCAGTTGACACGGCACCCCCTTAGTCCGATGCGGAGAACCATTTGAATTCCGAAATGAACCCAGCAATGTCCCTGATTGGTAGGAATGATACTTCGGTTAAGCTGGAGAGAAACCCAGAGCCTTGGTGGTTTCTGGCGAGGGATGGACACTGGGACATGAGGTGAAGCACAGTCTCCTCCTCCTCTTCAGAGCCGCAGCTGCGGCAGAAATCGTAGTGAGGAAGTTCAAGTCTGCCAGCATGTTTGCCTATGACGCAATGGGAGTAGTAGTTAGTACGTTTATAGTCTTGCTTATAGAGGTTCTACCGAAATATAGCAGCTGGCCGGTTCGTTTCCTGTTCATATTAGATTAGGTTTGCCTAGCTATTCTGCAAGTGCCTTCTTCTACCCAGAGAGCATTGGCTTTTACTTGGTAGAATTTTCTGACAGTGAGCTTCTCTATTGCTAACGGAATACCAGCCGGAGACGTTACAACCTCGCGTAACATCTCTTCTTTAGCTAGTTCGTCGGCTTCACAGTTGCACACAATGTCTCTATGTCCGGGCACCCAGCTTAGTTGTGTGGGTACGTGACAGGCTAGAGTATCTAGAGAAGAGCGGCAGTCCGCGACAAGCTTGGATGTAGTGTATACACCCGAGAGGAACTTTATTGCCGCTTGGGTATCTGTATTTGACCTCGGAATGTAGTTATCTAAAAGCCAACGGGAGGCCATTAGTATGGCCATAACATCTGCTTAAAAGACGCTACAGTGGTCAGATAAGCGAAAGCTGAGCTTTAAGTTTGGGTTGTTCGAGAAGATGCAGCAGCCGAATTTTTTTTGTACCGTCCAGCCAGTCCTCCCTACTGGGAATGTGAGTGGAGAATTTCCGGTTAAAATTAAACTAAATTAAACTTTTATGAAGTCGCTTTGATTGAAAGAACTATGTTAGCTTCAATATACCGAAGTTAATGTTTCGTCTTTTTTTAGTTTCTTTGTTATGGATTTTTCTGAATAAAGAGTATTAAATTGTTCATAAAATCCAATAAAGTGTCATTCGAATTAAATAAATCATAAATATTCATCTTCATTGTTATTCAGTGTTAAATTTGGATCTTAAATAAAATTAATAATACCAATTAAACCATATAAGCTAATTAAGCTTTTATAATTAAATTAAATTAAACTAAAATAAAAAAAGAAAAAAAAAAAGAAAATGGAATTTAACTGAATCTCAAATCTAAAGATTTAAGTTAATTGCATTTGTGTATTGTACAACATCAATTATTTTGCAATACTCTTTAAACTATTAAGCATACACTAAAGTAGCAATAACAAGAGTAAAAACATTTAAATGATTATAAACAGTAATTATAATAATTATCTATAAATTACTATACTCATATTGTATGAATGCCGTATGTACTATACAATTGCACGGATTCGTTCGTATTCATGAGCTTGTCATAAAAAATAAAAATAAAATACAAAACAAGAAATGAAAACTTAAAATGTTTCTTATACTCGTATGATTTTGTGTTCACTCGACATTTGCCGCAAGTATGGTAGTTTCGGGTTGAAAACAAATATAAAACGTGGCCAACTACATTTGTGGCATGATGAGTGGAAAATTTTCTTTAGAAAAGCAAAACAAAAAAACCTATATACTCGTACAATATTATTTAGTTCAAATTATATTTAATTTGTAATTTTCAACATTAAAACAAGACAACAAGCAGCACAGCACAACTGGTTGTGTCAGTAGTCGAACTCAATGTGTCTTTCAGTCTACCGCAACCAAATCTTGTCCTGTCTTCTGTCTCTGGAATCAACAGATCTAACCAATTTGGCTTTGGTCAAAAAAAAAATAAAGTCAAGTTAGAAACGTGTTTGCCACATGTTTACTTGTTTTTTTTTTTTTTGCTATGCTTATTATTGTTGTTATTATTATTAAAATTGTTGTTATTGCATTTTAGTACTACTACGAGTATAATAATGTTGTGTTGGTTATAAAGTAATTAGCCTCAATTTAATGTTTATACTTTTGTTGATTATGATTATGTTAATTATAAGATTTTATGTGACATTTCGTTTGTTGTTAAACATGACAAAGAAAATTATGAAGACCTAGAGAGAGGGGGGGACCTTGTCAAGTACTTAATACAATAGAAACAAGTCATGATGGCAACACTTCAAAAGCCAAGTCATGTTAAAACTTGCTATTTTAACCTAATTGCATGCAATGCTTTGCTTCATGGCATGATGTCGAACCTCAATAGTTCTGGAGTAACTGAAAGTAAGTAGAATTAGGAAATTATCATCAAATTTGAAGAAGCTATCTTTGGTTTAACTGGTGATGTCAATTCATTCATAAAAGAAAAACATTCCCATTTCCTTTCAATTGAAAGTTCAATATTCATGTCTTAACTGAAGCGATTGGACATTATTTTCTCGTCCAGATGCTAAAGTCTCTATAAAAAGCTAAAATATGAGACATTGACCCTGGATAAAAGTCTGAAATGAAAGGCAAGCTTCAGCAACTAATTATCAGGTGGAAACAAAGTCTTGACACAGTTCGAAGCTGTCTCTATATAACAATATTCTGCTTTTCAAGTCAAACCTCCTTTAACCTTAGTTGATAGATACTCTGTGCTATATTTTGACAAGAACAGTAATAGTATGAAATGAGATTTTCAAATTCTATTGAAAATGGATGATATCGGAAGATTCATTATACCTGTGTTTAATGAACTAGTCGTAGGCCAAGACTCTAGTGAGTACATCCACCGACTTAAGAGAAATAATCATCTACATGATTGGTACTTTAACTTATTTCGACCAAAGCCCACTTCACGATTGAAAAATATTCAAGTGTCCCCCATATATTTTCAATTAACTTTTTTTTTAGATATAATTCATCTGCCGTTGCCCCTGTTTTTGCTTTAAGGACCGCTAATCTGAGCCACAAGAAAACTTATGCTCTAGAGTAGGGGTCTCCAAACAACGGCTCGCAGTGTCATCAATCCGGCACATATAATTAATTTGAATTAAAAAATGATCGCGGTGCAACCATATTATTGTACTTTACTGGGGTTGCATAGTGCACTGTACTGTCAGATGTACTGGCTAAATGTTTGTTGTGATTATAACATTATTAGATTTTATGCTATAAAAAGGGCAATTCTGAAAATGTGTGCCAGGGTACAAAAATACTTAAGCAACTCACGTCACACAACCACAAACTGATATCTTTCTGCTTGTGATTTTTGCTTCGTTTTCGCCTTCTATTATAACATTTTGATGTGAGATTAGTCAAATTTTTTTTGTAACTATTCTCACTCACAGACCATTTTTTTCTCATCGAGCAACAAGAAGCTAACAACTTTTGCACAACAAAACAAATTATTGTGCTCTGTGAGTGAGATAGGTTGCTTCAACTTTTTCACTTTTTCTCCGAGTTGGCGACATTGAAAATAAAAGATGATTCTCATTTGCGACCTCTGTAAGAAATTATAGATATTGGCAGGAAAATTAAAACTGTGTTGGCCCTTGGAACTCACTGAAACAATCAGTATGACCCCAATGCTGAAAGGTTTGGAGACGCCTGCTCTAGAAGATTCCTTGAAATGTATATAGTTCTACTGGATTTTATATGTATGTTTTACTTCTGAAGCCAAGAGGGAGGAAATCCTGCTCACCTTGCGATTGAGATCTCTTTTCTGATTAGTGGGTTATCATTTTGGATTTCACTACAAATTAGTCTGAAGATGAACTTGAATAAAAATCTGAATTGTCGGGCTCACATCAAGCTTTAAGAGAGTAGGCGAAGTCTTTACTGCTTTGACATAGATCAAAGCGGTTACTGCTCAAGAATCTTCACCTTTTCAAGGCGAAACTAAAACCTGCACTTTGTACTCAAATATTCAGACATTTACAGAGTTTCTAATTAATAAGCTCCACCGTAGGTTAATTGATACTCCATGGTTGGCTAAGTTAAGAAAATAACCATTTTAACGAGAATATTTGAAGACAAAGATGAATTCGGAATATTTAACATGAAACATTTTGTACGATTTCACTACTTGGTCTACCCAGACTCTAGTGGGTATATCTGCTGACTCCATATGAAACACCCTATCAGTGTAGCCTTAATTGTAGATGCTAGTCTGTTATTGTAAGTTTTAACTTATACTTACTGGTAACATATATTTTTAATTTTGAAATACGTTTTTCCAGGATATTGTTATTTTCTTTTGGAACTATCAATCGATTGATTCAAATTTTTAACATAATAAACATTGATTAGTCTACCACTTTTTGCAACTATTAAGGGTTTTAAGTTTGAGTATGTAATCAAATTTTACGGTTATTATGTTTTTCACTGTTCGAATTAATACACATTTCACTTTCATAAAAGGAATATAAAAACGAGAATCATATAAAAAGAAATAAAAACAATAAATAAACCTAATCAAGCTGTTAAAGGAACGCGCTAACATTGATGCCATGATGTTTGCCAACCGAGGCAGGCAGGCAGGCAGGCAGGCAATCAATGCCGAACCAATATTCTTGTTGATCATCATAAAAGTACTATGTGTGATGATGATCATGACGAAGATGAACCGCATTCTGTACTCTAGATTGATGGGGCGCGCGCCACATGCATGCAAGCGAATGTATGCATATGCAAACGTCAAAATCAAGTGTAGAGACGCCGACGAGACAAAACAAATTTCCGACTGTTTTTTAAGATTAAAACGAATCCAATAAACAAATAGTTTAAGGTGCTCAAGCAATGGGCCTTTCTTAATGATGGACAGCTTCACAAAAAATAAAAAAAAAACTCAAAGAAAAACGAAATTTGTTTCTTTTTTGATGTTTGAAGATCCACGACAACACAAAATAAATAAAGTTGTATGAATTTCAATTTGCTTTTCGTGGTTGCGTTAAGCCAAATTAACCGCAGGCTCAGCACAGACAGTTGCAACCCTCTTCTACTTATATTTTCGTAGTGTTCAAAAAACTACATATACTTATACATTAGATACATACACAGATACAATACATTTGACGAGTATTGATGAGTTTTAATAAATTGTTGATGAGTTTTTGAGCGCATTTTCTCATCATTTTGTATTTCATTTCGTTTCGCTCTGTTTTCTTGACATGAAATGACGACTCTATGACTCTCATATACCATGATAAAGGGGGGATAGTACTACTATATTATGTATGAGAGGGGGAAGTACTATAACATCATGTAGTATGAGAATTGTGAATTCATTTGAAGTGGCGTCGTCATCATCGGTCGTACAATATTTCTCAATGCTGTCATGTAGCGCCATGCAGAGTTGTTAGTAATTGAGCTGATGCTGCGTTTTTAACATGGTTGGGGCTCAGAGAATCTCCTCCTCGGGCATCTCGGGCATCATTGGTTTAGTTTGCTTGCTTAGCGTAACATTTAATTGCCGCCATTATTAAACTCATTTATCGTGTTTTAATTTTCCTTGTTGAGCTTGTTGTAGCACATCAGGTGTTTATATACAACACACTCCACTCAGCCAGCCAGCCAGTCAGCCAGCCAGCCAGCCATGTGTGTTGTGTTTACTCTTCAGATACTCGTCTGTTCATCTTCATTGCCTCGATTGAACGTTGTAGTCGTAATTAGCGTTGATGATGATATTGGTCTATCTAGTATGTAGACATGAATTCAAAGCCAGACAGACATGCCATCTTCAGGCCGTCTTAAGGCCTTTAACAGACATGACTTTGGTTTGCTTTAGTTTGCAGCTGCCATGATTTGGTGCTGATGCAGCAGTTTACATGAAAATTAAGTTGTTTGCTTAATTAATAAAAGTAGTTTTTAATATGGATACGCTATAACATATATAAAGATGCTTATGATGCTTATGATGATGATGATACTACTATTGTTAATAGTCTATCTAGTACATCAATAAGAACGAAAGACTTAAGCAACAAACTCACTCAGACACTCACTCAAATTGAAGCTGTGAAATTAGTTTCTCTTTTTCTATTTCTGTTGTGATCATAAAATATAATGAAAAACTGTTTACAGAGACAGTGCTCAGTGGCAATCATGAGATTGATTAAAGTAAGTATATTCATACGAAGGCGTGTGTACATGAAAATTAAATACAAAAAAATGAAACCAAACCAAATAATGTCACATTCAATGGATGCCTTCATAAAAAATATTTAGTATGATATTTTTAAAAGACTTAAACACACAGAAAGAGCAGTGTGAGCAGAAAGATCGGTGTGCTTTTCAGTTCATTCGCATTGCTTCCGAGAAATTGGTGTAAATTATGTCCAAGTTTGGTATGACAAAGTTTTTGGTGTTGCCGCCACTTTGTCTCTTGTCTCTGATTTTGATTGTCTTCTTAGTTGCACTTAAATTATTTTAATTGTTGCATTTTTGTTATTTCCATTATTATTATTATTATGAAGTGCGTGCCACTGTGTTGCACAGTGGCAACAAATGTTGCAGCACGTCGTCAACCACTGCATTTTCTTAGTTTATTTATGTTTCTCACTTTTTAGTCATTTATTTCTGACCAAGTTTATTTCACTACTTGGTTTTGCTTAAATTAGTTTAGTTCACAGCATTTTGTCTGTGGTGATGGCAACAAGTGTCGCAGATACTCATTCATTCATTCATTCATTCAATCTTGTTTATCTAAAAAGTTACAGGCACCACACCCACTTGTTTGTTTTGCTTATTTATTTTGTGTGGTGCGGCATGAATTTATTGTGCAACTTACAATATACAAAAACAGTTGACCATATGTGTGAGTACGAGTGAGAGAAGTCACGTTGTTAGTGCGTTTACAGACTTAATTATTTTACTAAGAAAATAATTTCAAGGTATTTTCTGATTTAAGATTGTTTTGGGTTACGTACATATATTGACCGACTCACTTAACTGAGAGTTGATAAGTCCTTGATTTTGTAAGAGAATTGCAATAAGTATAGAAGGAAATTTCAGTTTAACTGAAAATGTTATACCGTTCATGGAAGGTCAATTTTTTTATTAAGTCTCATAAGTATGGATCTATCTCCAGGCAGAAATACACGCAGTCTGGTAGGCAGCAAACTTAATTAACTCCCCAATGCACACATCGATTTAAGTTGACAGCCAGGTCGCTATCAAGACAGTCGGCCTACAGAGCCTCATGAGCAAAATCATACGGTAAAAGCTCTTAATTACAGTATATCCTCTCCTGCCTGGAACTGAAAACCAGAGATCTAGCAGGCAGGAAGTGGGCAAATGAGTCTTGCAGTACTGTCGCTAGGACACTCTGATCATGCTATCAACCAAAGAGTACCTCCGAGCTCCTACACTTCAACAAGAAAAGGATTCGGACGTTGATGGGTGTTATAACGGGGCAGTGCACCAATGGGCTGATGGCCAACAGGTTGCATGTTCCACATCAAGACTTCTGTCGTAACTGTGAAGATGAGGAGGAACCGGAGAGCATCCAACACCACCGTTGTGATTGCCCTGCTTTTCTATGTAGACGAACCCGATTTCTCAGGAAACTATTCTTCGAGGAGTTGGGTAGTTTGGCAAAATGGGGGACTTGGCTCTGTTCGTGAACGTCTTAGGTTGGTTTTAGACAAACAGGGTAATCTCTGGGACCAACATTGGACAGTAGTGGATTACCCTACATCCTTCACAATCCCCCCAATGGGGATCACAAGGCTTCTGGGTGAACTCGCGAACAATTGCGAGGGGCTCGCATAACCTGGATCTATCTAATCAGTTCTTTTATCAAATGAAAGTTTAATAATTGAAACGTAAGTTTAAATGATCGTTTTTATATGGTTGCCATGTTATTCAGCATTTGAATTATTGCGACTCAGTAAAGCATCAATATGAATTTTAAGATTTCTTTCTCAAAAGGAGAGAAGGAGGAAGATTTGGTTATTATATTCACCATGCTTTTATAAGTATAATTCGTTACTTACAAAAGATTAATCTGGCGGAAAAGAAAGACTCTTTTCAGTTCAATAGATTGTCATTACTTTGTTAATTATATATTTATGGGGTTTTCATTACTCTTCAAAAGCAACTACGGAAATATTTAGATTTCTATCTCATAAACTGAAAGAGTAGTTGGAAATCTATTTCACCTTCTTCACATTTTCAGATCTCTATGGAAATTTTTAGATCTCTTTTACAAAAATTTAAGCAGTAACTCGTAAGTGAAGTTTTAGTTTATAGAATTTTGATCGAAAAAAAACGAATAACTCTATTCTCTGTTGACTGTTACTAACTTTCCTTGAAAACTTAATAAACATATCTCTCTTAATGCAAGATGCATATATGATAAAAGACAGTCATGTGTGTGGACTTCATTCACGATTTCCTTTATTGGTTCACCTTTATGAAAATCGATTGCCAAGTTCAAATTGGTAAGTAACCAACCAACGAATCTTTACCACTGCTGTATGCTTAATTTTTACCAGACTGAATGTCGCCGCCGACAACAAAAATTCTGTTTGCCAGCTGTTAATGAAAATGAAATTTTAGTTAAGACTTTCAGTGTGTGTCTCCTTAACCAAAACACAGAATTAGTACTACTACTTCAGTTCAACGAAATCGTTCGGTCTAATCTTTGTCGCACAATCAGCGACCAGTTTAGGCTGCATCATAATCAAGTTCAACTCCCGCTTTGTTGGCGGCAAATTGTGTTGTGATCGTTGTTCTTGTATTCATCCATTTAATGAACGAATGAACTCCAACACCATTAAGTTACAACACACTTTTGAATTCATGCGTAAAATTAAAATAAAAAGCACAGAACAACTTGCGAGTCTCGGAAATATGTAGTTTCATTCCCCAAAAGATCAAGATGCAAATGTTATATGTACGTATGTATGTATGTTGTTGCTATGTAAAGAGGACTGGGCCTAATAAAATGTTTACCTTTTGGTTTCGTTGGATTTCATTAGGTTGTGGTTTAGATAGGATGAGATTCGATGCGATGGGATGGGATGGGATGGGATGGGATGGATGCTTTAACTTGTTACCTGTTGTTGCCTTTGTTGCTTGTTAATTTTTTTTTTTTCTTTTTGACCAAGTAAAGTGTTTTCGCGCGTATTTTGTGTGCAATTAATTAAGTTGGCCACTTGGTTTCTTGGTCTCTTTATCTCTCTTCTTCTTTTTGTTATTGTTTTTTATTGCGAATTCTCTTGAACATGTCTAATTAGTTGTTCTTGTTCTTGTTGTTTGTTGCTTTGTCTTGTGTTCTGTTGTATTATGTATCTATGTTAGTTGTTGTTTTTGTTGATAAAAATGTACAAAACGCATTTAAACGTTTTCAAGCATAAACGTAAATTTAAGTCAATCGTACTGATCTCACTCCTCATTCTGTGCAGGTCTTCTGGTTATTGCTGGAATTCCTAATGGATATCATCAAGTAGATGCCATTTCAGTTCAACATTTTAAGTATTGAAAGGCATTCACTTACTTTGGTTGAATGGAAAAGATTAAGATTATTTACAGAGGCTATTAATTGTAGGTTTCTGAAAAGAACTACACATGTATATATATAGTATGGATTTTAAGTTTCTGGATCATTATACTGTTCAGGCAGTGAATTATTAGTATTATAGGTTTGTCAAGAAGTTTGTGACACACAGAAGGAGACATCCCTAAATTTAAGACAGAGTTGGTTCTTATGAGCTCCAGGATAAAGGTGAAAACACTCTCGGTTAGAATTGGGAGCCATTCTTTTGAGTCGAGCCTTGCATCAAATACCTGGGTGTACTCTTGGACCATCGACTATGTTTCAAGTGGCACTTAAACGAGTCAGCCAAAAAAGCAGCTACCATCACACAAAAACTGGCCAGGATTCTCCCAAGCCTAGGGGGACCCAGACAACAATCTCGGGTTCTGCTAGGTTCGGTGAGTAAGTCCATACTGCTTTATGCGGCTCCAATCTGGGCCGGGGAACTTGCAACCAAGTCATACCTTCGTGGTATAAGGAGTGCTCACAGCGTTGCTAACCTCAGGATTTGTAGAGCGTATCGCACAGTGGCAAACGATGCAGCGGGTATCCTTGCAGACAGACTGTCAATCGATCTGGAAGCCCTGGCTGCCAGGGACAAGTACATCGGACGTGCATCCTCTCAGGTAGCAGACATGGAGGAGATTAAGTCCAGTTACCTGAACATCTGGCAGCACAGGTGGAGTAGGGCAGAATCGCGGAGGATACACCAGCTTATCCCAGATATTATGAATTGGCTTAAGCGTCGTTCTGGTGATGTAGAGTTCGAATTTACTCAATTCGCAAGTGGCCATGGCTGTATCAGGCAGTATCTCCACAGGTTTGGGCTCGCTGCGGATCCGTTCTGTGGTCTGTGCAGAGATGTCGTGGAGGATCCGGAGCATCTTCTTCATGAGTACCCCCGTTTCGAAGCGGAGCGACGAAGAGTGTATGCGCGCCTTGGATCTCCTTGCAGCTCACATGAGATTGTAAGGCGCATGGAAACATCGGTGGATGACTCGGCATACTTCTCTTCTGAAAATGCCAACATTATGAGGGGTGGTCGAATGTACGAGTGAACAATGGCGCCTGCATATTTTAAGCTTACATCCCTCCCTACGAAGGAATGCTTCAGCGGTGCCGTAGGGATTGAAAGGGTCTTGAGGCGATAGGGGGTTTTTTAGTCGGTAGGCTAATGAATCCGACATAACTTGTGGCACGGGCCATAGGTATCTTTGGAAGATTTTTACCTCCTTGTTTCGCATTGCAAAAAAAAAAAAAAAAAAAACCCTAAATATAAGTCAAATCAATAATGTCAAATTCTACCTTTAAACGACTATTTTCAGATTTCAATGCTTTCAATACTTGCTCTATTGCGGTTGTCCGAGGTAAACATAGAATGTTTACTGCAGAAAATGTTATGTATGCATAATGCTTGTTTACGTACTGCGTTTCGCAGATTTGTACTGAGTTTCAGATCCAAAACCTGCGTACTGCGTTTTTTACCAAAATACTGCAATTGTAATGCATTCACACTGCATTTTTAGGGTTCCGTACACAAGGAGTGCCAACGCGACCCTATTATAAAGTCTACACTGTCCGTCCATCCGTCCATCAGAGAGCTCTATCTCATGAACCGTACTAGGTAGAGAGTTGAAATTATCACAGAGTGTGTAAATCAATTACGTGTATAACGACAAATACTATAAAATAAAATAAAGTTAAGAACGTTGAGGTGTCACCAGTACAGACCCAAATTAAAATTACCGTTCTTATTACAGCTAGGAAGGGTACCTCCCATACAAACCCAAATTCAAATTAAAGTTCTTATTATCTTTTGTATATCAATTTAATTAACTTTTTTAGCATACTTTAGGCGCTTTAATTTTATATAACTTCAGATAAAGGCACAAGCTTTACATCCAATGAAATTGCATACATATTGGTAAAACCTTGTGCAGTGGTACGGTACCCTTCGTGTGCGAGTTCGAGTCCCAATTCACCGATTTTTATAATACTGTTCAAATGTAAAATGTTCAAAAAAATTAATAGTGCAATCGATTTTAGTGAATTTTCAATGTTTTCTAATTATCAGAAATCTATAAGGCATCGGTTCATACAAAACATCTTCGACAAATAAGGCAAGAAAACGTGTTCTATTCCAACACACACCAATCGGAATTCAGTAAAATAGAAAAAAACATTGTGTTTTCTTGTTTCGTTTGGTGTGTGTCGAAATTTTGTCTTAAAAAAACGAAAGACCAGCAATATTCTTTTGGGTTCTGCCATAAGAAGGTCTACCATAAGGTGTGTGTTGACCATTTGCAAATTTGTCGCCATGCATTTTGTCTTGTCTGCTTCGGTGTGTGCATCCTCATAAGAAACAGTGTACTATTGTTTCGTCAGACAAAGAAAAAAACATTTTAGTAAATAAGACTGCTTACTATAAAGAAAACTTGGACACCTGGATAAAGTCATTCAAGTGTAAGAGAACACTTGCTGAAAACTATATAAATTGCTTCCTTCTGAGGAAATTTTTATTTATGGCTTTTTTTTTTAATTTTCCTGAATTAAATTGCCTCCTTCTCTAGGCCTGCTTCATTCATTGCTCATTGTTAGTTAATTTTGTTTTAGAAAGTTTAATTTTTAATTTTTTTTTTGGTTCCCCAAGAATTATTTTATTCTTCTTCTGATTCTTGCTTATTGTCTGTGTTAGTTAGTTTTTTTTTTTTTGAAAATATTTAAGATTTTATTTTTTAAAAGAGTCGCTGTCCATCTTTTTAAATTTTTAATTGAAATTTTATTTTTTGAATTTTATTTTTCTACATAATGTTGTACAGTACGTATTTATTATAGATTTTTTTTTTTGATTTGATTCCACCACCAGCGTGCGATCACCTTTGGTAATGTGATCTGTAGTTGTTCGATTGGAAGTTAATAAAGTTCATTAATGAAATCAATTTGAAATACAAATCACAAGGGTTACTAAGTTCCTAAGATCCTGTATATCTAGTATAATATAATCCATCTATATCTATATATATACATGTATAATCGTAAGCCTTTTTGTGTCTATGCACGCTAATCTCAGGAATGGCTTAACCAATTTGAATGGGGTTTTCACAGGTGTATTGAAACAAGCTTCCTGTAACATATAGCTTTTATTTTATCAAAATCGACACACTAAATCAAAAGATAATCATATTTTTAATTCTGTTGCCTACTTTTTGGCTGATTTTCGAATGTCTCCTTAAACAGCTGATGATTAGGAAAAAAAATTAACAAACACCTGTTTCGTATACCTCACGCGTACGAAGTCGAGGGTACAGCTAGTTTTGTAATATGTATTAAAAATGTTTGGGAGAAAATAGGTACAAATACAGGGTTTTCCATTAAGAGGTTATTTTGATATTCAAAGAAAAATGGCATTTTTTGAGATAAATGATCGGATGTTTATTTCATTATAAAGAGGAAGGTATGCCGTTAATAATGAAAAAAAAACATCAGCCAAATGGCCACCACGACCACGCTTACAGGACCATATCCTTTTCATGAAATTTTCCATAACCAAATTGCAAAGTGATTGCCCTATGTCCTGGATAACCTCACGAATTCCATCTTTGAGGTCTTGAATCGACGCCGGGATATTGGCGTAGACCTTATCTTTTACGTGGCCCCAAAGGAAGAAGTCGCAAGGTGTTAAATCACAAGATCTCGGTGGCCAATTGTGATCACCTCTTCGAGAGATAACACGGTCCAGAAACTTTTCCCGTAAAAGATCAATGGTTTCGTTGCCTGTGTGGCACGTAAGGCCATTTTGTTGAAAGTAAACGTTGTCCAGATCAATACCATCCAATTTCGACCATAAAAAGTTATTAATCATCTCTCGATAGCGCAATCAATTCACCGTAACTGTTGCTCCAGCCTCATTTTCGAAAAAGTAAGGTCATATGACCCCGCCGGACCATAAACCGCAGCAAACAGTTACACGTTGAGGATGGAGAGGCTTTTCAACAATAACTCTTGGGTTTTCCGAGCCACAGATGCGACAATTTTGCTTGTTCACGTAGCCAGCGAGGTGGAAATGGGCCTCATCAGTCAACATTATTTTTCGATGGAATTCCGGATCATTTCTATGCATTTCAAGGACCCAATCAGCAAAGACACGACGTTGTTGATGATCGGCCAGCTTGAATTCTTGTGTTAACTGAACTTTATAAGCCTTGAGACCCAAGTCTTTATGCAAAATACGGTGTAATGACGTTTGTGAAATGCTCAATTCTAAAGAACGATGAGGAATGGACAAACCTGGGTTTTCTTCAACATTTTTATTAATGGCATAGTTTCTCTTGTCAAATGTCAAAAAATTACAGCTTCAAAAGTGACTTTTTATACGACCCAATATAATATTTATATAAGCTCATTCTCAGGAGCATGAAGGGTATTACAACTTTGGCATAGTCAAAGATAACCTTTTCTTCTGGTTTTTGATTTAAAGTGGTAAGGGGAACAATGGCATTATATTGTGAAAATGTCCTCTTTTTCCTGAAATAAGTGTTAGTAAACTCAATTAATCGACAAAGATACATTTGAAAATTCATTTTAATAGGTATAAATCAGAGCAGAGGCTTTCCTGCATATCCAAAAATAGCCTAAAACATAAACAACCCATCACCAGGTTTCGTGTTCGTCCAGTCTGTTGTGGATGCCCCCATAATTGAAATAAACTTCAGCAAATACCAAAATAAATGGTTTGGGTATAAAGAAGTACAGGCTTTTCACTAAGACTTACTGAACTCATCTTTTAGATATACAAATATTATTAAAACCTCAATGAGTCCTTATTTTATTGTAACTCATGTTCTTTTGAATACCTAGGAGACGATATTCCCGGTTGCAGCATTTGTGTCTTCTGCTACGCTTGATCTCTACATTATTGCTAGGGTCTTTTACAAAAATCAGGATCTTGTTTCTCTAGTAAATGACACTGGCTGAATCAGACATAAATTCTAGTTTGTTTTCCTTCAATACTGTTATCAAACCAAGATATCTATTGATAAAGACAAACTTCTTTTAAATTTAAATATTAGCCAAATCTTCACTAACGAATAAATTTGGAATACTTGACTTTATAACCTAAGAAAATCTTGAGTATGTTCATTAATTTATTACAACGGTACTTGAAGATGCAGATCAAAGAACAATTTTGCAATCGTAAACAAAAAGTTCTTATACTTTCGTCCCTGCGGTACTATGCTTGTAACTTTTGCAAACTCTTTTCCTGTCAAAGTAATGTCCCCGAAATGGCGGCTTGTAAAGCTACTCTATGGTAATAACAGACAAATCGTGCATGCTACTAGCCTTCATTATATTATAGTAGCCTTTGAAGCACCACAAAAAAAGGTAATACTAAATTGATGTGGTTTCTAATTCTTTTCAAAGCAATGGTAACTGAGCTTTCTTCTTCTTTAGACTTTAGACTATTATATCATTTTCATTATTAACCCCTTTGTTTTTGGTTCCTTGTGGCAAATTCCTTTTAAGATACTTACTATATGATTCTAAGTTTATTATGTGAGAAATAACAATAAAGTTAAAGACATTCATTTCGTATTGAAAGAACCCAGAGGAATATCATAGAAGCTGTATATCAATAATACTATTATATGATTTCTCAATCATAATGGCCTTTTAATGTTTTCACTGTTTTCTCTGATGATTTTCTAACACCATAGTAAACATAAAACTCAACTATTTGCCCTTAAACTAATGCCAAAAATACATACCACATATATATGTCTTAGGGCTTTGGCATTCCAGTGTTTATTCTTATATGGTAGTACTAAGAAATCTTCACTCAGGTTTAGTTGGTTTTGATGTTCTCTGTTTTTTTTAAATTCAATCAGCTGCCTTTTGTTATTGCAGTATAGCAACCCGACAGAACAACTGCCTGCAACTTTAAAACTATACACAAATGTATCCTGTTAATTTAAATTTAATTATAGCCTAAAAACCAGCAGCACTACACCAACTTACATACATATTTGACTACCACAATCATACATATATTATATCGTAATATTCTCGCAGTTTACCAAAGTGAGTGAGTATCTTACAAGGCAACCAATCCTAAGACGTAAGCTCCAAAGGCAATTCTCGTACATTTCGAGAAGTTGTTAAAACAGAAATTGAATGCATATTTTGACTATTATGTATATTTTGTACGAATGCCCATCATCATCTATAGCACTTGCATTCTCTAACCAATGGCGTTGAAACTGGTCTGGTCTGTTCTGGACTGGCCAAGCCAAGTAGCTGGGACCTAAAACAAGAGCCAAGAGAAAAGGCAAGTGTGCAAATTAAACACACAAAAGAGTTGAGTTGAGTTAAGTCTCATGCACTGAACATGCCTGAACTCAAAGGCATATCGACGACGGACTACTGAACTACCAGACAACGATGTCGACGTGCATGGCTGAAACATGGCAGTCGCTGTCTGTCTTTTGAGGTCTAAAGAAGTAATTAATCAAGGTGTACAAATTAATGTTACCAGAAGCTAATTAAGCAAACTTTATTTGCACTAGTAAAGGTGAGAGAGTGAATAGTAAAATAAATAAATATGAGTGAGTGAATAGTTCAAAGTAAATTACATGGTTAAGGCATTGGCGGATGTCTAAGGCGGTCAAACTAAGTGAGGCTCTCTGGTTGCTCTCTGCTAAGATATTTGTAGCAGTTTGAAGGCATCCAGGAGCTGGGACACCACACACTTCGCCCATCCTTAGTACATCTCATTTCGAATATAGACTTTTAGTGAATATTTTTACACTTAGAAGATCTCTTCTGGAATTGTGGAGGCTTTCTAGGACTAAAAGACCAGTGCAGACTACACTTTCACAAGATTTGAATTATCTTTAGGACTAGAGCACCAGTGCGCCCACCCTTAGTCCGAATCATCTGGGCAAGTGGCTAGGTGATTAATTTAATGCTTTAAGGTACACTTCTAGAGATTTGAAGACCACAGGATCAAATAACAAGACGGATCACATTCTCCACCTTTAGCTCAAACCATCTCAGCTGGTTTTTTTTTTGTGGTTGATTCAACACTTTGTGGGCTATTTGCCGCATTCTCGAAATCGGGAGCTTGTTGTGGACCTCTTCATCCGCCCACTCTTAGTAAAAATCATTTTGCCTAGATATTATTTGTGATTGATTCAATACTTCGATGCGAAATTCCAGAGATTTGGATATCTCAGCATTGGCGAAGCACATCCTCCTCCCACCTATAATCAAAACACTCTTAGCTTTTAGTATTTAGTATTTCATTTACTAATCGAGGTTCTCTTCATAAAGATTGGGGTCCCGTAGGACCGAGACTTTTTACACATCCTGCCCACAAGGATATTGCAGAGTAATACTTACATAACCTGCTGATCAGTTGTAGCGATCTGTGTAGACGGTGTAATGAATAAGAGGAATCAGCAGAGCACTTATTATAACCCCCTGCGGGCTTAATCTGGACTGGGAACCAGTTGAAATTACAGATTTTTCTCCGGAATTCTGTAATCTCGGATTAATACCAGAATCTCGGAGGAACTGTGATTACTGGGTTTGTAACAATAGGCTCACTTGCGGCCGTAGTGACGAGATGTAATGGTTCCCGCCCTTCCCCTAATCTATATATATATAATAGGACGAGAAAATTAGTTTAACGGCGATGAACTCTAACACCGCTTAACCAATCAGCATGAAAGTTGGCATGTATATGTATTTCTTCATAAAGAATGTTTATATGCTATCCATTTTGTTGCAACGCGCAAGTTTTTATATATTTTCATATTTTTTTTTAATAAGAAGAGCATTTATTTTGTTCTTAAGTTCATTATGCTACCATACAAAAAGATCATTGCTATAGAACTCCGTTTCTTTTTGATCATGTTTTAAAGATTAACGGTAGATTGCGCGAATCTATATGTCACTCTATCGAAACGAGAACATTCGAACACAACAACAACATTCGAACATACAAGAACAAATACAAAAGTATGCTTGCGTTCGTTAGGAGCAAAAAATTAAACAAATGTGCGTGGAGAAAATGAGAGAGAAAAAGGAACAATGACCACAATAATCACGCACTATCATCACGACCGGGCCGCAGCAACATGCTCAGGGCTGCGCTAGTCTTATCTAAATACACAAGGCGATCAACGAACTTCGCCCATCATCTAGTGTTATTTTTTGTATTTGTTCTCTTCTCGAAGATTGGGGGCCCGCAGTACCAAAGGTTTAGAGCAGATTACACACCCTGTCCTCCTTTAGTCCGCCCATGAGTTTAGGTGCGAAGAGTCTGCTTTCATTAGGCGCCATTATTTTATTGTTGTCGCTATCAAATTGAAACCTTTGAAATCCTTTAACAATGAGTTCACAATAAAAACATCTAAACTATTTACAATATTTGGCAGGTGTTAACATTGTTGTATAAAATAATCACATTGAATTCTCTGGAGTATAATACCTAGAAATATATACAATACAATATCATAGACACAGTATAGACATATATAAAGTGCTAATGAAATTCTTATTGTGTGCACAAAATTAAACAAAGTGTTACAAGCCATAAATGCTTCAATCAATTTGTATTTACACCTAACAATCATCATGGCATCATGGGTCTTGGTGTTGGTCTTGGTAAGAAACCCAGCAGGAAGCTGTTTTTGTATTCGCACTTAGTTTTGTTCTCTTCGGTTGTGTTATGGCAACGTGCTGTGCACCAAAGAACTAAAGATTGGATTGGAACTAAACATACTTCAAGTGTGTTTAGTTGGATTTATTGTAGAATTGTGGGAAAATTATTTTTTATAAAAAAATAAAATATTTGATCGTCACCATACTACTGAGAAACTACATAGTAGTAGTGGCTCAGCTAAATTGGCTTCCTGACATTTCATTGCCTCAAACTTCAAAGGCATAATTTTTACCTTTTGCATATAGTAGTTTAACCCATAATTTAAACATTTGTCTAATTTGAAATTCAAACAAAAATGGAGGGGAAAAACAAAATTCAATCAATTCGTGAGGCGCACCCACTAATTATTTGTTTCAAACAATAAAAGTTTTGTCGGCTTTTGGCAGTTTTGGCAACAAAATCAAATAAGATTTTTGTTTGGCCTTTGCTGTTGTCTTAGCCAGTAACTTAAGTGATTATTAAGTTTGTTGAACAATGTATTTTAGCAGCCAAAATCTTAAGTCTACTGCAACCTACACAATGATTCCATTGCATTTTATTTGGTAAAACATTGAATGAAAATCAAAGTTAATTTCATTTTGTGGCAAACAAATTAAATCTTAATATAAATTGATTGCCATTTATCAAGAGGCCAATGTCTATGTCTATTTATTTGTGCCCCAAATTTTCGAGTATATTCAATGTGCCATGAACTAATAGCAAATGGCCTGGCAACCACGTGATCTCTTGACTAAAGAGACTTATTCACTATATAAATACATATTTATTTCATTATTATATTTCTTGGCAACCAAATGCATTTGCGTGTTTGAGATACTTATACACACTTGAAAAAAGCAAAGCAAAAGATACATTAATACATATATATGTATGTGTGTGTATGGATGCAAAGGTACTTATGTGTATCTGCAACTACTTACAAAGACTTGAGTTGTGGGCGTGTTATGAGGGAGCGCGCCAAATGAGCACTCATTAATTATAATATTCAACAAAAAAAATACAAAACTATATAGAAAAAAATGTAAAGATTTTCAAATAAATTGAAGGGAAAGCTCACAAGGCTATGTGGAGAGACGGAACAAAATGAAAAAGATTCAGAATAGATCCAGGCAAGTGTAGCATGGCATCATGCATGTAAGTATGTAGCGTGCATGAAAAATCAAAAGAAAATACTTTAATTAATGTTAATGCCGCTCAAAATTACCCGACAATAGAAAGAAAAATCAAAAAAAAACAACAAAATCCAACAATAAATTATTATTTATTTGAAAAGCGTAAAACGAATTGTGCCCAATTAATTTATTTGCAGTGAAAAAGATATAACATATTAGTGGTATAAATTAAATAAAATACCATAAACATTTAAGTAACAACGAATTCTATATGCCTTTCATGAAGGCGGGAGCAACTACTAGTTGTAAGATTTACTGTGCAGTATCTAAATATTTTTGCCCAAGATCAACTTGTAAGCCTTACAAAAATGATTAAAATGATGAAAATATGGTAGGGAATGAAAGTGAATGGAAAGAACTATGTGTGACCTGAGCAATTTATTTTACCAAAAGAGTATCCAGATGCACAGGTCTGAGAACTCTAACCAATTCACTTGCACACTTTTGCATGCCATTTCCAGTACAGAATTTACTTGTTAAGACTATTTTTTGTTAAAATTCTGAATAAGAATGAATTACAGATGAAACATGAGATATTCTTAAAAAACTTATAATTTCAAGAACATTTTTCAACTTATTTTCCTACCATTGTCAACCAGATAAACTTAAGTGTCATTCATATTTTGAAAACATCAAAAAATTTGATCTTAAGCTATAAAATGTTAACAAACGTTCATATTTATGTGAATGTCATTCAGTGAATTTGTTCCAATATCTTGATAACATAAGCTTAGAAGCAAGATAAGAGATTACAAGCATTAAATCTGTACAATATGATAATCATAGAACCTTACAAGACATGCTTTCAGGACTGAAAGCAAAAACCAAGGATATGGCAGGCATGAAGTGGACGAATGAGCCTGGCTGCCCTGTCGCTAGGACACTCTGCTTTTAGTAACAACCAAAATGAACCTCCATGATTCTACACTTTAACAGGATTACTAACGGGACACAACACAATCAGACTGATGAAATGGATGAGGATGTATGTTCCATATCATGACTTCTGTCGTAGCTATGAAGATGAGGAGGAATCGGAGAGTATCCACACCTCCTATGCAACTGCCTCGTTCTTCTTGGTAGATGAATATGATTACAGCTACTTGCAGAAACAAGCTGAACAAACTAAGGTGGCGCATCCGACCCGGCAGTACTTTGAATCAGTGTACCAAGGTTACGATCTATAAGGCCATAGTTGTATCATCATACAATTATGGCATTCAGCTCTGGAGACTTTCAGCAAAGTCAACAATTAACTGAGTCCAGGCCATGCAAAACAAAGCTCTACACAACATTACGGTAGCCTCCTGGTATGTCAATACATCGTGACCTGGGAATTGCAGCAGTTAATGGGCAAATTAATCATCGTACCAGCCGGTACAATGACGCTCTGATTGTGCATGACAATCCTCTTGCTTCGGCTCTTACAAAAAATGACAATGCCCGAGAAGGTTTAATAAGGCTCCACCCTACGCACCTACTATGTACATAGAAGTGTTAACTAAATAATTGCTAACGTAATTTCACTCACTGTATCAAAACTATCTCTTAAAATCGTTCTGTTAACGGTTCATTCAAATAGTAACCAAAAAACCTCAAAAACGAAAAAAAAATTGTTCGACGAACCCGTCTGCTCAGGAAACTGTTCTTCGATGAGTTGGATAGCTTGGCAAAATGTTCAATGGGAGAGCTGGCTATGTTTGGTGTAAGAGACTGTGGAAGACATCTGTGACCGGCAATGGATGGTAGTGAATTATCACCACCCCTGATATTTCCCCACCCGTTTCCATTCTTAAATTTATCAGGCAACATAATGGGCCGTAAGACATCTGGGTGTACTCACGCGCAGTCGCGAGCGGCCTTTTTAACCTTACCGAACTCTGTGTAGCGTAGTTTTCATTGAATGGGCAAATATTCATACTCATTCAAAACCAGCCACACAGTGACTCTAGATTGGAAGCTTTCAACTCAACGTTATCCACAGAAAACAGTATAAAGTTATCGAGCACAAGTAATCGGGGGTTCCACCCAATCCAACAATTTCAAAACAAAGAACTTAGTGGTATGGTTAAAACACTAAGTTCTTGCAGAAATGCGACCTTGCAGTGAAATCTGTCAACGTAGAGGAAACAAAAATTGTCCATGAAAAAACGCCAATAAATCATATATTGCAAATGAAGAAGCTTTCCCTCTAAATGAATTCCATAGATAGGTTATTGGTTCGATAGTTTAAACTCAAAGCAATAAAGTATAATTGTAATAGTTATGAACCTACATACGTAGCATGTTAGTCATTTGTATGTGGTGAACTATTGTCTCTCAAAAAAAGCACGGATCCTACAGCTCATTACGTCTTAACCAATGCAATTCAATTGAAAAAGATTCCAAGCAAAGATGAATTGTGTAATTTCTTGAACTTGTAAGCTGGGCATTGTACTTATGGTAAGTATACTAAGGCCATTGTTACATTAATGTTCTAAATCACAAATAAGACAATAGAAAAAGAATCATTTATGGTGTTGTACTTAGTAATGTTCGAATTTATAAGTGCTAAATTGCTTAGAGACATAAATTCTTTTCATTATCAAAGAACATCAACTTATGAACAATACTGGTTGGTTTTGGTGGTTCCATCTAAACAGTTTTTTATATATGTATGAACAGCCTAAAGGAAGTGTGAAATCGTGATCTAGTTAAGCTAAGAGTTGATAGCTCTGGAATTCATTTCATAATTTCTTAAATAAAAATTTTTATTTGCCAATAAAAAAAAACACACCTTAAAACTATGAAAATGCGAAATTTATTGAATATAAGTACATTAAAAATTTCACACTTTATGAAGAACGAAGGGTATACGAAATTATTATAGTTAGGAATATGAAAAAATTACACAACACGAAATGAGAAATGCCACAAAACCTCACAACAACAATGCACGTAATATTATAGTAAATAAACAATTTGCGGCATCAATCAAAAAGCATTTGCAATGAAAGCAATAATTAAGTGCAAAAATTATTGCGCATAGCAAATAAATAAGTTATAAATGAAAATAAGGAAAATAAATTAATAAAAATAATAAAAAAAAAGTATTTAATTGTATATTAAAAATGTAGGAACGTCAATGCAATTAATTAATTAATTGCTTGCTGCAGTAGGAATAGCAACAGCAACCATAGTAACAACAGCAACAACTATTACTTAATTACATGTTCTTTATGGCACGATAAAGGTTTCGAGGCATTTGCCGCCATGGCCAAAAATGCATTTGCAAAATACTCATACTATTGTATATGCAAGAAATCGGGGGCAGCAGGTAAAATCATGGAAAATAAATACTTCATGGAACGTTTATTGAATTAATTAACTACTCGTAACTTACTGCTATATGTACACGTATGCACATAGATTAGAACAGCAGTACGAATAGGAAGTAGTAGGAGAGTAGGAGGAAGTCAACCAAATTGCCAGTTGCAGTTGCAGTGACACATGGTGGCAGCAACACATGGTGCAACTGTGATTAATTATAGGCAATTGTTGCTTTTACCTAATTGACAATTAATTAAATTTTATTTATTTATTATTTGCTGAATTAATATTGACATCTATCCTAAGTCAACGCCGTCTGCCTATCCAAGTAGTATCTTAAGAGCTTGCAATAGTTGTTTGTTTCTTGTCTCCCCACATTGGGGTCTTAACATAAGTTGCTTGCTGCTTTAACTTAACTACTAATATTAGATATCATCATTAAATATCAATTAATCGCATATTGACTCTTGCTGTTGACGAACTGACTGGCTGATTGACTTCCTTCCTTATGTTGTCGTTGCATGTTGTTATTAAAAACTCATTAAATTTAGCAAAATTGTGTCAAAAGTCATCTTCGCTTACTGCCATGACTGATGATGATCATGAGAATGGAAATTTTTGGCTATAACATTTTGATAAACAAGCTTAGTCACATTAGGTAGAATGATGCGCAACAAGTTTGGCAATTTCACAGTTTATTTCGGCTAGGCGACAGGTGACTTCTATTGACCCGAGGAGATAAAAAATATTATATAATTGAGTTGAGCAGATGAAAAAAATTGACTTATAAAGCGATAATGAATAAAATGGGATGGTAATCTAACCAAGCGACTTTATGATTCTTCACATAGGAAGAGGTAAGAACATAGAACACAAAAATGATGATGAGATGATCGGAAGGTAGCATGGCGAAGTAAATTTGCTCCTGAACGGTCATGAATGCTTCCGGCAGTACGTATGCAGGTTCCACCACAAAGACGCCCCATGGTGTATGTATTGCTGCAACCAATGCAACGTAGACGCCCAGCAAGTTATATTCGAATTCAACATAGAACGGCTTGAGCTGAGAGATGCCTTAAGGGAACAGCTAACTGTCGCCAATCTAGTCGGTCACATGCTGAAACATCTGTCCAACTGGACAAATGCGGCTATCGTCATGAAGAAGCTATGCGGCATGGAAAGAACCAGCCGTTACCAAGATGCCGACTAATTTTGGCGATACCAGCCTTACGGAGCTTTGCTTGGCGGTGGTCTCGTAAGTTCCTGGTGCAATTCTTTATATTATTAATTATAATTATTATTAGTGGTTGTTTACTATTCTAGAAATAACTGTTGTTCCATATGGGTTATACATCTGATCACTATAAGCTACGAAGAATACGAGTATATTGCCAAAATAAAGGGCACCTATTCATGTGTTATGATCGGCTGCAGTGGTCTTTGCATTCAATATAAACTTGTGATTTTGACTGGGATCTCGCATTTGTCTGAAACCATCTACAATATAAACAATTTGAACATACGGTTCAGAAGTATGGGGCACTGCAAGCGCGAGTAATGTTAAGGTTATCCAAAGAGCTCAATCCAAAATCCTTAGAACAATAACAGGCGCTACTAGGTACATCAGAAATGTCGACATCCACCAAGATCTTAATGTACCGCAGATAAACGAAGAATGTTCGAAGCGGAAACATAACTATGAGTATAAACTTATGCAGCATATTGATCTACTAGGCAGAGCTTTTGTTAACATAAGTAACTCATCTCGTCTCCGTCGCAATGATCGTCCAGCCCTTTCGTGAAGTTAGAGGCCCTTCTTTCACTTGTGGGAAGGGTAAATAATTATATAGGATGTAAGAGTCTAAACCTTTTTGTTAGTGCTAAATTATAATATTAGGAGATACAAAAATTCCTTAAATATAACTTTAAAAAAAAATGTCTACAATAAAACCAAAAAAGGTCCCAATGAAAGTCCCAGCTTTGCGGTCAAGCCCATAACATTTGAGAATCTTTGATGGACCACAAACCTCATGGCGACATAAGGAGGAACTTAAGGAGTTCAAACACAAACTGGAATGAACTTCGAAACTTCAAAATCAAAGATAAACAAAACATATATGTAATTTTTACTGTTATATAAAGATCTATAGTTTCGCCACAAACTATGATGGAAATATTGGCTAAGAAATAAACAAAGTATTATAACTGCTTAGTCTTTTCTATACTGCTGGGTTGATAAACAAAGATTTTATTCAGGGATTGTATTGCTTGCTCCATAGCAGCAATAGCAATAGAAAATATGCTTTGCGAGGCTGCCAACTCTCAGAAATACCGCTAAAGTTAGTCAAAAATCCCTAAAATCGGAGCAAAACATTTGCTACGGGAGCAGAGGAGTAGCAGGAGCATCAAGAGCAGTAGCCATAGTAATATCACACAAAACTATTTCGTTTGCTCTGCTTCTGATTGCTCCAATTTTTTTTTGCTATTGCTCCGACTGTAAATAGTATTTTTTTGGAGTTATGTCAAGTGTTCTTTGCTACGTGCTACACAAATTGAGAGCAGGAGCAAGAGTAAAAAAGAAAAACTATGAAATAGCATAGAATTTTCAATCTCTGATTTTATTCACCTTTCCTCATCTAAGAAGAATTTTCTGAAAATAAATCGATTCCCATTATCATATCACATAACATTTGTTTTAGGGAAGCCCCGAAGTCTTTTTATTCGAACACTGACACTGAAGAAACATTTTGTAGTAGTGTTAGAAAGCAAGTGCATCTTGGTTCAACGTGTAAATAAATACCTTGTCACAGATCATGACTCCATGGCCAAAAGGAGTTAACCAACAAATTTCGTATACACTACCAAACTTCGACTGTCAAGTTTCGCAAGCACTTCATTTAGTTACAGTCGATCAATATGTTATTTATGGTGTGTGTAAATTAACTTTGTCTACCTTTAACTTCAACTTCAACTTGATTTTCTCTTTATACAAATGGTGTAGGAATGAAAAAGAAGATGAAAAAAATTAAACGAAATTCCAATTTGCCAATTGACACTTAACTATGTGTAACTGGCAGTGAAGTTGAAGCATTCAACCAGACCAACTGCTGGTTATCGATATACAATAGCTTTGCCTACTAACCAAACCAAAGGTATTCACCAAACTAAACCAAACAACCGTCCAGGTCTAGACTCTAGAATAAAGTGCCAAAGTCCTAAAAAAAAGTGGCTAAAATTAAACTGAGTGAAGACAAATGCTTTGTGGCGCTCATTTCAATTAAATTTATGTGCCTGTGGAAAGGTTGAAAGAAGAATCTTTCTAAAGTACGTGTAGTAGTAGAAAAATAAGACTAAGGCGCCACAACTCCCTCGTTACTCAAAGAAGTTAAAACTCACTTGATGTTAATACTATATGAGAAGCTCTCTAGAACTCCTTTCTTATATTTGGTTTTTTTTTCTTTTCTTATTTGACTTGTGGTAATAACGAGTTAACTTAACTTGTAAACGCGTTAAGTGCACCAACTCTCTGAGTCACATGATTTATTAACGATCAGATCCTTAAGTTTTGCTGTTTCATAGCCTTCGGTATTGATCTTATGTACAATAGTACGGGGGGAGTATCTAACAATCTTGTTGCAAAAAATAATTCCATTATTTTCGATTGGCCCATGAACTTCATGGGGATACTCGTATAATAAAGTGAATTATGTTTTTTAAAGCAACAAAAGTTAATTGCATTTATTAATTGAGCTTGTTATAATACATGTCAAGACCCAAAAAGCCGTAGACCTCACAAGCTGTGTGTGTGGTGCTTTACCAATTTGAGTTTAAATTGCAATTTCAAATTGCTCAGTCACCCAACCTACGTTTTTGCCATACAAATTAGCATTAAATAATAAAAGTCAATAGCGCCATTTACCAAAGTTGGCCTCATGGCCCCACTACTATTGGAACTGCAAGTAGTAGCGTCATCGGCGCATTTGACGCTGTCAAATTATTGTTACTCGTTGCACTAATGACGTCCCTAATATGTTGAAATATTTCGTGAAATATGCGCCATTCATTTTGGGTGCACTTCACATCAAAATTGGCTGAAAGCCATTTCCCTTTTTGTTTGCGCAAAAATTTTACTTTTTCTTTAGCTAAAAATAAAGCTGATTTCAAAGTCAAGACACGACACTAAATGTGGCGTGTTTGAGACATTTTGCCGCATGCAGATGATGGTAACAATGTTAATACTCATATCGCTGCATCGGCTTAGCTTATATTGTATGCATATAGTATATGTAGGCCGGTAGGTATTCGCCCAATTTGAGTGACAGTTCCAACATGTTGCAATGTGTAAGGCAATCGCAAGTAAACAAGTAAGAAAGCAAATTAAGTTGAAGAGGCATTAGTTGTTGATTGCACCACATTTGAGTGTAGAATTTTTAGACATCTTGTAGTCATGAGCAGATTAAGGGCAAACACCCCAAATAAAGAGGAAATCATTATAATATTTAATATTTGTCAGTATGACCTACTAAGATACAATAGTAGGTGATGTCTTTCATGCAAAAAATGTTAAAATATATAAATATTTGATAAGTTATGCTCAAAAGTGGTTTAAAGACGAATTCCCGCTCATATCAAGCAATTATATATGTATAATCGATTTAAGAAATTTTTCCCAGCGGTTTGGAAGCTTGTTAATTCCTTGCTCGTAGAAACTTTGAAGTTGAGTCACCAACCAATTGCGCACGAATTCCTCAACATCTTGATCGTTGTCAAATCGCAATCCTCCAAGTGCATCTTTCATGGGCGCAAACAAATGATAGTCACAGGGTGACAAATCTGGGCTGTATGGAGGATGCTCAAGGGTTTCCCAATGCAAATCCTTCAGTTTTTGTTTCGTTTCACCCGCCGTATGTGGCCTGGCATTGTCATGAAGAAGGATGACGTTTCTGATGGGGACATCGCGTCTTTTGCTTCTGTAAGCAGCTTTTGCTGCCTCCAACAGCTGGCAGTAGTAGGCAGCGTTAACTGTACGTCGGTCATGTAGGAAATCAATGAGCAACACTCCTCTGTAGTCGAAAAAGATGGTCGCGAGGACCTTACCGGCTGAGAGACGGGTTTTAGCTTTCACAGGACCGGCTTCGTCTTTCCTACGCTATTCTTTACTCGCCATCTTGGACTCGGGAGTGTAATGATGCACCTATGTTTCATCACATGTCATGATACGCCTCAAAAAAGCCTCTCCCTCCCGCTGAAATCGATTCAGATGTCTCTTACTGATTTGCAGTCGGATGTTTTTTTGATCTTCGTTCAATAACTTTGGGACCCATTGGGCATAGATTTTTTTGAAACCAGATGATTTTTAATGATTGTTTGAGCACTTCCATAGCTAATGCCCACCTGTAAAGCGATTTCATGAATAGTGAGCCGCCTGTGACTTTCAATAACGTCACGAACTGCACCAATGTTGACGACAGCTCACCAAGCGTTTCCCCCACTCCTGATACACTACACCACAAGAACCTACACTGTGAGAGCACTCGTGGTTGGCTAAGAAAAGTATTTGTAATATTCCGGTTTATATTTGATCCACCCTCGTACTTATATAGTTTACTAGTGTTTCCGGCGTGCTTTGCTTCACCCCCTACGTAATGTTAATGTGTGATTTTTGTAGTCGCTGTTCTTGTCATAATTGGTTGCCGCCAATATTATATATGTAGGTTCTTTCTTTTGAATGAGTGAAATGCGATCGATACACCAATTTCTCGACAACAGCAGGTCCAAAAAAAGTAAGTATGCAAAAACCTGCTCCATGAAAAAATACACTGTGCCAATTTTCATGGTGATCGGTCAAACGGTGTTAAAGTCTATCCCCTTCAAACTAAATTACTCTTCCATTTTTATATATATAGATTATTTATTAAAATAGGTAGGTGGTATATTATCGAATAAAGTACCTCATTCTGTATTGCACTTGAGGGCAAGCAATACTGCATTGGCGCTTTTCTAGATATCGAACAAGCTTTCAACCGGGTCTGGTTTCAAGGACTGCTCTATAAGTTAAAAGACATCCTACCGACTGTTCTTTTCAAAGTTATAGAATCTTTCTTGACTAACATACTAAGTCGTCAATCAGACCTGTACAAGCTGGTGTTCCCCAAGGCAGCGTATTAGCTCCTGATCTTTTCACCATCTTTACAGCAGATATACCACAACCTACTTCCAATTCCACCATCTTAGCCACTTACGAGCATGACACTGCGGTTCTCTGTTCTGACAAATCACCGACTGAAGCCGCTTCAAACCTACAGTCATTCTGTTATCGTTTGGAAGCCTGGTTCACAAGGTGGAATATTAAGGTGATCTCAAGTAAGTCGCAACTGTGTTCGTTCACGCTCAGAAGAAGTGATATACCTCCGGTAACTTTTGGTTGCCTGGCGATACCACAGCCTTCAGTTTTGAAATACTTGGGCTTTCACCTAGATAAACTTCTAACTTGGAAATATCATATTACAACTACTGCTCGTTCCTGTCCTACAAAATGAAAAAGTTGAACTGGCTTCTATGCAAAAAGAGCAAACTTAGTTTGGAAAATAAGCTTTTAGTATACAAGCAAATCGTTGCTCCTTCCTGGAAATATGCTATCCTTTAAATCGCAGGAAATTCAAGTCCTTCAAAACAAAGCGCTAAGAACAATCACTTATGCCCCTTGGTTTGTCAGGAACTCTACGCTTCACAACGACCTCAGCATAAAAATTTACAGGAAATATACTTCCACAGCAGTCGATAGAATGACAGACTTCTGTCTCACCCAAATACACTCACACAGTCACACACAAGGACGGTGATTCAAAGGCAGTTAAAAAAGATTCACCCTAACGACTTACCAACACTCAGCTAACAAATTACACCCTCTTTTCTATAAATTGAACTTATATCAATCTCTGTAAATGTCAATAGTTTTCTTACCAATATTTTATAGCTTAAGCGGTTCAATGTTCTTAATAAATACAATAAAAAAAAAAAAAATTCTGTATAAATAAATACTATTTAGATTAAGATGCCCTAGTTAAATAGCAGGATAGTTTTCTTTTGTTTGGCAGAACCGCCAATGAAGGTGCTTAGATGCCATTTTAGATATTGCTAATCCCTTCACTAACAAGCTTCTTTTCATCTTTCTAGTCCGATCAGTATCGAATATTGTTCGTGCTTCTGGAGCAATCAAAAAAAAAAAAAAAAAAAAAAGATCGCATCGAGTCAATACAGAAGCAATTCCTTTTTTTTTTTTTTTGCACTTCGTGGCTCAAATGGGAATCCTAGCGTATATTTACCATCTTACTTATGCAGGATTTTTTAAACTAAGTAATTACCAGTATTGTAGATTGGCCAGGGCTTTTGATTCAATTTAGATTCTGTGTCCCTAGTCGTACCACTAGAAATTTGGTTCCGCTAGCGCTAGGTAGATGCACAACTAACGTCGCCATACACGATCCATTTCGCGTATTATGTGTTAATTCAAACAAATTTTATTACATTCTATCTTCTGAGATGTTGCCAAACACTATCAAATCTTTAGTCTTTCAACCATCTATTGTACATAATCTTTTTTAATGTATTAACCCAAACTTCCAAAGTCTTTTGGTTGGATTTAGCCAACTTTGCTGTTAAATATCAAGGGTAAATCTTTCACTGAGATCTATCTGAATAACTCTTCAATTACTTAAGACTTTGCAACATTGTATTCGAATTGACTTAGATGAGTAAAAAATTCTGATTATTCATAACCAGCGAGATAGTAAAACCAACAACATTCTACTTCAGTTCTTTACCTTTAAAAAAAAAAAACACAATCTTTTTTACCATAATACTTTAATTTTATACCCATAAAAAAGCACCCAGTGCAGCAGCAGAGATTCATTAACATATCAAATTGCCAATTACATTGCATGCAACATACTACTACTTATAAATATGAAAATATTTTTCAAAAAATTGACTTCAAATCACATGAATCAATAAATATGTACAATAAATAAGAGAAATCATATGGGGCAAATATTGAGTTGTCTTTCTTTTTTGTAATATCTACTACTATTATACTTTCGTAGTATGCTAAACTTAAATGTGTTGTCAGTCAACAATTACGGTCTCATAAAGCAGCCAACAAATAAATCAAGTCAATAATGACAATGATGGCGATGGCGGCGACCCTGATAATAATGTTGATAATATGTAATAATGATGATGATGATGATGCCTGAAATTGATATTAAAATATTGAGTATTTATATAGTAAAAACGAATGATTGGCCATAAAATGAAGCCAATAAACGACCGAGTCAGTCAGTCAGTCAGTCAGTGAGTAAGTGTAGGGCATGCGACTACAATCATTTATGCATGAGTGCCGAAGACTTGGTGGATTTCTTGTTGCCTGTCTGCTTGCTGCCCCTGGGTGCCATTTTGTTGAGTACTTAAGCATTCATACATGGATATAGTTACATACTCGTACATACTAACAATATAAAAACATCTACATATGTGATGGCCCAAGTAACAACATCAACATCAACAATACCAATTTGGCGTCATTTAAACTGAAACGCGAAGCCAACCGAAAATTAAACTGACAAAACTCAACTCAAGAACTCAAGTCGAGAAGATCACTTGGCCCACAAAATACAATACAATAATAAATTTACTACTTAAGGGGGAGAGAGCGGGTGGCAAAAGAAAAAAGGCATAAAATAAAAAATAAATGTTTATATGAAAAGGGTTTTTCCAGAAACGTTCGGTCGGTCGTTCATTCATTCAGTTGTTCAGTTGTTCTGTCTGTTGGTCTGTCCATCTAAAATAGCAGTAAAAGTTCAAGGTAATTGCCGTTGTCAAAGCACAACCTGGGGGCGTATGTGCAACATGAGAATTTATGGGCCACTTGAGTACAAGCAAAGGGTGTTGAAGTTGCACGCGAGTTGGCAGCAGTATTATCACAAGCACCAACATCAGCAATACAAATATCAGCGCCAGCCAAACGGAACTCTACAGTTTACTAATATGGGGGGATTCGTGAGTTAAATTTTTGAAATGGACTTCACCATCAACATTGAATAGTAATAGTAACTTATATATTTTGCATAAACGATGTGAGAATTACTTAATTGCAGTATGGGGCGGAGACGACTTCGAGTTGGTAACTTGAGTCAATTGGTGTGGGCTAAAATATCGAAAAAAAGAAGAATTTATGAGCGTTTAGGCCAGGCAACATACAACATTCAGTCAGTCAGTCAGTCAGTTGAGTAAGACAATTAAGTTGTTGTTGTCTACTAGTTTAAATGAAAGACAATAATATAGAAATGTTCCTGATGTTGACTTACTACTTCAGTGAACTGTTTACATAATTTTGTATTTTATATTATTGATTTATTTAATAATAGTGTAATTTTATATAATTAAATATGCTAAACTAATAAAAATCTATCATAAATAATTTACACAAGAAAAATCATTAAAGGAACACAAATTTGTTTATTATTAAATATTATAGTTTATTAATTATAAATTAATAAATTAATTAAGCAATTATGGTTGCTTTTGTTGTTGCTGTTGTTGTCTCTGCTGTTGCTGTTGCTGCTGCTGTTGTTGCTGTTGATGTTGCTGCTGCTGTTGCTGTTGTAAATAAATTTGTTGCTGTTGCTGTAGAAAATGTTGCTGCTGTTGTTGTTGTTGTTGCTGCTGCTGCTGTTGCTGTTGCTGATGTACCATCATTATTTGTTCATGTTGCTCGCGACTATGTTGTAATATATGTTGTTGCATTTGTTGTTGATGCTGTTGAAATTGTTGCTGGAATTCAGCACGCATGCGTTGCTGTTCCTCAGCATCCAATTCACTGCCATAATCATCCATATCAATGACTTCATCTTCATCATCTTCATCAATGGCCTCATCATCTTCATCTTCATCGCCTTCTAAGTGTTCATCATCTTCATAACTATGCTGGGAGCCGCCATCATGCTCACCACCACCACCACCTCCATTACCAGATACACCACCACCACCACCAGAGCCATCCTTATTGTTTTTCGAATCACTTGAATCACCGCCTTCCTGTTGCATCCGTTTATGTTTAGTGCGACGATTTTGAAACCAAACTTTCACCTGAAATTATCAAGTGCATGAAATATTATTGTCTGAACAAGGAAGACCAATTTTTTTTTTACCAATCAAATTGATTTTAGGCATTAAAAATGTCATAAAATTTTGTAAGTGCAAGAAAGAATGAAAATCCTTTGAAACAATGAACTCATAAATAAATTTAACGAGCCTTTTAATTTTATTTACCGATTTATTTCTCCTCAGTCCAAAATCAACCACAATAACAAAAACAATAACAACAACAATTGGCAGTTAACGACCAGCAAGAAAGCAAGCAAAGGGTGTCAGAAAGTCATGAATTGGTGCGCTTGATAATTTTCCCACCCCTTCCTTAAGGGCGTTTTCTAAACACAGTAAGTCACCCCAGAAGTCTTGGGCATCATCAACACCATCACCACCACCAACAGGACTATCAGCTTAAATAATTCAAGCAGTTTGAGCAGTTAACGACCAGTTGACATGCAATCACTTAACGCTTGGCAACACTTAACTTAAGGACAATTTAACGGTAGCAGCCCTTTACACTTATACCTTATACGAGTACAGTTTAGTGATTCCTTTGAAAAGGGTTGTTATTATTGTTTTTGTTGTTTTTGATACTTTTGCAGGAAAATTGAATTTGATGCGCATTATTTGGGTCAATAAATATTTGAACGATTAGAAAACACATAGTCCCCCCCAAATAGCAAAGGGTATCACACATATTATTAACTTAAACTTTGGGGGAGTGCTAACATTCAATGAGCTGTAGCCTGCTGCCCTGTACTCCTTTATGCTTTACCTGTGTTTCCGTGAGACTAAGTCCTTGTGCCAGTTGCTTACGTTCAGCACCCACTACATAATGATTACCCTCGAAGGCGTGCTCCAACTTAAGCAACTGTGTTGGTGAGAAAGCGGTACGTACTCGTTTTGGCTTGCGAAATGGTTGCAATAGGAAATCTGCGAAATAGATTAAGTCATTCAAAATCATGAAAAAAAATACATAGATAGACAGAGAGAGCTGGTGGTGACGTCCAATGATTTGATATTATGGAATTGCTTAGTTAGTAGTTGCCTTTAACTTTAGATGGTATGTTGTACTATGTCGGTCGGTTGGTCAAATCAGTAATTTTGTTTTTTGTAAAATGTCATCGTCATCATTATGACGCGCTTGAGTCACTTTTCTTTCAAGAGTCCAGTTACAAGTTTCATGTCGCTGTCATTACTTTTTTTTTTGGTTGATGTTGATGTTGTTGACTTGGCCTATTTGAGAAGTTTGAGTGGAATTGAATGAATGTTGTTAATATGCAGATTCAGCCATTTTCTAATGTTGTCGTTGTTATTTGTTATTGTTGTTGTTGTTGTTTGTCAGTGAGAAGACCTTAATCAAGTGTTTTCCCATGCATAACCAAATGGCTTCATAGTACTAAATAACTAAATAACTGCCTAACTGACTAACAGACTGACTGACTTTCTCAGTCCATGTTAGTTGAGTTGCTTGTTACTTTGTTGTTGTTGTTTGGTGAGTTGTTACTGCTATTTGTATTACAATATATTTTGTTGAAAATTGTGTCTGTCATTAAAGTCATTAGCGTGTAATTTAAATATGGCGTCCAATTGCGGTTAAATGACTTTTTTGGAATGAGGCGAAAGTTTTTTTGGGAAAAATTATTTCCGTGTGTTAAAATAAATCGACCATAATGGGACACACATATGTTAATAAGTATATGAATGAATTGTGAAATATATGAATTTAATATCAAAGAATTCAAGTAAATGTGGTGTGAAGAGATACACTTCTTTGAGAAATGAAGATAATAGAGGAAAGGAGTTGAAATAGGGCAGATACCAAGAAAAAGGCTTAAATAGATAGCCATCCAAAGATAAAGAAGAATTATACAAAGAATGTAATTAAGAAAAAGTAAAGAATTTACTTAGTATTGAACAATAAATTTAAAATGAATTATTGGGGATATTTGAACATTAAAACACCCGTTAAGATGCAATTTATGACAAACTTTGTAAGACGGTTTTTACAATTGAAAAAGGGAAAATGTAATTGCAAAGTAAATATTTCGAAACTAAAATTATAATCTGTAAAAATAATGAATCTTCCGAAATTTAACGGAGAATTGGTTTGGAATGAGCAATTTGCTGTCCTTTACCACTCCTAGTTGTGGAGCGTTGTCTTTATCAAGCATACAATTCATATGATGGGAGTGAATCAGAAAGAGATCAATGTAGGGAGATTAATGAGGAGAGTTCGAATAAGAGAGAACATAAAAACTTGGTAACATAAAACTTGTAAGTAGAGAAAAACGCAAAGATCTTACAGTCTCGGTACAACGTTTTGCAGGGTCTATTAACCAGTCAAAGTACTGCTAGATGAACTTCATTGGGATTAAGCAAAGGATGAACGTCACAGCTTTCTCGATAGCCTTCGAGTCATCGTAAGGCGTTCTTTTCATAAATAGGACATAATCACCAGATCAGGCGAATAATATGAAAACAAAAACACAACCACGCTAAATGAAATAACTTTTGCATATGTGAAGCACATGACGCTCTCGAAATGTCAGAATGCTCCTAAATGTCGCGGCTACTAATTTCGGCCAAATTCTGACAGATGTTGGTACTTTCTATGTAGTACCTTTTGAAAAGTCCGATAACTTTTGAAATAGTCCGTGTACAACGAGAAATCATATTGCTAATGGTGTATAGTCATTGGCTGATACATACAGGATCAAAAGAATTCTAAATAATTCTGGGAAAGTATCTATAAGATGAGCGATGGCATTGCGAAAATAGGAAGTAACATAAAATAGTTCAGGAAGCTAAAAAATGAAACCTTATAAAAGAGGTCTATGTTCAACAGTGATGAATTGATGATCAACAACAAATTAGTCCAAGAAGTAAGTGAACAAGGTGTTAAAAATACTGGCATAAAACCTAGAACAATGTCCTGACTTATTCAGTTTGCAATAACACATCAAATTTAAGCATATGGAGTGCCATCGGCAAAGCTAGGCGTTGGTATAGATTAATAGATTAACAATGTTATTTAAAGTTTATTAATTAGTATTAATCTGTACGAGTGACTAGTATTTATCCAGAGTCGGAGAATGGTCTGGCAACACTTGATTAGCAATAAAACTCATATACTCATACGTGGGTCGATCTCGGTACTTTGAAAATACAAGAGATCGAGCTTCTAGCATCGATAATATTTTTTTTTTTTTTTTTGTAAGTTTAGTTTATCACTAAGCAGCTGTTGAAGTCTCAGTAATATCGAGACAAACTTTTGTGTATTGGATAAAATGGACAAAGTGAGTTTTATTTAAAAAGCTTAAACCTCAAAAGAAATCAAAGCTGAGTTGGATGAAGTTCATGGAACATCTGCTCCTGCGTTTGCAAGTAATTACAATTGGGTAAATGAGTTTAAACATGGCCGTACATCCACAATATCGTTGTGAATGATCGACAAATAAAAGGTTTCGGAATAGATGTAGCCACAGGCATATGGTAGGTATGGTACAGTGGTTTCAATTTTGAGCGTAAAATTGGGTGTCAAAATTGTCGACAAGATGGATGCCGTGTTTGGTCTCAGTAGAGATTAAACTCAATTGCACACCTGCGCAGTTTCGATGGCCAAAATCATGGAATTAAAATTTGTATTTGCCAGATTCACCCCCAGTGACTTCTGTTGAGTCCAAGAGCTTTTTCTTGAACAATTAAGCGAATAGAATTTGATAAAATTCTATGCTTGCGTAAAAATGACAATATCGAAGATACTACATTCAACTTGATCGTGATTCGAACCTGCATTGTGCGAGTGCGAGACCGCCACTCCACCATATGCACCACCATTGAACTATGAAATGAGCCCGCTAAAACCAAACAACTTCTTTATTTTGATGAACATCCGAAATCCTTCTTTTTAGACGGTTTAAAAAATTTGAAAAAAATATTAGAAAAATGCATACATAGAAGGAGATTATAATGAAAAGCGTAAATCATAAAGTTGTTGAAGAAACATTCATCTTAATAGATCACAACTCTAAAATGTCTCCATATCCAAACAAAGTCCATTGACGGACGTCTTTGCGTAAGGTATTAAAAATCTCTAAAATAACTCAAAAACTATTCTTTGAAAATGATTAAAAATACTTTGAAAAAGTGTTAAAATTACCATTCCCTTAAAAACCCTTAAGTCTTAAGTCTTCACTCACTCAAATCATTCACATCAGAATTTCTTTAAGAAATTTCCTATTCTCGCTTACTAATCTCATTATTATTTGTTATTATTAATAATAACACTGTGTTACAAAAAAAAAAAAATTGAATAAACTTCTTATCAGACCTAGTGGAGGTTATAGGTCATAAAAAACTAAAAAGAATGGCACATAAAAAATTTTTGATACACCCTCAAAATCTGACTTAAAAGCTCAAAACCTTTTTAAGAGGTTCCTGTACATATTACCTTATAACTTGGACATTTTTTATCGGATTTCAAATTTTTATTTTATATTTAGAAGCTGAAATGTAGCCCTTTACAACCATGTATCATGTATTTTGTTATCATTTAAATTCATGAAGATACAGACCAAAAACTTTCCAAAATTCTGATTTTTCCATCGATTCGCAGCTTTAAGTCTAATTTGTGCCCCTTATCTTATCTAAATTATATTTTTTCTCAACGTACATCGAAAGTTCAGTGATTTAAGCTTTAAATGAACCCTGTTTGAATGAAATCGGTTAAAAATTACCTGATTTATTGTACTTTTTGTAATTGCATATGACAGTTTTCTTTCTTTAATTGTTGCAGATAGAGGGAGATAGCTTAGAGGGAGATAGCTAGAATAAGAATAAAAAAGGAAAAAAAACTGTCATATGCAATTACAAAAAGTACAATAAATCAGGTAATTTTTAACCGATTTCATTCAAACAGGGTTCATTTAAAGCTAAAATCACTGAACTTTCGATGTATCGTTGGGAAAAAATATAATTTAGATAAGATAAGGGGCACAAATTAGACTTAAAGTTGCAAATCGATGGAAAAATCAGAATTTCGGAAAGTTTTTGGTCTGTATCTCCATGAATTTAAATGATAACAAAATGCATGATACATGGTTGTAAAGGGCTACATTTCAGCTTCTAAATACAAAATAAAAATTTGAAATCCGATAAAAAATGTCCAAGTTATAAGGTAATATGTACAGGAACCTCTTAAAAACGGTTTTGTGAGCTTTAAGTCAAGTTTTTGAGGGTGTATCAAAAATTTTTTATATGCCATTCTTTTTAGTTTTTTATGACCTATAACCTCCACTAGGTCTGATAAGAAGTTTTTTTTCGCTGTGACACAGTGTAAT